>UELW01000017.1:0-20000 GCA_900490495.1 Danionella dracula
TCGGAGCTGAAAGAAGCTTCTGATTGGTTGATTTAACCTCAATGGGTGAGGAGTCTGCTGCCCTCTACTGGGTAGATAAACTCTCTGCAACATTTCAGAGCGTTTTACCCGGTTTCGTGTGAATGCAGTTTTTTTCTACCTGTTCTCTTGCGGACACATTTTTTTGTAAATGGTGTAAGAAACAAATATTTTTAAAAAAATACCCACGTACGCGTGAACGGGGCCGGAGTCACTTGGTTTTGAGGATCTGCCGATACCGAGTCCTGACCTGATACTTTTCTAATGAATAAAGAAAGAAAGAACAAAGAACACTGAAGAAACAGAAGTGACTTATTTAAAATAGGTTTCTCTTGAAATTCTGTCTCGCTGCAGTCTTATAATCGGAGTTTTATTAGCACAAGAAACCCAGGGTTCTTTACGAAGGAAAACAGCAGGTCAAGCATTGCTAATATTTGCACTCTCCTGGCTGTAATATCCTGCATATATATATATATATATATATATGTATGTATATGTGTGTGTGTGTGTGTGTGTGTGTGTACACAAGATTACAAAATAAAATAAAAATGAATGGGATCGGGAGGCAACTTCAGACTAAAACCAAATAATTGACCCCTGATTTCCAATCACACGATCAGATCGGGACACCTTTAGTCTACGGAACCAAAGATCACAAGCAGCCAGTAAGGTTTTCCTGGCCTTGACCTTTACTCATCGGCATACGTTCTTATCATGCGCTGTAGATCGATCACCTGCAAAATGCACCGAGAAGCTCCTTTCTGATACTGCTCCACTATTTTTGCTGCAGAATCGGTGAAATTGGTGATCATCTGGCCTCTTGAACGCAGACCAAGATATGACGTTAATCATCAGATTAGCTTAAGTTCTGGAGGAGCTTGGCTGATGATTGACTGATCATATGGTTCCATCTCCCCAGATCATCTCCAGTATATGAGACACGACCAAACATCTAACATCTACATCATGCAAGCTCTCCCTCCTCCCACCCCTTCTCCCCTCAACATGCCTGATTCACTTCTCACTTTGCGTAAGACGGTCCACTCCTCGTTTAAACTGCTGTATTAGTTGGAAATCTAAGAGGGGTGTTCTCTGGGTCCAGGTTGTAACCCGGACAATTCTCCTCATACGCTTCTCCATTTCTCGCTAACCACGCTTACGATACGAGATAATTATGAGCAGAGCGAAACACGTGAACTAGATTACTGTGTGATTCAAGTGTTAAGTCAATGGCTGGGAGTGATAGGTTATAATAGAGCACTGCGAGACGACTGCTGAGGTGTTACAAAGAGTGCACATCACCATACTTATTGGGGGAAATAAAGATTTCTGAACTTCTTATTCATTTTGTGGTTGTGCAGACCAATCAGAGGCAGAATACCAGTGACGGCGGCATTCAGGGACGATCCGATCCTTTTCCAATTTCTGGTCTGAGCACAACATGAGAGACGCTGTATTGTATGATCAGTCATAATGCGAAAAAATGCTCCTCCAGTTGCTTCTTATATTTACATGTGATTTTTCCAGCCACTTATTGCTACCTATATCAACTTATGCAAGCAGAATCAAGCACCTGTTGCGAGCTTCACGAGAAAATTTGGCCTCATGGGAGGGAGCACAAAGAGCTGGTACATTCCACCAGTGAGAGTGAGGTCAATTAAGCCGTTTCCCCTCCAATTTCTCTCCCTGCAGCACCTCCGCCGATTGGAGTGCAGCTGCGAGGGCCATGTGTGGCTGAGAAAATGAGAAGATTGAGGTGGACCTCGCCTGGCCCCCGAGGAGAAGCACTGGCGAGATTGTCCTCAGACCTGTTTCCGATCAAAAGGGGGCCGTAGATGGTAGATGTTTATGGTAGCTTTGGTAAGCCACGGGAAGATGCTTGCTTGGCATTTTATTCCGCAGAAATCAGTGAAACTCCATGGCATCGGTTTATACAAGAGGCTCTTTAAATAACACCGGTGACTTTATGTAGAATGACGCAAACCTCGTTTGCAAACTCAGTTTACAATATAGTTTTTTATCAGTAAAATGGTTACACTTTAAAAATATAACTTATTAAAGTCAAATTTTTCTAAAATAGCATTGCTGCGGACAGAACAGATACACACTTAATGTGTCGACAACATATCTCCATAAACTAATTAAATGTTTCTGGAGGAGAAAATGTAATCGCCCAATAAATTCACAAAGTTCAGAAAAAATAACTTCTAGGATGTTTGGAAAAGGTGAGGCATACACAATCAAACACACAAATGTACTGATATTTTTCCAACAAAAACCAACTCAAAATCTTCTGGACCAGACACAGAGTGCTGTCTGAACAGCTTGCCAGCTCCGAGGGTGCAAGTTAGAGTCAAAGAGAGGCTCAAAGGTCACTATTAACAAGGCATTGCCTTTGAAAATCAAGGGTAATGGGTTCCACAACAACTTAGACAAGCTCGCACACAGGGGTGGGTGTGATTGGTGAAGGTGGCACTGTAGATTTATGAATTACGTCAACCCCACCATGACAACCAGACTGTTTACCCTAGCAACCATTTACAAATATTTATATCTCACCTTAGGAAGAGTTAAGACATGTGGGTTGGCTTAGATAACTCATATTTACAAGGGGAACATTAAATGAGGTTGCTGACACTCCCATAGCAACCAGACTGTTTACCCTAACAACCATCTCTTGCTAAGCCCAACTAACTGAAGCTTCATAAAATTTTTATATATTTTTATATAAATTTTATATACAGCATATATTTTTGCCGTCCGAACTTCAAAATCTAGTTTTATTATGCTAGACGTTCTTCGACAGGACATCATTTTTTATCATGCTTTTATTTTGTAAACTAGTTCCTGACATAGTTCTGCTTCACGCAGCACGCGGGGGTGGTGGGTGAGCAACATTGTGCATGCGTCTCCGAGGCTGCGCGTCTGCAGCCAAAACTCTATTGGAAACATTGTAGGTTGGTTGAAGAGTGAAACCACAGCGAGAACATGGCTTCTGTGGACAAGGATCAAGCATACAAATATAAAGACAATCGATCCATCAGCTATTGCATTCTCAATACTGCCAGTTTCTATCCACGCCGAGCGTTGGTCTGCTGAGTAAAGTCATCTGCAGTATTTCCCCCGCAGGCACGCTGGCCGTCCACTCCAAACTCAATTAGCCAAATCACATTTCAGAAGTGCTCGAGTTTACCTGCTCACGCTCAAACCCTTCAGGTGCAAAGAGCTGGAGGAGAGCACCAGAGAGCAGAAAGGAGAGGGATTAAAGTGAACAAAAGGGCGCCAGATCCTCCCCAACACCTGCGCTGTGGCCAGTGGAGTGGCTGCTAATGGGAAAAGCCTTCGGTCCCATGTGCAGGTGCTCAGAACCTAATCTCCCACGCATCTCTGAGGACCGGTGTCTGTTTTCCTCTGAGCGAGTTCATCTCACTCGAGAGGCTGAACACCTCCATCCAGCCTCGCAGCATAATCCAGGTGATCAATCATTTACGTCGGTAATTAGGGGCTGGTGTCAAAACAGAGATGGAACACAAGCCCAAGGACTTGCTGAGATCAGACTTGGCTAGTGTTATGGGTGATGTGGGTTTGTGCCGGAGCTGATCGTCTCGGTGTGGTCCGGCCGCCCGAGGCGAAGACGCTCCATCCGTTTGGTTTTTCTTAGGTTGTTATGGATATGATTCGTTTCACGGTTCCTTATAAGCAAACAAAAACGTGTTAGCACAACCTGGTTAAAAAACAATGGAATATCTTCGAGAGGATCCGATTGTAAGATTAAAGAAATTATTTGATCTCACATAGAGCACAGAAACACAGAGAGCCCATGAAATACAAGTGTCTCCAATCTGTTAAAGGTACCACAGCATGTTCCATTT
This sequence comes from Danionella dracula, assembly GCA_900490495.1. NCBI lineage: Eukaryota > Metazoa > Chordata > Actinopteri > Cypriniformes > Danionidae > Danionella > Danionella dracula. The sequence goes on from UELW01000017.1 coordinate 3,891, forward strand.
ACATCATTGATGATAAATATTTGCGCCCTTCAGTAGGCAGTATTTATCGTAAACAATGTCGTTGAATCTCCTCAAATGGTTGTGCTCCTCAAAATGAGCCGCATACCCCGTTCCTCCTACTGTCGGGTCTCCACTACGCCCCCTGCTGGTTTTCACACAGAAAATCCACCAGTTTCTCACAAATACGTTCATCTTTTGGAGCCAAAAACACTTTTCATCCAAAAACATTTTCTTTTCATTGTTTATCGATGCGGCTCTGCTATGGTTCACTTCTGGCTCAGTTAGCGTGTACGTTCTTCATTGAGATGAGCTGCATTAGCGCTTCATCTGATTGGTTAGTGGGCGGAGCTTCAGTCAGGGGGTGTGGCTACAGCCATCAAGTCGTTGTGAGCTCCAGAAAAAGACAACAGGACTACAGGAACATGAACCGATCTGAAGATGACTATTAAAACAATCGGTTGTTGCAGAGATCAACGTGTACGTGTTAATTCTCAAAAATACAGTGTTCTAGGGTTTTTGTGATTGAAAAATGTGATTGATTATCTAAAATGTTTCTGAAGCAGCCTGCAACGCTCCAGAATCTCACGGCAAACATCCCCGCTATGTGTTGAACACCTCTCTGTTAAAAGTCGAACTGTGCTGGAGCTGAAAGGTCAGTTGAGCAGCTGATGGAGGTTTATAACCCGTGGGAACAAAACTAAGGCTGCTCTTATAATAATGACAGCACCACCCGAGGAACTGAAGGTGTTTCGAGTGAACCCTTCACAGCTAAATACCAGGCCGATAGCCCGAGGGAGGCCGAGAGCGCCAGCGTTTCTCAAGCCCTCCCTTTACTCAGCCTTTTAAGAGGAGGCCAGGGAGTCTTCGCCCTCTCCGTTAATGACTTCTTTGATTGGTGGAGGCTGTGAGTGGGCAGAGCTACAGATCAAAGCATGTTTCTCTTATTGCCTGCTCCTCAGGTGAAGCTGAGGCATGCAGCCGGTCGGGCGAAGCTCTGTGGACAGGAATGCAGAGAGCCTCCGGAGTCAGGTTTCCCAGAACGCTCTAGATACCATCATCTGCAAGCGCCGAGATCCGTCACCAGAAACCAGGACTGAACCGGCAAAACACAGAGAGGGCGACACTAAACCACTTCATCGCTCTCAACAGATCCCTTGGCTTTTCATTTTGTGGTTATTTTGGCAATTGAGTGCCAAATGTCTGAAAATATCAGTCTGGCTCCGAAGAACAGTCCTTTATCTAAAGAAGGTTTTGCACCTGGCCTTCAAGAGTGGCAGCGTATCACTTGCGTCACTTCCTGCGCAACAATCTGCAGGATCTGCCGCTCACACGCTGTGTACTCCGATTTCGCTCCTGTAGAACTGCTCTCGGTTCCACAAGCTGCACGGTTCTTCTGCTCCTCAAGATCCACGAGATTGAACGTTTTTGTCTGGTCTTTCCTTCCCAGCGTCTTCTGAGAACGCGGGGTTAAAACACTGACAATTTTAGAATCAAAGAGAACCAGGTCTGGACTTTTACACACATTTTTATAGAACTAAAAAGTCTGAAACTAGTTTAAGGGTAAATAACCACCCTTAATACTGACTAAAACTAAATAGTATTTTTCTATGAATTAACTAATCTAGTATTAATTAATCATTAACTAATGTACTAACTAGCTATTAATTAAGTGTTAATTAAGTGAATATTTACATATTAGTTCAGCGTAAACATATTTATCTAAGCAAAACCAACTCTTAATTGTGAGAAAGTTAAGGGCTAGTTAATTAATGCTTAGATAATTAAGGGTTAATTAAGTCCTTAGTTACATATTAGTTCAGTGTAAACATATTTATCTAAGCATGAATTAACTAACCCTTAACCTTCTCACAATTAAGAGTTGGTTAAGTACTAACTAGTTATTAATTAGGGGTTACTTAAGTTTTTACATATTAGTTCAGATAAAATATAAATTAACCTCAGCATTAACTAGCACAAAATTAAGGATACATTAAATCTCGTTATACATAATTTCAGAGATTTTTAGAAGCAATCATTAACGCTTAACTCCCAATAAAGAGTTGGCTGAGCACTAACACACTCTTAAATAAGGATCGTTTGAGCCTCTGGTTATTTATTAGTTGAGCTCAAATAAATAATATAACCATTAAAGGAAACCTTCAATAAAAAAGCACGTAAACACGACACGTATCGCTCACGCGAACGATTCTACGCCCGTGTTTGAAGAAAGAACAACGTTTGAAGAGAAACTAATGGGTTTCTGCATCTCTCAACACAACAATCCCGACATAGAAAACTTTTTGCTATTTCATTATTTTGTATTTATTGAATATGGTATTTGCAGCACATTTTGTCATAGCTCTGCTAGGTTCAGACTGTGACCTCCCTGAACTCCAGAAACTCCTGAAGAGTTTCTTTACATTCCATTTTCCCTGTTTACGTATCAACAGCTTAAAAAAAAGGAAATCATTTTGAGTTTTCTGGCTATATTGCGCATTAAAACGCACTTTACATTTACGCATTTAGCAGACGCTTTTATCCAAAGCAACTTACAGAGGAGGAAACCACCGAAGCCACGCGTGGAGATGCTGGGGATTGATCCCAGGACCTCATGCATGCGCTCTACCACTAAGCCGTGTCACACACTCAGAAAAAACGAGAGCAGTCAGTTGAAAGATTTAGATAATATATAAATATAAAATTCTATTTATGTAGGATATTCAAATAAAGAAGCGTCTAACCAGAAACAATAGTGAAATTTTTTTATTTATTTGTTTTGATGAAAAGTCAATCAAAATGTTTATATTTATCTTTTTCAGCCGTTGCTTCAAAGCAGCTTCACCACCATCATACCTTTACGTAACAATTCTGCAAACGTACCTCCTGATTGTCATGTCATTTAATAATTACGAGGCGGAATTTGTTGTATGATAGCGTGTCGATTTTACTCACTATATTTAGTGCTTTCAACAAAAGCATTAATAGTAAATATTACTTCTACAACTTAAGTGAAACTCCCTTGACGCAGGAATTTTAAGTAAATGTGACAAATACGTTTTTGAGGGCGCTTCCTTTTAAAACAGGAAGTTCAGAAATTACCCCAAAAAATAATTGTATTGTCAAGAATAAACGTAATGGTCCAGATCTTCAGCGGACAGAGAACATTGTAAAGATGTTAATATCTCAACAAAAAAAGTATTTCCAGTAATCCAACCAAAGAAGGCTCACGAACGACTCTCAAAGAATTCAGGTCGAACGGACGCGTAAACATCTCAAAACGCTGCGTGTGTGCACATGTGGTGCTGGTTTTATTGGTTGAGAACCTGCGAAGAACTCGTAAAATGTGGAAAGAAGACAACATCTGTATTAAATTAGCATTAACCCTTCTGTTATCCTCAGACTCGGTAAGAGCCCACTCCGTGCTGAACACACAGCACAGAGCAAAAGTTTGGACACACCTTCTCATTCCAAAAGTTTTTGGGACAAACTGACCTTCATCTCTTTAAAGAAAACAAAAACAAATGACCATTATTACTTTCTCAGCTGCGTTCTTCCCTCCATAACACAGAATCTACCGATCTCTTCAGTGGAGGTCTCAGCTTTGTCTCCTCCTGACTTCTGCTGAACTCCACTGATGGTCCCGACTCCATTTATAAGAGAGAAACCCACGTATTAAACCTGACAGCGCTCTCCTGAGAAGAGAAGAAAGTTTCAGGAGACCACCTCCTGAAGATCATCAAGAGAACATCTTCTGCTCAGCTCCACTGATGGTCCCAACTCCATTTATAAGAGAGAAACCCACGTATTAAACCTGACAGCGCTCTCCTGAGAAGAGAAGAACGTTTCAGGAGACCACCTCCTGAAGATCATCGAGAGAACATCTTCTGCTCAGCTTCACTGATGGTCCCGACTCCATTTATAAGAGAGAAATTCACGTATTAAACCTGACAGCGCTCTCCTGAGAAGAGAAGAGCGTTTCAGGAGACCACCTCCTGAAGATCATCGAGAACATCTTCTGCTCAGCTCCACTGATGGTCCCAACTCCATTTATAAGAGAGAAACACGTATTAAACCTGACAGCGCTCTCCTGAGAAGAGAAGAAGTTTCAGGAGACCACCTCCTGAAGATCATCGAGAGAACATCTTCTGCTCAGCTCCACTGATGGTCCCAACCCATTTAACCCGTATTAACCTGACAGCGCTCTCCTGAGAAGAGAAGAACGTTTCAGGAGACCACCTCCTGAAGATCATCGAGAGAACATCTTCTGCTCAGCTCCACTGATGGTCCCAACTCCATTATAAGAGAGAAATTCACGTAATTAAACCTGACAGCGCTCTCCTGAGAAGAGAAGAACGTTTTCAGGAGACCACGTCCTGAAGATCATCAAGAGAACATCTTCTGCTCAGCTCCACTGATGGTCCCAACTCCATTTATAAGAGAGAAACCCACGTATTAAACCTGACAGCGCTCTCCTGAGAAGAGAAGAACGTTTCAGGAGACCACCTCCTGAAGATCATCGAGAGAACATCTTCTGCTCAGCTCCACTGATGGTCCCAACTCCATTTATAAGAGAGAAATTCACGTATTAAACCTGACAGCGCTCTCCTGAGAAGAGAAGAACGTTTCAGGAGACCACCTCCTGAAGATCATCGAGAGAACATCTTCTGCTCAGCTCCACTGATGGTCCCAACTCCATTTATAAGAGAGAAATTCACGTATTAAACCTGACAGCGCTCTCCTGAGAAGAGAAGAACGTTTCAGGAGACCACCTCCTGAAGATCATCAAGAGAACATCTTCTGCTCAGCTCCACTGATGGTCCCAACTCCATTTATAAGAGAGAAACCCACGTATTAAACCTGACAGCGCTCTCCTGAGAAGAGAAGAACGTTTTCAGGAGACCACCTCCTGAAGATCATCGAGAGAACATCTCTGCTCAGCCTCCACTGATGGTCCCAACTCCATTTATAAGAGAGAGAAATTCACGTATTAAACCTGACAGCGCTCTCCTGAGAAGAGAAGAACGTTTCAGGAGACCACCTCCTGAAGATCATCAAGAGAACATCTTCTGCTCAGCTCCACTGATGGTCCCAACTCCATTTATAAGAGAGAAACCCACGTATTAAACCTGACAGCGCTCTCCTGAGAAGAGAAGAACGTTTCAGGAGACCACCTCCTGAAGATCATCAAGAGAACATCTTCTGCTCAGCTCCACTGATGGTCCCAACTCCATTTATAAGAGAGAAACCCACGTATTAAACCTGACAGCGCTCTCCTGAGAAGAGAAGAACGTTTCAGGAGACCACCTCCTGAAGATCATCGAGAGAACATCTTCTGCTCAGCTCCACTGATGGTCCCAACTCCATTTATAAGAGAGAAATTCACGTATTAAACCTGACAGCGCTCTCCTGAGAAGAGAAGAGCGTTTCAGGAGACCACCTCCTGAAGATCATCGAGAGAACATCTTCTGCTCAGCTCCACTGATGGTCCCGACTCCATTTATAAGAGAGAAACCCACATATTAAACCTGACAGCGCTCTCCTGAGAAGAGAAGAACGTTTCAGGAGACCACCTCCTGAAGATCATTGAGAGAACGACTTAACGACTGAGACAAAAGTCCGAATTCTGAGATAAAAGTCTAAATTCTGATGAGAAAGTTAGAATTCTAAGATAAGTCCGAATTCTGAGTATAAAAGTCAAAACTCTGAGAAAAAAGTCAGAACTTCAATTTAATTTATCCTTCCATATTTATTATGTAGAATTATTGCAAAAACATTTTTTTTTTTTTTACAAAATTGAGTTTTCAGAGGCAGAAACGGGCTTTCTAAGATTTTAACATAAACAAATTAATTCTATTTTATGAATATTTTTGGCCATGTTTCCTTTCTTCTGGGTGTTTTTATTTTATTAATAAATTTTTTTTAAAATTCCATTTCAGTTAGTTCCTCCTATGAAAGAAACTCTGAACACACACCCAAAACAAACAAACCCTCCCTTGCGTCTCCGCCAGCAGCTCCTCGGCTGAGGGACGCGTCCTCTGGAGCTCTGTTCAGATTCAGTCGAGTGTGTGATGCTTCAATCAAACCCAATCAGAGAAACATTATTTAACTAGCGTCTACATTGTCTGCCAATCATCATATCTTCCAGCGGGAAAAGATGAAGCAGCGGTTCGGAATAATAGCTCCTCAGACGAGCACCGGGATATAACCCTCGTCAACAAAGAAGCACTTTGGAAGATCCACTAAACGGTGCAGGACCTCCCGAGAATGCTCCCGAATCGGTTCCTGTGGGAGCGAGCGCAGAAGAGTCCGCTCTATTGCTGCGCACCCAGCGGTGTTAATGCCATAATCGCACCGATCTCGTGTTCGCCAGACAAAGAGGCCATCGATGTCGGCCATGTGATGCTTACATCATTCCTCCACCTGTTCTTCCCTGGAGTTCTTGTGAATGCTCTCTGTGTGAGTTCAGTGGGAGCTGCTGCTCTCCGTTCCTCTTGAGGAAACAATCCTTTTGGGAGATCAAGAAACTATTTTCGCTCCACCATAAACATGACCTCTGGGGTTTAGCGTGGAGGGCTCATCTGTGTGGAGCAGAAGCCAAGAAGAACTTGTTTTGGAGAGAGCGATGGATGTATAGATTGATTGGTGATTGATTGATTCCCCTTTTAAATGATTGATAATAAGTATTTGCCCCCTATAGACGATCACTGCACTTTTAATACCCTTCAGAAGGCAGTATTTTATCCAAAACAATGTCTTAGAATCTTCTCAAATGTTTGTGCTCCTCAAAACGCATCAGGTACCCCCTGTTTGTCCAACTGCCATGCAATCACCACGCCCCCTGCTGGTTTTCACACAGAAAATCCTCCCATTTCCAACCAATATATTCACCTTTTGGAGCTCCAAAAACACTTTTCATCCAAAAACACTCTTTCTTGTCATTGTTTATCGACACGGCTCTGCTACGGTTCTCTTCCGTTTCAGTCAGCGCGTACATTGAGATGAGCTGCATTAACACTTCATCTGATTGGTTAGTGGGCGGAGCTTCGGTGACGGGGTGTGGCTACAACCATTTATTTGTTTTGAGCTACCAAAAAAAAAAAAGAAAACATTATTCCACAAAAGAAACCAATCTGAATTTGCCTCGAGGAATGTTTCTGATGAAGAAATAATTCTAAAACAAGAGAAACATCTGAAAATGAACAAAAACACACACAATAACTATTCTAACAACATTACATCTATATAAACTAATTTTTAGATCTGAGGGGAGACCAGTTCTTACTAGTGTTCCACAGGGCTCCATTCTTGGACCACTTCTTAAAATAATTATAGATCCTCTTCTATTGTAGGGTTGGACGATATGGCGCCAAAAATACAAACATGCACGAACCGATCTGAAGGCCTGGTTTTGATGAGGAAGTACTTGATATCTAAATAAGAGCTGATAGGACAACAAAACAAAAGTTCTCATGGTCGAAAAAGCTCACGCTACTGTCTTGTAGGGATGCAATGATTAAGTGATTTTATTATTAACTGTGCTTAACTTGTTTTTAAAAGCTTCTCAACACGGTCTCCGTTGCGTGAAACGCAAGTGACCGCGAGAACTCTATGATCATCAGCCAGAAGATCAGAATTCAGGAGGAACAGAAAGGAGCGGTGCAGAGCATCTCTCAGGTGATCTCTGTCTTCCTGTCACCGCTCTCAGAGCCACCCGGAGTTCTTTCCCGGATCGATGTAATCAGGATACTCCATCACCAGCGTGTGCTACACTGTTCTCATGATTAAAATGCTTAAACACGATGCAATCACTCGACTTGGAAGCCTTGGTTGTGGTAAAACATCTCTTAAGTGCGTCTGAGGTTGCCAAAGACGGATGTACAGTAAGTGTGCCAATAAAAATCAGGTGAAATGAAAATCTGTATTCCGTTCCCAAAAACACGTGGCTCTGGTAACGGTTGATTGTAGCGTGTATGTAAGCAACTCTTTTGTTTCCATGAGGAGTTCCCGAAAGCGCTTCCGCGGTCGAGCGGAGATCTGGGCGGAGCGTGTGGATCAGAAGAGGAAGCTGTCTGCGCTCGACGTGATGTAAAACTCCTCGACTCGTTCTCTGTTTATACGCAGATCAACACAGCTGGAGAAGGATGTTTGTGGAGGAGCGAGGAGATCCAACGTTTGAAGGAGATCTGGGGAGACGAGAGCTTTCAGGCTCTCAGCTCGACAGGACCCTCAAAACTCTGAGGTCACCAACGTTATCACATTCAGACGATCGTATATGTGAGCGAGCCGTCGCAGACTGATGATGCGAGAGCTTTCCGTTCTTTTCTTCTTCCACTGCCACGCGACGTGTTTCCGGTGACGTATGTATGCAAGCGTCTCCGAAACGGTTCAGAAACATCGTGTGTGAACGTAAAACTGAGGAGGATTGAGGAGGAGGAGCGAGCGCTGTCAGTAACGGAAACATTCTAGACGTTCTCAATGAGAAAAGGCTGCTGAAGAAGCTCTCCAGGGTAAGTGGCTTTCAGATTAGCCTTAATGAACCACTGAAAGAGGTGATGAGAGAGAGAGAGAGAGAGGAGAGAGAGAGAGAGAGAGAGAGAGAGAGAGAGAGAGGCAGCCACAAACCACAAACAAGGCTAATGAGATAATACGCTAGCCAGCTAGCAGGATACCCCGACTCTCTTCAGCTTCCACGAGCCGAACGAGTGAAGATCGTCCCTGCAGTGGGACTCAAGAAAATATCAGCGTTCCCCAAATTCAGTAGCTTGTAGCTGAATCCTGTCAAACTGAACGAGGAACGAGAACATGATTTATGAAGGAATTATTGCAGCTTGCAGCTAAAACCAGCAATAAACTGTGATATTTATTTACAAAAATATTAATAAAAAAACAGTAATTACCTAAATAGAATAGAAAAGCTTTTGAAATGTTGCATGCTGCAGCTGTAAAATGAAGTATGACAAATAAAAATCTGTGGAAATAACTATTTTCATGTAGAAATATTACAGAAAGTTTCTTAAATTGCATATTTTTGGCCTATTTTTATTTTCAACTTCATGAAAATAATCTGTTCAACTGTTGATTTACTTTTTGTTTGGCAGCCGCCGGTCAAATACAATGTTTGTTTTCCAGGTCAGTACTGTTTTGTTACAAATTTATTTTTGACTTACAATGTAAAAAAAAAACAAAATCACACAAAAAAAAATCGTTCAACTTACATATTTACGGTTGAATTTGAGGGACCAAATAGACTCGGAACAGAATCAATTTAACACTCTAGATTAGACTGTGTAGGATTAAGAAGATATTTATGCTTCCACAAAAAAAACTAATGAACTTTGATCTTGTAGCCTCAGAATAGTTCTGTACGAATCTGACAGGAACTGACGTGAAACTATTCTTAAGTAGAGTACATTATTGGCTGATAAGCTAAATTATATACCGGTGCTAAGCAAGCATTCCCTCCCTGAGAAGCTCGCAGAACCATAACCGTGTAGAACGACCGGGCTCCAGTCCTCTACGGCGTACAAGCTGCCTCTCGAAGCAGTCGACAGGTGTGCTCAGCTCGGGATAATTAGTCCAATCAGAGGCAGCACCTGTCTGCTGCGCCGCGCTCCCTCGACATATGCCAGCGCTGCCTCTCTCGGGAGCTCCTTCAGCGCTTAGCACAAAGAAATAAACACAGATGCTTCTGGCAGACTCCAGCGCGACCTGCAGCGGCCCGCGCTGCCAGTGTAACCGTTTCTCATCAGGACTGAACCCCGGATGGCTCTCCTCCGCGCTGGGTGAGGTCAAAGATGCCACCCGCCATTTATTATCCAGTTTTGAGTCGTGTTATAACTTCAACACGTTATAAAACATTCACAGTTGCAGTGAATGACACAACTTTGGAAGTTTTAACATGGGCGTCAATAGGAAACTTCTGCTCCCAGCCACAAATGGTCAACTGAGGAACTGCAGGGTGCTGCTAATAACAGCGCTAATACGCTAAACTTGAGGAAAACACACAAAAAGGGCGAAATAAATGGTAATGAGATTGAACCCCAACATAAGCTCCTCTACACCCGTGAAAGGCTCTCACTCTAGCTCCGCCCTTACTTATGCAGTTGAGTCTTAAAACAACATTTAACAGTTATTCAAATCCACCCTGACACTGACACTTGTTATGAAGGCCAAAATAAGAGATGAGAATAAAACAAAACCTTTTAAAATGAGCCTTTCATTGCTGTTTTCCATCAGTTTTAACATGGGTGTCAATGGGAATCTGCTCACTTCTGCTCCCAGCCTCAAGTGGCCAGCTGAGGAACTGCAGTAGTCATCCCCTTCTGCCACGGTACCATTTTTTCACCAGAACTCAAGGCAACCGACTTTGTTTTAGATGACAAAACATGAACATTTTCTTTGATCATGAGCTTCCTGTTTCTTTTCTTTCTTTCATCGAAAACAAAAGACGCTATTTTAAGCCATTTTGAATGCAGATAATGTCAGAACAGTAGCAGGGATGCTAAAAATAGTGCTAATACGCTAAACTTGAGAAAGACACAGGAAAATGAGACGGAAACCTCCATTGCGCTGAAGAACATCTGTCCTTCTGGAAGCCCCGCCCCAACTTAATTAATAGAACTTCAACAAACAAGAACAACAGACACCCTCAAAGCTAGTATGAAGGTCAAAATAAAAGATAGCAATAAAAAAATCCAGTTCAAACTGTTTTTGCCTGCTTTGAAGTTGGCCGGTTTAACATGGGTGTCAACGGGAATCCTATGATACGTCTGAGAAAAAAAGCAAAGAGCTGCTGTTTCTTTACGTAAATCAATGTTGCATTCTCTTTTGAAGCATCTCTGGAGTAACTTTCCTCCAAGATGCTCCGAGAAACCTTCAGCTCTTTAACTTGACCCCATTATCATCTCTCAAGAGCCAAACTTTAAAAACAGAGGGGAAACCTAAAAATGGAGACAGAGAGTGCTTTTATCTGATAGAGTTGTGCAGTCTGGGCTGCAAAACGGGTGTTTAATGTACTGAGATCATGAAGTTAGTAAGCCGAAAAACAAAAGAGTTCAATGAGGCAGAAAGGCTCTGTTTCGAATCAGCTCCGCAGCAAAGGAGTGAAACAGCTCTTATTTTGAGCACTGAGCTTATCGTGTATTTTTCTGCAGATAATGTGCATCGCAAAGAGCCAAACGAAAACGGACGAGCGGCTGCTGGCGAGAAATGCTGACGGCCGAGCGAGGAGACACCTGAGAGCTCCGCACCGAGACGTCACTTCAAGGCGGGCGCTGGTAAGCAACACTCACTGTTTGCTTTACTTCACCGTTTCAACAATCCGCTTTGATTTTACGTTTGGAGCACTCTCAGGTTAAAGATTGTGGTTACTGGAGCCTTTTTTCTAATGGATTTATTGGTTGACTGCTTTATTTTGGAGTAAAATTGTGGTTCCTGAATCCTCTGGGATTTTTAAAAAGAGATTTTGAGATAAAATGCTTCATTTTGGATTAAACACGTGATTCCTGGAGCGTCTGATCATTTTTAACCTGATTGTTAAATGCTTTATTTTCCAATTCAAATTGCTTTTGAATCGAATCTATTTTAATTGAATCGGTCTATAACAAAACTATATTGTTTTTGAATCGAATCAAATCTATTTTAATTGAATGAGTCTACAAAAAAACGATATCGGTTTTTAATCTAATCACTTTTGAATCTAATCTAATTTAATTGAATCGGACTTTAATAAAATGATACTGTTTTTTAATCAAATCTATTTTAATCAAATCTGTCTACAACAAAACGATATCATTTTTAATTTGATCACTTTTGAATCGAATCAGTCTATAACAAAGGATATTGTTTTTGAATCTAATCTAATTTAATCAAATCATCAAATCAACTGAACATTATTTTTTTAAATTGAATCATAACCAGTGAATCTAGAAGCAAATCAAATCATTTATCTCTCAAAGATCTGCGGCGCTATTTTGTGTGTATTTAAAACCTGGCATACACGTTAATAATAATAATAATAATAATAATAATAATAATAATATTTACTGGTATGTGGATTGAAAAGAATCTACATTTTTTGTTTGACACAAATCGGAAGTGAAGCGTAGAACAGGAGTCGCGGAGCAGCGTCTGCAGGTGTGGATGAAACTGTAGCTCCTCTCTCCTCAGGTGAAGCTTTCCTCCACCTCATCCAGGTGGAGCTCACAAAGCTGATCCTCTTCAGCTGAACATCACACACAAAGCAGCAGCTTTAGGGATTACAGAGAACTCTCCATCGGGCCCCGGTCAGGAAGGGTGTGCTGGCCCCGGCCCGTGACCCGAGCAAATAAACTGGAATCAAAAAGCCATCAAGCACAGCACACGCCACGCTCCATCAAGCGCAGGGATGCCAGCGAGCCTGAACCGCCTGAATCTCGCCAATCTTTCCCCGTCAAAGCATCCGAAGAAGAAGCTGGCTTGGTGGTAGACCCTCAGGCTAAAGTCCGCTCTGTGGCCCTCACATTGTCATGCGTCAATGCGGCCCTGAGCCCAGGGGCCACACGGCTCGGAGCTTCACCTCCATTGTTTTTGAGCTTCTGATGTTTGAAGACCTGACTTCTCCACTCCTCCCCCGCTCAGCCATTTTGTTACTTTGCAGCTCTGAGGGCCGGAATGTTTATTGGGCCTCGTCCACAAAGAAAACAACAACAGAGCGGGACGAGCCCACCTGTGCAGCAGCCCCTTCTCAAACAATGCTGCTCCTGAGATGAGCTCCAGAGATTTTAGGGCATTTTTGGGCTAAATGCTTAATTCTGGAGCATTCTAAGGCTGAAGTTGTGGTTCCTGGAGCCTCCTGAGATTTATTAAAGAGATTTTTGGGGTTTAATGCTTAATTCTGGAGCATTCTAAGGCTGAAGTTGTGGTTCCTGGAGCCTCCTGAGATTTATTAAAGAGATTTTTGGGGTTTAATGCTTAATTCTGGAGCATTCTAAGGCTGAAGTTGTGGTTCCTGGAGCCTCCTGAGATTTATTAAAGAGATTTTTGGGGTTTAATGCTTAATTCTGGAGCATTCTAAGGCTGAAGTTGTGGTTCCTGGAGCCTCCTGAGATTTATTAAAGAGATTTTTGGGGTTTAATGCTTAATTCTGGAGCATTCTAAGGCTGAAGTTGTGGTTCCTGGAGCCTCCTGAGATTTATTAAAGAGATTTTTGGGGTTTAATGCTTAATTCTTGAGCATTCTAAGGCTGAAGTTGAGGTTCCTGGAGGCTCCTGAGATTTATTAAAGAGATTTTTGGGCTAAATGCTTAATTCTGGAGCATTCTAAGGCTGAAGTTGTGGTTCCTGGAGCCTCCTGAGATTTATTAAAGAGATTTTTGGGGTTTAATGCTTAATTCTTGAGCATTCTAAGGCTGAAGTTGAGGTTCCTGGAGGCTCCCTCGTCAACAAAGAAAACAACAACAGAGCTGGACGTGCCCACCTGTGCAGCCGCCCCTTCTCAAACAATGCTGCTCCTGATCATCAGCCTCAGCCTGCCAGTCAAAGCGGCCCAACCCAAGGACCCCTGCGGAGCTGGGAATGCCTGAAGAGACGCCTGATTTCTGTGTTTGAGCCACTCCTTGGGTTCTCAGGGAGATTAGTAATAAAAGCCGAGGGCTGCGAGTCTCCCATCAAACACAGCAGCTGCTTCTAATGCAGATATCAGGAGGAGCCCGATCGAAGCCTTTCTTTTTGATTGGCATCATTGATCTGTGATTGTACACAGGAGCGGTGTTGTATGAAGTACTGGAGATTGGTGCTGGAGTAAAAGAGCGGTTCTGGGTTCCCGTGTGACCAGGGCTTCGTCTGAGCGCGAGCGGTTCTGGGTTCCCGTGTGACCAGGGCTTCGTCTGAGCGCAAGCGGTTCTGGGTTCCTGTGTGACCAGGGCTTCGTCTGAGCGCGAGCGGTTCTGGGTTCCCGTGTGACCAGGGCTTCGTCTGAGCGCGAGCGGTTCTGGGTTCCCGTGTGACCAGGGCTTCGTCTGAGCGCGAGCGGTTCTGGGTTCCCGTGTGATCAGGGCTTCGTCTGAGCGCGAGCGGTTCTGGGTTCCCGTGTGATCAGGGCTTCGTCTGAGCGCGAGCGGTTCTGGGTTCCTGTGTGACCAGGGCTTCGTCTGAGCGTGAGCGGTTCTGGGTTCCCGTGTGACCAGGGCTTCGTCTGAGCGGTTCTGGGTTCTCGTGTGACCAGGGCTTCGTCTGAGCGCGAGCGGTTCTGGGTTCCCTTGTGACCAGGGCTTCATCTGAGCGCGAGCAGTTCTGGGTTCCCGTGTGATCAGGGCTTCGTCTGAGCGTGAGCGGTTCTGGGTTCCCGTGGGACCAGGGCTTCGTCTGAGCGCGAGCGGTTCTGGGTTCCCGTGTGATCAGGGCTTCGTCTGAGCGTGAGCGGTTCTGGGTTCCCGTGTGACCAGGGCTTCGTCTGAGCGTGAGCGGTTCTGGGTTCCCGTGTGACCAGGGCTTCGTCTGAGCGTGAGCGGTTCTGGGTTCCCGTGTGACCAGGGCTTCGTCTGAGCGTGAGCGGTTCTGGGTTCCCGTGTAATCAGGGCTTCGTCTGAGGGTGAGCGGTTCTGGGTTCCCGTGTGACCAGGGCTTCGTCTGAGCGTGAGCGGTTCTGGGTTCCCTGTGACCAGGGCTTCGTCTGAGCGTGAGCGGTTCTGGGTTCCCGTGTGAGCAGGGCTTCGTCTGAGCGTGAGCGGTTCTGGGTTCCCGTGTGATCAGGGCTTCGTCTGAGCGCGAGCGGTTCTGGGTTCCCGTGTGACCAGGGCTTCGTCTGAGCAGTTCTGGGTTCCCGTGTGATCAGGGCTTCGTCTGAGCGCGAGCGGTTCTGGGTTCCCGTGTGACCAGGGCTTCGTCTGAGCGCGAGCGGTTCTGGGTTCCCGTGTGATCAGAGCTTCGTCTGAGCGTGAGCGGTTCTGGGTTCCCGTGTGATCAGGGCTTCGCCTGAGCGCGAGCGGTTCTGGGTTCCCGTGTGACCAGGGCTTCGTCTGAGCGTGAGCGGTTCTGGGTCCCGTGTGATCAGGGCTTCGTCTGAGCGTGAGCGGTTCTGGGTTCCCGTGTGACCAGGGCTTCGTCTGAGCGCGAGCGGTTCTGGGTTCCCGTGTGACCAGGGCTTCGTCTGAGCGTGAGCGGTTCTGGGTTCCCGTGTGACCAGGGCTTCGTCTGAGCGCGAGCGGTTCTGGGTTCCCGTGTGACCAGGGCTTCGTCTGAGCGTGAGCGGTTCTGGGTTCCCGTGTGACCAGGGCTTCGTCTGAGCGGTTCTGGGTTCTCGTGTGACCAGGGCTTCGTCTGAGCGTGAGCGGTTCTGGGTTCCCGTGTGACCAGGGCTTCGTCTGAGCGCGAGCGGTTCTGGGCTCCCGTGTGACCAGGGCTTCGCCTGAGCGCGAGCGGTTCTGGGTTCCCGTGTGACCAGGGCTTCGTCTGAGCGTGAGCGGTTCTGGGTTCCCGTGTGACCAGGGCTTCGTCTGAGCGTGAGCGGTTCTGGGTTCCCGTGTGACCAGGGCTTCGTCTGAGCGTGAGCGGTTCTGGGTTCTCATGTGACCAGGGCTTCGTCTGAGCAGTTCTGGGTTCCCGTGTGATCAGGGCTTCGTCTGAGCGTGAGCGGTTCTGGGTTCCCGTGTGACCAGGGCTTCGTCTGAGCGTGAGCGGTTCTGGGTTCCCGTGTGACCAGGGCTTCGTCTGAGCGTGAGCGGTTCTGGGTTCCCTGTAACCAGGGCTTCGTCTGAGCGTGAGCGGTTCTGGGTTCCCTTGTGACCAGGGCTTCGTCTGAGCGTGAGCGGTTCTGGGTTCCTGTGTGACCAGGGCTTCGTCTGAGCGTGAGCGGTTCTGGGTTCCCTTGTAACCAGGGCTTCGTCTGAGCGTGAGCGGTTCTGGGTTCCTGTGTGACCAGGGCTTCGTCTGAGCGTGAGCGGTTCTGGGTTCCCGTTGTAACAGGGCTTCGTCTGAGCGTGAGCGGTTCTGGGTTCCTGTGTGACAGGGCTTCGTCTGAGCGTGAGCGGTTTCTGGTTCCCGTGTGTACCAGGGCTTCGTCTGAGCGTGAGCGGTTCTGGGTTCCCGTGTGACCAGGGCTTCGTCTGAGCGTGAGCGGTTCTGGGTTCCCTTG
>UELW01000017.1:25000-115227 GCA_900490495.1 Danionella dracula
CTTTATGATTAACACGAAAACATTCAAAACAGCAGTCTCTAAACCTGGTCCTGGAGGGCTGGAGCTCTTTTTGGTTCCACCATCATGAAACACACCTGCTGCACTAATTATCGTCCTCTGATTGGCTGGAACTAAAGTAGTATGCATACTACAGCAGGGTTGCAACTAAAATGTGCAGAGCTGCGGCGCTCCAGGACCTGGATTGGGGAACGCCGTTTAAATATGTAACACAAAGAACAATTTCCACTTTTTTTTTATATTTTCCCTACAAATAAAGTTGAATGAGATGAAAAGTTTTGGGGTCCAAAAGCACCGCTCTCGATGGCAACATATGGCAGCGATTGAGCGCTGTCTGAGCCGCCGCAATTAGCACGAAGCCTGATGTTGGCCTTCTTTTAATAGCTCGGATTGCCCTGTTTAGACTAAAAATAAACGGTCCAATTTAGGGCTTCAGGGACTGTCATTTAGGGAGCATGAACTCTGACCTGGGCCCAAACCAAGCGTCCAGATGGAGGGAGGAAGAGCGGCGGCAGAAAGCAGACGGATGCGCAAGCCGCTCCACATCAGCTTCACTGGGTTCTCACGTTCAGTGAAAGTGTTTGGAACCTCTTCCAGGATAAAAGAACATGAACTTTTAACAAAAGAACTTTTTTGATATGTTACTTCCTGTTAACGTATTAGAACTGAATAAATAAAATGCATAACCCATGCAAAAAAAAGATCTTTCAATTGATAGTTTTTTAAAGTCACATTTCATTTTCTATACTAATAATAGCACTTTTTAAAGCGGATTATTTCGGTAATATAACTTCATCTTTTATATATCTGTTCATTGATTATAATCTCTCTCTCTCTCTCCTCTCCTCGTAGGCCTCTCTCCCATCTATTTCTCCTCTTCGTCTCTCCCCTCTCTCCCACTAACTCTCTCGCTCTCTCTCTCTCTCTCTCTCCTCATCCTCCTCTCTCTCTCTCTCTCTCTCCTTTTTTATTCTCTGTCTCTACCCACTTTCCCTCACACTCACTCTCCCATCTCTGCTTTCCCGTTCCACCAGCTCGCCCACTCCATTTCTTTCAAAAAAAAATGTCTTTCCAAAAAAAGAAACATACTTTTACGTTCACATTTATGCATTTAATCGACACTTTTGTCCAAAGCGACTTACAGAAGGAGAGACGAAATAAGATCTGCTACACAGTCAGAGTCTCTCAGTTTGCTTGTAGCAAAAAAAAAAAAAAAAAAGTTCACGCACAATAGAAGTTGCATCAGCTGTTCAATCACCCATAGCAGGAAGGAAACAAAAGAGAGAGAAAAAAAAAATACATACACATATGTACATTCTTTTACAATTGTAAGTGTGGATCCAAAAGTATAGATCCAGTTTGTGGCAAAAAAAAAAACACTACTCAAAGTTTGAGAATATTTTTTACAGTGATCACACAAGGCGAACAAAGGGATGTGTTCTCTCTCGAATAAAAAGTGTTAGGACACAAAATCTAAGCCTCAAATTGCTTCTAAAAATGCAGCCGCTTCGTGAGCAGCGATGCAGCACAAAAGAGGCTTTTGAAAAGCTGCGGAAAGGTCAAGTGACGCTCCACAGAGAGCCGAGGGTCACTCAGATCAGAGGAGCACTCCATCCTCCAGAGCTTCTTCATTAAACACGCTCCTGCAGGTGATGGAGACGGGTTCGATCGGGGCCTTCACCTGTGATCAGCCGGGCGGTGAGGGGGGGGCCGTAGCCAGGGGCCGCGCTCGTCACTCACCTGGGCCGTCGTCTGGGGACAGGACCCCCGCACCCCCGCACACGGCTTATTAAGGGCAGGTTTGTTCTTCCTGACAGTGCTCAATTGTAGATGATTGTCTCTTTCAGATCACCGAGGGCTCGTGTGATCCTCCATCCATTGAAGTTGAAGGAATGACGGATTCCGTGATGGAGGGGTTCCACTTCACCTCACACGAGCCAATAAAAAGCTCAGAGGCCTCTCTGTCCGCCCGGGGCCCGCTACTAGCCTCGCTTTCTGCTATTTTGGTTCTTATTATTCACAAGTGGTTCGGTGATCGAACCGTGCCAACAATGGACTTAATAAAAAAGTCAAATAGATCTTTTTTTTTTTCATGCAAAATTTTTATTTTTAAATTATTCTGTTGAGCATTTCACAGACAGTAAAATAAAAAAAAGTTTTAGTCTTAGTCTATGTTTTATTTAAGGAAAACTATCATTAGTTTTAGTAAAGCCTTTAGCTAAAATCGTTCTAGTCATGTGCTTTGACCTTAAAACCTTTTTGATTTTCATTGACTAAAACATCTATCCGAATAAACAGCACGTCACACATCTATCCGAGCGATTGCAGCGTATGAACAAGAGCTCAGCTTGAGAACGACCAATGAGAGCTGCTGTTCTGATGACGTGAATAGACATGAAAGAGCCTCTAGATGGCGCTCTATACTCCCTCAACAAATCTTTTTAGTGAGTCGTGAGGAACTAATTTTCCTGGCGAACGATTTGTTCTCTTGATCTCGTTCATCCCGCGATTGCTTCTCGATGAACCCAGAGCCGCATACAGAAAAGAGCGGTTCTTTTGAGTCGCTCGAGTCGATGAACTTCCCGTCACTACTTCATGTTTTCTGGTAGCGGTAAGGAACCGGCTGCAGACTGCAGCTTGCAGACGATGTAGACTGGTTTGATGTATTCCTGCACAGAGGCCATTACAGTCGTCTAAGAGTGAACTAATAAATGCATGAATTGCTTTCTCCAGACTCACAAACGGAAACGGCCTCCAAATCAAATAAAAAAGAAAGAATTTCCCCTTATTAAAAAAATAGAATGAAGCTGGCCCTGAATGTTATAAATATATATATATATATATATATATATATATATATATATATATATATATATATATATTGTAATGATTTATATTATACAATAATAGTAGCTTAAACTGTTATTAAGAAACATTAAGAAAATGTTTGCCTTGTTTTGGCAATAAAAAAAAAATAAAAAAAACAGTTGAAGACTTTACAACTTCTTACAACTTACACTCCAGAGCAAAAACCTACGTTTATCTTCACCCAAAATAAAGATTTGACAACATCCTGATGATTATCGATATCCACAGATACGGAAGAAAATGACTGCAATGCATTGTTGGCGGTATCGCCCAGCCCTAAATAGCTCTTGTATTTTTTCCATTAGAAAGAAGAAATTTCTTCGCTCTTCTCTGCAACAGATGGAAACCTCTCAGGGCACCAGAGCAGATCTTTCCAGCAGATCTCTGAAGCCCACCCAAGGGGGGCGTGTCTCACCCAACGGGGCGAGAGCAGTGACCCCATAAGAGGACACAGATAAGCCTCCATCCTTTACATTTCCACCTTTTCAACTTCCTACCCAAACCCATTCACCAGAAGCAGCCCCAGCCTGGCCCAACTCTAAACGCAGCTGCTCGGCGCTCACATCCTGGAGATCATGTGGTGACAACGTGTGAGCGAGCAGAGGAGGAAGCGAGCGTAGCCTGGAGCGCCTCGTCCCGGGGAGGAATGTTTATCGAGTCCAGCGTCTTTGATCTCGCCCTCATAATCACTTCCTGCACACTGTACATGAACTGCTGCACCGCCACATCGGGAAGCACCATTAGATGTGGTTCCTCCTCCACTACCTTCCACAAGTCATTAGATAGAGACTGATAAGGTGGGCAAACGCTTTGCTTTGGGGCTGTTGTGGCTGAGAGTCTCTGAGGAGTGAGCGAGGCGGTCTTTAACTGCTGTCTGGCTGGCGCTGGCGTCTGCAGTGCTGGGAACGTCGCCGTATGGGGCGGAAAGATGCCCCAGCGGTGCTTTATGTGCTCCCAGAGCAAGTTTGGGCAGCTACAAGGATAGACCACTTCACTCCTGTGCTCGTCTGTTCCGGTGATGTTTGGCCGGAGTGTAAGAGTAGCTCTGGTGTGAACAGCGGAAATGTCCAGGAACAAGATGTTCGGTTGCGTCCCTCCGTGCCGCAATTAAAAATAACTCGTTGAATTTTTCACAACTTTCCACCAGATGAGGTTCCATTAAAATGGGTTTGTGCGAGAAGAAGAGACAAAGAGCAGATTCTTTATCCCACTTCTAATGCTTCACAAACTCTTATGCTCCATCTTCAGAAGGGACCTTAAAGACAATCCTCTGAGCATCGCTCGCTGTGTTTGTTTTTGCTGAATTCGGATTAACAGGAGAGCGCTGGTCAGTAGGGGGCGTGCCGAAAGCTCTTCTGTGGGAGGGACCGGCGTGAGCCAAAAATATGACGATTTTACAAAGTTATTTCAAAAGCAGCGCTAGCATAGAGAGCTAAAATTTTGATTCTAAGTGCGAGAATAGGGGCATGATGCGGGATCTTTAAAAAGATTGGAACGGCAGTTGATCGTGACCTGTTCTAATGATTCTTTTGAAACATAATTAAGATAACCATTATAACACAGACTTAACTGTATATGACGTGCAACAAATCACAGCGAATCTTCTCCTGTCAGTCACGGCTGACGAAAGTTCAAGAAGTGCAATAAAACATGCGAGAGGGCCCACGGAGAGGACTTTGCACATGCTGCAGCAGGTCCAAGGTGCTCTAGAGCTTTACGCGCCTCACTTTTATGTCGAACCATGACTCGTCTGTCAGTGCCGCCGGTCACAAAGTCAGCACAGGCCCCACGACTCCCTTACCTCCCCCCCTCCGACGGGTTCTTGAGGAGAAATGTGCTGTTACGCAGCAGCTCAGGCCCTCGGGTGACACACGCCTCTCTGAACAAACCCGAATTCATGATGGAGATTCTCACAGGACTTAAGGCAGGGATAAAGCTGGCTCCAGGACTGGGAGAGGCCCGAGCAGGGACTACCTGTTGGCTCGCCCATGAAAGGATCGGCTCGCCGGGGGATTTAGATTCTCCACTTCCTTCTCCTCAACTCAGTAAATCTACTCCGCTCTTGACAGAATAATAGAGAGGTGATGGAGACAGTCGCTGCACACGAACGCTACATCTAGAATAAAAACAGGGATTGTAGTCGATGGTGTTCAAATACATCACTTAGATACTAAACAATTTCTTTTAAAAGGCTTTTATTAAGAAATATTTGCCCTCTCTAGGCGATCATTGACCCCTTAAAAACCTTCAGAAGGAAGTATTTATCCTAAACAATGTCTTTAAATCACCTTAAATAGTTGTGCTCCTCAAAACTTGTTGTGCACCCCCTGATCCTCTTACTATCACACCTCCACTACGCCCTCTTCTGGGTTTCACACAGAAAATCCACCAGTTTCCAACCCTTTTGGAGTCAAAAACACTCTTTATTTTCATTGTTTATCGACACGGTTCTGCGACGGTTCACTTCCGGGTCAGTCAGTGCCTTCATTGAGATGAGCTGCATTAGCGTTAGAGCATGAGCGAGAGAGATAGAGTTAGAGCATAAGAGAGAGACAGCGAGAGAGATAGAGTTAGAGCATAAGAGAGAGACAGCGAGAGAGATAGAGTTAGAGCATAAGAGAGAGACAGCGAGAGAGATAGAGTTAGAGCATAAGAGAGAGACAGCGAGAGAGATAGAGTTAGAGCATAAGAGAGAGACAGCGAGAGAGAGAGAGAGAGTTAGAGCGTGAGAGAGAGAGAGAGAGAGAGACAGCGAGAGAGATAGAGTTAGAACATGAGAGAGACAGCGAGAGAGAGAGAGTTAGAGCATAAGAGAGAGACAGCGAGAGAGAGAGAGAGAGAGAGAGTTAGAGCGTGAGAGAGAGAGAGAGAGACAGCGAGAGAGATAGAGTTAGAACGTGAGAGAGACAGCGAGAGAGAGAGAGACAGAGTTAGAGCGTGAGAGAGAGAGAGAGAGACAGCGAGAGAGATAGAGTTAGAGTGGGAGAGAGATAGAGTTAGAGAGTGAGAGCGACAGAGAGAGTGAGAGAGAAAGAGTGAGAGAAGGAGCGATAGAGAGAACAAATAGAGAGACCATTTACAAAAAGTAGATATTTTCCCATCTAACTTTACACCTCTAATTAAAACCACTAAATTCTCAATGTTCAGGCTGTATAACCTTCACTGCTGCTAAAACTAACAAATCTTTATATTAGAAGTGAAATTGTCTGTTATTTGAGCTGGAGCTGAACAGGAAGCTCCGCACGCTGGCCGGTCCTGGAGTCGAGTTTTCTAATGTTGCTCGTTCTGGTGGTGCTTGGAGCGTCACAATTTACTATTAAGATCTATATAAATGCTCTGAATCTTAAATCTAATGTTCCCAGATGGGAAACTGTGTTCCAGAGCTGTATTATAATTCGGTGGTGTTTCATGCAGGCCTTGTTTGAGTTTAAAGAACAGGCTGCAAACATTGGAGCGCTGCCATGTTTGTTCATCCCAGAACACCCAGAGAGCTGTCGGGGAAACAACAGCTCGCAACTCTCGCTCACCAACTGAGCACCAAGCGATCGCCATGTTCTCGCTGTTTCTCAGTGAGTGAAGACATCCACCGGAGCTGCTGTCCATAGCAGGAGTGTGAACAGGGCGTGCCAACTGGCCAGCAATCATCGCCCCCTGATGGTCCTGGCATCAAACGGAGTTCCTCATCAGAAACTCTCCTCGAGTCATCTTCAGATCGGTTCATGTTTGTGTAATCCGGTTTTCTTTTTCTGGAGCTCATAATGACTCGATGTCTGTAGCCACGCCCCCTAAACAACGCTTTGCTCACTAAAAAACGGTGTCACTTTCGTCAACAATGACGATAACGAAACAATTTAATAGGTGCATGGTTTTTCGTGACGATAACAAGCATAACATCTCACCCTTACGATGAAATTGTGGCAAGACACAGGCGAGCTTTCGTGGAGACGAGAGTGGATGGAAACGTTATTGGGGAGATGGTTACACGTTCAAAATGCTGACCTTTCTGCTTTCTATGATTTGTGAGTAACGTCTGTTTAACATTGCAAGCGTAACGTAAGCGGCGCGTGTCTTTTGGCGCTCATGTTATTAGATGAGAGCTTTCAGACCGCTCGCAGAAGCGTCAGATGAGCGCGTAACAGGAGCGGCGCAGGAACTACAGTGCAGCGATTCGTTTAGGTCTATTTTTTACCTGCCGCTTACGCTCGCTTCAAATATGGCGATAATACACGTGTGGTCTTAACCCAAATAGTACATTAATGATCTACTACATTGTAAATACAGTATTTTGAAATTAACCAGATTTTTTAAATAATATTTTTTCCTCAAACTTACAGAACAAGTTTAATTGTTTTATACAGATGTTTTCTGACGTTACATATGAAGCATATAATTATTAGTACAATATTAAAACAATATAAGAGCAGTAGTCAAGCTGACTTCATGAAGACTCTCGTGAACAAACAAAAAGGTCAGAGGTCAAAGTTCAACCACCAGGAGAGCCTTCATGGACGAAAGTCGTCTCAGTGTTGAAGTTGAGAAACTCAGGAAGAGAATACAACTTTGTTTTTGCATTACTTTACTCTGTAACAAAGCTTGAACAAAAGACACGATATACGCACTCAACCAACGGCTAGCTGTGCTTCCACGCCGCTGCTTACATTACGCTACGCTTGTTATGTTAAACAAACATAAAACAGGAAGCGAAGCACATCGCTGAAGAAACGAGGCTGTATGTTTCATGTTTGTCACCTGCTCTGTACGAGCGTCCAATGCGCGCCCTCACTCTCACAGGTGACTCCAGCTGTTCCCTGATTCGCCTGTCTAGACGTCAATCATCATCACGGAGGCGGATCACATTCAGCTTGTGCACGAATCAGAGCCGACAGCTGAGGGTCCTAGAAACAGTTCAGCAGCGAGGACTCTGAGAAGCGCTTTGCTCGTGGCTGGACTGACGATGAGAGAGAAGCTCCACTCACTGCTCGTGTTTGTGTTCGTTTGAGTTTACATGTTAACATTTTATGTTGGCTGATCCTTTGATCATTCATGCGTATCACTGTATTATTAATGAAAAGCCCATCAACAATCTAACAATGTGACTAATTCATGAGATTTAAACAAGCAATTTCTAATATCTAAATAATTAAATAAACTTACTTTTTTAATCAAATAAAGATAATTCTACATTGACTAAAATATTTTCTTTTTAAGCAACTAAAACTTGATTTGAACTAAAACACTTTGAAACGACTAAAATGTCAAAATACTAAGACTAAAACTGATAGCTGTCATCATAAACTGACATCACTGCTGGCCAATCAGATGAAGCGCTAATGCGGCTCATCTCAATAAAGAACGTATGCACTGACTGAGCCGGAAGTGAACCGTAGCAGAGCCGTTCTTGAATAATAGATGAATACATTGGTGGTAAATGTGTGGATTTTCTGTGTGGATCTCGGCAGTGGGAGGAGCAGGGTGTAGGAGTTTTGAGGAGACCGTTTTAAGTGATTCAAAGACATTGTTTTGGATAAATACTGACTTCTGAAGGTTATTAAGGATACAGTGATAGTCTAGAGGGGGCAAATATTTATTTTCAATCATGTAAAAGTGCCTTAAAAGTGAGGTTGCTGATGTTGACACTGATAGAAGATGTTAACTTCACATTCAAGGCAAACGAAACAAACCTTTTTGAACCAAAGCGCCGCTCTCAATTGAAGTGTTTCAGTTTTACTGTCCGAATGCTGATCAGCTCATTCATACGGAGAGGTTAAAGTAGTGTTTCAGAAGGGATCGGCTTGAGAAACACACTTTATATTCTTACGTCGAGTCCCAAACGATGTGATTCACTTCACACGTATCCAGCTGTAACCATCACAGGGGTGCGTTTAAGACTCGAGGAGCCTTCCCGCCCGGTTTCTACTGACTGACTCAGCGAAGATTCCTGCTCAGCGGCATTCTGTTGAACGTCGCATTTCTGCACAAGTGCTGGACATGCGTCACAACAGCAGCGAGGAGAGTTTGGCTTGTTCCTTTAATGCACTAATTGCTTTAACTGACAGAGAACACTTGTTGGAAAGTAACAGGTGCTTGGATGCTCTTACGCTTGTTTACAAACACAAGCCTGAATCTGGAGCTGAATCTGCGGCGTACGCAGAGGAATAAGATGCCACACAAGAACACAGACCCCCCAAACATTCCCGAGGATGAACTTTTACCGTCACTTACTGGAGTAAGACATCCCTACATTTACAAATATTAATCCGGAAAGATATACAAATCTTAAAAGGGAAGACGATCATACATCTGTGAATCAAAAAGAAAAATGCACTAACGAATTACGAGCAGTCTGTGCATTTTCAGTATTGAAATTGTGGTTTTAGAAAAGGGAAAAAAAGAGAAAATCTAAGTTTTTCTGCTCTTTACAGACAAAAAAAAGACCATACATAGAGCAAAGTGGCTTTGAAGCTTGTTTGTTGAAATGGAAAATCTTGGCTCTCATCTTGAAGAAATCAGTCTGAAGGCTGCAGACTTTAATTCACGGTTCTCTATAAAACTCTACTTAACCTGAAAACCGTACGTCTGCACAGTGGCAAAGAAAGAGGGGAAACTCTGCCTTCTCCACCACTCGCCCTTCAACACACGTTCAACAAAACTCATGAAATACTAAGGACACTCAATAGTCATTATTGCTAATACCAAATAGAATGATTTAAAATTTCCATCACACTGTGCTACACCGATTAAAAACCGATGAGTTCTCTTTTTTTATTTAGCGCTGTTAAATCTGGAGCTATTAGTCAGGAAATCTGGATCGTTCTCGCGGGAAACACTCTCCAAGTTCCTCGTTCGGAGACAACTTTTAGATGATAAAACTTTGATTGTTTAAAAGATCTCAGAAGAAAGTCTGAGAATGTATTTTTCACAAACTAAATAATGAATATTATAAAATTATAATAATAATAGTTTTTTTTTTTAAATAGTTTCTAAAACCCAAAGTGAAATATCAAAAATACACGGAAAATGAGATGCGTCCCTGATTTTTACATTTAGGAATGCGTAGTGCTGGAAGTTTATTGACATCTACGTCTGTGTTTGGTTTGGAGTAAGGACCAACTTCCTGCTCTCTGAGCAACAGGAAGTGACTGAACTGTAGCACCTCGACTGGCCACAAGGGGATGGGATCAGAAGGGAGCAGGTTCTCATTCACTCCAATGTTAAAAAAAATCTCAACTTTGAAGCTGAACCCTGCTGCTGTAATGATTTTTTTTTTTATTGAGATTGCTAGTTCTGATCTAGATTTTTTTATTACTTTGTTTACATAGAAATGTTAATTCTTTTCGTTTTGGTGTTGGTTGTTTAGGGCTGTGTACTATCAGCACATTTTTAACTTCTTAAAAACAGAATATTACAGAAACTCAACTGCAGAAGTGCGAGTGAATTTAACTCTCTACTTTCCTCCTGTTGGCTGCATCCAAACAAGTACAGAAAGAGAAAACATCCATCTTCAGTTTTGAGGTAATTGTTTTTCGAGAGCAGTAAAGAGCAGGTGCGTCAGAGATGAGTCAGGAGGAACGCAATTGAGGAAACACCCCATCAGTTCTAACCTCATGCATCACTAATAAGCTGGATTAGGGTGCAGACAGGACTGGCTCCTGCTCAGGTGGGATGGTAAGGGAAGCGGGCGGAGCCCAACTCTCAGAGCTCCGCCCCTAAAACAAACAGTTTGAAACACAGTGAAAGAGGTCCCAAAGCACTTCCACAAAGGTTCCTGATTCAGCAGGGGCAGACAAAATTGAGCCTACTGGATGTGCTGAGTATTAAAAAAAAAAATCGTACAAAATCTCAAAAGAGTGTGGTTAAATAAAAATGGAGGGTTTCACTTCAAGCTAATGTGGCTTGCAAAATCTGTTACTTCTTGCAGGCAGCAATAAAGCAATGAAAGTCCCTCGAAAGAAACCAAACCGATTCAAACACTTCTTGTTCTCTGACCATGAAAAAGCTGACGATCACACAAACCCAATTTCAACAATCTCAAATACAAAAATCGTGTTCACACCAAAAACAAGAAAAGCTGAGGTTGTACATGTTAAGGCAATGAGAAGATGCACAGAAAAGCATTTACAGCGGTACCTCGAGATATGAAATTAATCCGGTCCGGGGTGGGCTTCGTATTCTGGATTTTATGTCGAACCAGGTTTTTCATGTGAAAGTGCTGAATCCGTACACAGGAACACAAAGCATCAGGGCTGGAACTGACCAATAGGAGAGCAGGACGGTTGTTGGTGCATTGAATGCAGTCATATGATCCCAGTGTTGTCAGCCACTGAATTTTAAATGTTGAATATGCATGCGTATGTATTTCTGGGACGCGTTTCATATCTTTTTTCAGAATATTTTTCTGATCATGGAACAAAATGTTCTTTGGGAGACAGTTACAGCAATACATATATACATTTTCCACTCAAACAACACTTTCGTCCACTCGCTGTCCCGTCAACAAAGACCCACTCGCGGCCCGTCAACGAAGACCCACTCGCGGCCCGTCAACGAAGACCCACTCGCGGCCCGTCAACGAAGAC
This sequence comes from Danionella dracula, assembly GCA_900490495.1. NCBI lineage: Eukaryota > Metazoa > Chordata > Actinopteri > Cypriniformes > Danionidae > Danionella > Danionella dracula. The sequence continues at coordinate 36,463 of UELW01000017.1, forward strand.
CCACTCGCGGCCCGTCAACGAAGACCCACTCGCATCCCGTCAACGAAGACCCACTCGCATCCCGTCAACGAAGACCCACTCGCATCCCGTCAACGAAGACCCACTCTCGGCCCGTCAACAAAGACCCACTCGCGGCCCGTCAACGAAGACCCACTCGCATCCCGTCAACGAAGACCCACTCGCGGCCCGTCAACGAAGACCCACTCGCATCCCGTCAACGAAGACCCACTCGCGGCCCGTCAACGAAGACCCACTCGCTGTCCCGTCAACGAAGACCCACTCGCGGCCCGTCAACGAAGACCCACTCGCATCCCGTCAACGAAGACCCACTCGCGGCCCGTCAACGAAGACCCACTCGCATCCCGTCAACGAAGACCCACTCGCATCCCATCAACGAAGACCCACTCTCGGCCCGTCAACGAAGACCCACTCGCGGCCCGTCAACGAAGACCCACTCGCATCCCGTCAACGAAGACCCACTCGCATCCCGTCAACGAAGACCCACTCGCATCCCGTCAACGAAGACCCACTCGCATCCCGTCAACAAAGACCCACTCTCGGACCGTCAACAAAGACCCACTCTCGGACCGTCAACAAAGACCCACTCGCGGCCCGTCAACGAAGACCCACTCTCGGCCCGTCAACGAAGACCCACTCGCATCCCGTCAACGAAGACCCACTCGCGGCCCGTCAACGAAGACCCACTCGCGGCCCGTCAACGAAGACCCACTCTCGGCCCGTCAACGAAGACCCACTCGCGGCCCGTCAACGAAGACCCACTCGCGGCCCGTCAACGAAGACCCACTCGCGGCCCGTCAACAAAGACCCACTCGCGTCCCGTCAACGAAGACCCACTCGCGGCCCGTCAACGAAGACCCACTCGCATCCCGTCAACGAAGACCCACTCGCGGCCCGTCAACGAAGACCCACTCTCGGCCCGTCAACGAAGACCCACTCGCGGCCCGTCAACGAAGACCCACTCGCATCCCGTCAACGAAGACCCACTCGCGGCCCGTCAATGAAGACCCACTCTCGGCCCGTCAACGAAGACCCACTCCCGGCCCGTCAACGAAGACCCACTCTCGGCCCGTCAACAAAGACCCACTCGCGGCCCGTCAACGAAGACCCACTCGCGGCCCGTCAACGAAGACCCACTCGCGGCCCGTCAACGAAGACCCACTCGCATCCCGTCTAGTTTTAGTCATTACAGAGCCAGATTCAGCTGATCAATATCTCATCATCGTCTCAAGAAAATGTGCATCAATTAAATAACTTTGTTATCGTTGACCCTGCTTTGGTAAACACATGCTCCAGCACTGCTTTGGTAACAACAGGAACGCACTGGAGAGGCTGTTTCCCTCAACTGTCCTGTTACATCCCGTTCAGAGGCGCTCTAGTGCAACCACCAGATAAGGGGAGAGATTATCAGCGATTATCAGAGAAGAGTTCTAAACGAACCATTGAACTCACTCTTTCTCACAGGGATCGAACCTAAAAATCACAAACGTAAGACAAAACTGACAGCAATTATTTGAAGAACATTTTTAAGGGATTCTCACGATTAAACACTGAGCACACCCGTGAGTCGGAGCGCATTCAGGGTGCGAGAAAGGGAGAGTGCGTGAACCCAGACGCGCCTCAGAGCAGAAGGGTGGGACGCGTTGGTTTCGGGGCCTGCTGTGTCCTGTCCCAGGTGGAGGAGGAACGCCGAGAGGGTCAATCCCGCCCCTGCTGTGCAGTCGAGACCCCCACACCTCCTCACCTGGTGGACTCGTGTCTGAACAGGCTCGAGAGGAGCGCAACGGCTCTGTCGCTCACCGGGGGCCAATCTACCAGCGCCCGACCTGCCAGCGCACAGCCAGCTCAGCAGCAGGCATCCAGGGGCCCATCTGCTGGCCTTGACTCGCTGCCAGATGGGCCGAGGAGCTGCTGCAGAGCCGAGATCAAGGAGACGGCTTCCATTCAGGTGTCCAAAAACCCTTCGAATACAGATCTTCACCTGTTCACTTCACACTTCGGTTCGCTGTTCGTCTTCTACATGTCTTTTCCTGTCGGCGGAGGTGGGTGGAGCATCCAAACAAATAAAGTAAAATAAAATAAAAGTAAAAGTACTTATGAATGTTTGCTCAAGAGACCAGTAACTTAAAGACTTAAAGTTTGCTTAAAGAGTAAAAAAAAGTATTGAATTACAAATGTTCGAGTAGTTTTTAGCTAATTCTGATTTTAGTAGTGACGTAGAGATTAGCTATTTGGCTGGAAGTGCTCTTATCTTAATTTGTTTCAAAGACATTTTTATACATTTTGTAGAGCACAGTGTTAATGAGTTTTGTTTAGATTCAATTCTGAGGTCGAAAATAAATAAATATATGTCGGTCCGAGTGCAGGAATGGAAAATAAAAAAAAAGAAACCTGCGACAAACTGCATCTAATCAGGAAAAAATGATCAGAATTGGGAGCAAAAAAAACCCTATAAAAATAAATAAATAAATAAAAAACATCTGAATCAGCAGGTATTCGAAGATCGGGATTGAAACAGGAGCAAATGAAGCAACTGGAAGAACGCTCATTTCTGTGTTCTGAAAACCTCCCTGTTTGTGGCAACATAAATAATTTCCTTTATGAAAACTCAAATAACTTTTTCCTTTTATTTGTATTTATATACCTTTTCCATTCAAAATTTGCAACTGACCAGGTGTGAAACAACACTTTTAATATTTCATGCAGGAGAGAATCCACTTCCGAGTTCAGCTCTAGATTTTGAGCGCAAACTATAACATTTAAAACTAATTTAAAACAGGAATAAAACTGAAAAGAAAGCAGCGTTCGTTCGCTCACTCACTCACAGAATCTCTGGCGCGTGTCTTTCACGCGGGTAAACTAAACCAGGTTCCGGCTTCTTAAATCAGAGTTCTGTTCAGACGACTCGAACTTTTAAAGTCCAATTTCAGCTCTAAAGGGCATCAACACCTATTTAAGCACATTAAACCCAAACGCTGCATAAACCAGACCCCGCGATAACACAAACCTGAAGCAGCGGTTTGTGGAACCAATTAAAGAGCCGGCGTCCCACACCCGGTGTTGTGACATTCCACTCCAGCCATTGTCTTCTTGTCCTGGCCGCATGTGACAAGAAGTGGTTGTTTGCGAGGGCGAAAAAGAAAAGAAATCTTTTGTTTACAGGAGCTGGCCTCAGGTGCGGTTGACCTTTGACCCCTTCAGCTTGCAGGTGGAACAAAAGAGCCTTGAGCTGGAAACACATTTCCCTGCAGCTAAACACCTTGCAGAGCGTGCGAGAAGAGCCCAGAACTGCTGCAAGCACCGCCGGGAGATCACAACCAGGCTTTTGAGTTCAACTTAAAAACATTTATTAATTAAAAAGAAAAAAAAGCATCCATCCTCTGGGGTGCCAAAACATTTTTAAATAAAGGCGTAAAGGAATTGCACTGGAAGAGAAAGCTGCTTAGTTTCACAGTAGGCTTCTTAAAAAATAACAGGGAACCTACAATCTGAGAAAGCACTTTTCAAACAATTTCAAGGACCAATATTGAGATTTTCAGGAAACTAACAGCATTACAAAAGAGCTCAAAAGAGTTTTCCATCGAGGCTTTTCTCCTATATTTTTAAAGACAGACGTCTGCATTCCGCTGCTGAAAATCGGTCGAATTCTGGCTGAAGTTTACCGTCGGTTCTTTCTACTCTGAAGACCAAGAACAGAGAGATCCAAAAACATTTGTATTTAATCAAAGAAACATCGATGATGAATCAACGAGAAGAGTACTCAAACTTCAGAGCTTAAATCGACGACAGAAAGAGCTGAACTTCCCGTTTCTTCTGTGCAGAGTTCTCGATTGCAGATATTCTTTTTGCATCAGCCGGTATTTTCACCAAACAAGAATGAATTTGTGAGTGTTTCCGAACAAAGGTGAAATTCAGCTGCAAGTCATTTTCAGCAAGAGTCTCTAAAGAAGCCTCAACGGTTACGACGGTTTTACTCTTAGGATCTTTTCTTCGCTATAAGGCAAACATGAAACGCTTACATTTTCTCACAAAGCATCAGCGTGTCTCAAGTATGAACGTTGATTGCTCAAAAATAAATCAGAATGTTTTATTATGACTTTGGTTTGAGACGCTGCGACTGGAAATTACGACTGGATTGTGGTTGCATCACTGCTATCGAGTCGCGTCGCCTTGAGAAACAGCTTCAGCAAAATTCAAAACAGACAAAAAGGTCTTTGCTCCATTTTAAGAGCCATCATATTAACTTTGTACTTAAAACAGGAAAACATAAGAAATCATTTCTCATTGAAAGCAGGTGGAGAAACAATTGCAGAAAAAAAATATATAAAAATATTTATATTTACACATACATACATACATATATATATATATATATATATATATATATATATATATATATATATATATATATACACATATATATATATATATATATACATATATATATATATACATATATATATATATATAAACACTTTTTCCTTTTTTCCCATTTTTTATTTATTTATTTTTTACTGTAAAAAAAATTAAAACGGGAAAAAGGAAAAAGCTTATAGAAAAAAAATTATGTAAAATACAGGTTTCTCCCTTTTAAAAATATTAAAAAGGTTTTCAAGTAGCAAATCTAATTTGTTCCAGTTAACAAAACATCACATTTATATCAACGCTGAGCGCTGAGTGTAATGAAAGAAAGCATGTTCTTTTCGTTCCTGGATAATATTCTAGAAAATATATTAACAATAAAAAATATAATAGATCATTAATAAAATACTAACCATTATGACAGGCCTAAAATGACAGGAAATGTGTTTTATATTAAATATACTTCATTCTATTATATTTTAAAACATTTTTTGCATTTCTTTTCTTTTTAGGTTTTCTGTTCATGTAAGAGACTCTTAAAAAATTATTTCACATTAAATTAGTGGAAAAGAAAGGACAGGTTGTGTTTGAACAGCAAACCAGTGAAGTGATAACCGTGTGTGGCTCTCTGATCTGGTTTTCTCTTCTACGGTCTGAGATTAAAACGCTGTGATGAATGCTGTGTGAGTGTGGCTGGGTTCCAGACAGACCGGAGAAGAGACAGGTACAGCTCACGTGAGTCCGGGGTCCCGGGTCCTCTCAGGAAGCGTTTACGGCCCCGGGGCGCTCCAGACCCTCCATCAACACCGCCGATCCCGCTCCGGCAGATCGATGATTGATCGCTCTTCTCCTCACAGATTATATTTTCTGGAGACGTCTCATCCTTCAAGCTCATCCCAGAAGCTACAAACAGGATACACACCGGTGACAAGTGAGCCGCCTGACAGAACACCAACAATGCTTCCTCTGAAGCCCTCGCGACAATGACGGAGCGCTCCGCAAAGAAAACAGGGGAGAATTATTCAACGTGTATATAACAAAAGAAACATGGTGAATATACACATATTGAGATTTAACAAACAAACAAAAACCTTAAATCTGAACCTTGAACAGTGAAAAGCTTCATGAAGTCATTGGGAGCGGACTCTGGAATAGTGCAGAGCATTACTGCTAAACGAGCTGAATAATTTCTAAAAAGAAATAAATCATTTGAATAAAGTTGTCACATTTGTTCCTCTGCGTAAAAAAAAAAAGGCTGAGCAGTCAGCACCGGGTTCCTGATAACGATGAGTTTTGTGCTTGAGGATCGATCTCTGGTGAGTCCGACGCCGATCCTGTCTCCTCTCTAATAAAGCCCAAACAATATCTCGAGAAAATGTTACAAACGTTCTCCACAACTCCACGAGAGCCTTTTAAGAGCGCTCAACAGACACTCACTCGGGGAATACGAGTGCATTTAGAGTTATAGCCTGAGAGTTTCACCTTATAATCGTCGTATAACCGTAACAAACTGTTGCGCCAACTTTGTACCAATCTGTTTACTAGGAACAGAAGGTAAAAAGCAAGAACAAACAGCTTTCGCCAATATGAAATGATTCCATTTCAGTGTGTCCATTAAAGTGAACGTCGCGTTCAATCAATCGATCAATCCAGAATATTAATGCCGCGCTTTATTCCTCAACACTGAACGTGTTTTATGGCTTTTTTTGTAAGAAAATGGTTGCATATTGGAAATCTGACAAAGTGAAGGCAAATTCTTTAAACACAAAATGAGACCTTTCAGTGTGTTTTTTATATTTACAGTTAAAAATTATTTCATTGTTACCTATTTTTTTTAAAGGACCCAGGACAACAGAAGTTAACTTTTTTAAAGCTAATATGATTATTGAAAGGCGTGCTCCTCAGACTCGGAGCCAGTTACACGCCGCATGGAAGATCAACTCATCTCTGCCATTTTCAATCTGCGTCATATCTCTGAACCCACAAAGAAGCCGAAGAACCTTTCTAACACTTTTAAACGCATGGCAGAACCTACGTGTGGAGACTCGAGCTGCAACAACAACAACAAAAAGTAGACTATTTCTATTCTCCACAAAAATGGACATTTCTGAGCTGCATTTCAGACGCATTTCCTCATAATATCTTCTGAAACCGGGAGAAACCCTCTCTGTGTTAACCAGAGCCGTTTATTCATTAACATCCTCTGCGAGAGTTCATGCGGAGGTTTTATTTCGGCTTCTATTTTACTTCCAATTATTCACTGTTTGCACATTCACCAACACTCATACTGAACATCAGTAAAACTTATTTTCAATTACTTCCAAAATAAACGAGTGCTAAAGAGGGATCAGACACATTCAATATATATATATATATATATATATATATATATATATATATACGTATATGACTATGTATATACATAGTCGCAGGTTCAGTAAGGTCGAATGAATGGACTTTACAAACCACTTGTCTTTATTGAACCTATATTATATCACATATTGAACCTATATATTATATTATATCACATATACAGTGTACAACCTCAAAGATATCTGTATATATTTACATTCCATTCTCCTTTTTACGTCTACTGCATAGTTTACACATATTTAGTTATCTTAAATGTTAACAGAATTTTTTTGCATTTATGCATATATTTATATTTTATGGTGGGTGTTAATTCTGTGTATTTCTGCACTTTGTCAACCAGTGTGGACAGCGCAGAGAGAATTTCTGTGCGCGGGGAAACCTGCTCTCCTCGCGCTGAACGAGACGATAAACTCGGAGTCTGGAACCTTCTCAGATGCGCTGAACTCTCCGATTAGAGGTTGCAAGCTTAAATGAGTAACATTTTAAGAGAAAATATTTATTTCAAAATAAATGCTTCAGTTTGGCGCGTTGAAAAAAGTAAACCATAGAAAGCCTCGAAGCCTTGTCTGAATTTTTCAAATTAAAAAAATGTTAAGTATTTTAATGTAAAGTGATTTCGGGTGGAATTGCTAAACGAACAAAAATGTCTTGAACTAGTGACAAACATCTGGTAAACACCAAATCAATTTAACCATTTATTTTAAAAACAATTCTGGGATGGAAAAGATTACTTTTTGAAGGAATGAACAAGAAACAAGACGACCTTCTCACCAGCTTCCACAAGAGATTAGAGGAGCTACAACTTTAGTCCCATTTAAATATGCTAAAAACACATTTATTTAAATGTGCGTTCACTGACTGAGCTCTGCGCCAATCAAGTTTTAATTGCTTTATAGTCTTATCCCTTGCGTTAATCTACGATCTGGATTATTCAGTAAAGCTCTTTGAATTGCCAACGTGTGCGAAAATGTGCTTTCGTGCTTATAACTCAAACTTAGAGCCAGTTACACGCCGCATGGAAGATTCATTTTGGTTATTTTCACATTTGTGTTCAGAAAAGGTGAAACGAAGTCATTTGAGTCTGACAAACTTGTTTGGAATTCAACCGTCCTTCCACACCGTTAACCTTTCTTACATAAGCACTCAGGTTCTGAGTGAAAGAATGAGGACGGCCCCGTAGGCTGGCTCAAGACTGCCACCCAGCGGCGAGCCGAGCACAGAGCCGGTCCAGCCGGTTAGTGAGCTCGCTGGAAGGGAAACACACAGAGAGGGTTGTTCCTCTGCGCTGGGCGACGAGCCTGCTCACAGCGCATGCTTCTGATAAACACAGAAAAGGTCTTCACGGCCTGCAGGGAAATCCTCACACTGGTTTTAGAGTTCCTGCTCCAAGTGTGTCTCGAAACATTACATTCATCCAGATTTCTAAAAGGAAGACTTTTAACGAGTTTTCATTACATGATTGATTGATAATAAATATCTGACCCCTCTAGACTGTCTCTGAATCTCCTCAAATGGTTGAGCTCCTCAAAACGAGCCATGCACGCTCACTGGCATGCTTCCACCACGCCCCCTGGTGGGTTTCATACAGAAAATCCACCCATTTCCCACCAATACGTTCATCCTTTGGAGCCAAAAACACTTTTGTTTTTATCGAAACGGCTCTGCTGCGGTTCACTACTGGCTCAGTCAGCGCATACGTTCTTCATTGAGATGAGCTGCATTAGCGCTTCATCTGATTCGTTAGCGCGCAGAGCTTTGGTCAGTGGGCGTGGCTACAGCCATCGAGTCGTTTTGAGCTCCAGAAAAAGAAAACAGGATTCCAGCAACATGAACCGATCTCAATATGATTCGAGGAGAGTTTCCAATGAGGATTGACAACTTTTCAGAGGTTTCTATCATGTTTTTTTATGTTTACGCCGTACGACAGCTTTAAAAAAAAAAAAAATACAATAAATGCACTTCATCATCTCGATCAACAGTCTTCCACAGTGTCTCGAACACCTTGCAACACCTCAATCTCAAAACAGCAGCAAAAGAAACTTGCACTGAAACGACATTGAGCAAAATGTGAAATTCAGAATCTTAAAGTCAAAAAAGTCAAAAGGGTTTTATTGTGATTAGGGATGCACAGATACATAACGACAGCGGTATCTGCCTCGATACAACATTTTCTTTTCTACGACTGACGCAGAGCTGCCTAAACTACATGACTCTGTGAAAAAACAATTCTCCACAGCCTCCTTTAGTTTCTCCACGGAGATCTGGAGAAGCAGAGTTGCTAATTAGCCTCACCTACAGAGTTTCACGCCACAATGACCCATAAAACACGTGAAATAATTCCATGGCTCAAACAGCAGGGAGGATTCATTTATATAAATTAAAATTTAGGCCCTTACTTTTTTTTTTAACGATTTATTCTGCAATATGTTGCATACAACGTGCTTTTCATTGTAAATAAATCGTCTTAATTTCAAACTAGTCCCTCGTTTGATTGTTTTTTTTTAGTTAATGACTAAATCTGTTACCTGTAAAATTAAATCATGTTTTTATTGAGTATCGGCGAGTGCTGAAAGGCAAGCAGTCGTACTCATTTCCCAAAACCCTTCCCTAATTGTGATATACAAATTGATTCATGTACACTGAAACTCTTATTTTTCTGTCTGCAGTGAACACCAGAAGCAAGAATTTTTTTTAAAGGAGTAAATATAAAGGAGTAAAATATAAGTAGGAATACATGTATAAACGAAGGAGTAAAATATAAAAAAATAGACATTGACTACACAGTAAAAACATAAAAAATAAAAACATTTAAGACACATTACAAAGACCATCAAAGTGACTGGATTTAAGTGAGCCATTGTAATTTAAAGTGGTAGTGTGCAAATAGTAGCAGCGTGATCAAGACCAGGGTGAGTCCACTGGCTAACGGTTCACGAGTCTAAAGGCTGAGGGAAGGAAAAGTCCTGCAACAAAACAACGAGTCTGGTGCGAAGCCGACACTGGAGTGCAGGGATTATCGGTGTTGGCTTTCTTTCCATGGTGTGAAAGAGTGTAAGCAAGGAACCTGATCTCGCTCAATAATTCACTGTAACACCGGCCCACTGCAGCGCTCTCCATTAGCCCCGCGCGGGACCTCCAGCCTCACACGGTCCTCGTCTGAGAACCTCAGCACCTCCTGATGAACCACCTCATCCTGGGACATGCACAGTCGGCGTCAAACTCCATTCCTGCCTATGATTAACATCTAAAGGTCCCATATTACGGCCTTTTAAGAGCACTTAGAATCAATATTTGAGCCCGCTATACTATCACTGCACTGTTAATAACTTTAAAACTGCAATATTTTTTATTTAAAAAAAACATCGTTCATGCAAAATGCATCGCTGGTCCCTCCCAGAGAAGAGCTTTCAACACGCCCCCTACTGACCAGCGCTCTTCTGTTAGTCCGAATTCACCAAAAACACAACTAGCGGCGCTTCAAACACGCATTATTGCTTTAAAACATTATAATCGACAGACAACGGCTGTGCGTGAGGTAAAAGCACTGTATATGTGTGAACCAGAGTCTGACACGGAGCCCCAGGGAAAGGCTCCTCAGGGACATGTCCACACTGTGAATAAGACGTACTCTTACGCTGTACTATTTCTAATGTGGACCTATGGTTTCATGAGTTATTTTTTAATTGAATGCATACAGAAGAAGATCCAGTAGCAATCGGCTTGATGGATGCAGAGTTAAAATGATGCATTTCTTTCTTGTATGTTAAGCGAAGCTCAAGAAAAGCTCTGATGGCAGACACACACACACAAAAAGTCATTTCTGGCAAATAAACTCATTTTTTGTTGATACTAAAAAAAAGGTTCAGCTCCGAACATCCAAAAACGCACCTCTCTGGCACTGTTTCTCCAGCGCTGGTCTGCTGCTCTCACACTTCCGACTCAAACTGCATTTCCTGTTTGTCGAAGAGAGGGGCTGCGTTGAATCTGATTGGTCAGTGGGTGGGGCTTGGGCGGGGATAAGGAAAAAAGGCAGGCTTAAGGAAAAGGAGACTTTTCCGCTCAGAAAAAAAAGGAATAAAGGATTGCTCAAACATGCGTGAACTAATCTGAATACGGCTTATAACACGTTTTTGATGAGGGAACAACACAGAAAGGCACATTTTCATAATACCGCACCTTTAAAGACTTTATTCATCTCTAGTGAAATAGAGTCAGCAAACTGTAAACCGTGTTTAGATTTTTCTTTTAAAAATCACCCTTAAAACAATAAAGAAATGAACATAGAAGGGTATTATGTCAGTGTTGAAACATTGGCCTCAGTTTGTGGCTTCATTGCAGTGAAGAAAGTCAGATTCTGTGTCTATGACAACAGCGTCGAAATAAGTTTCTTCCGCAAAGTGATGGGAAGCTCTCTCAGAGACGAGAGGAGAGGAGCATCGAGAGGAGCCAGCTGAAATCTTGCATCAGATGAGCTTTACACGGACACCAGCTGAGAAAAATGATTTAAGACGAGGAACTGAGTTAAACACTTTTTAACTTTTAGACTCTTAAGACTTTAAGACCCTGTGGAAACCCTGTAAATGGTGTTAAAACAACGCAGCGAAATCAGACTGATGGAGTACTCGGAGAAGACAGGACCCCAGTGTGGAAGTGGAGCTGGCGAGACGAGACCAGTGAAGCACCAGCGCTCTCGTTCTGATCAGAAGCTCTCGTGTGCACTTTGTCTCCATTTACTTAATTAAGACGCGAGGCAGCCGGCCATTCTGCGAGGGCATAAATCCTCCGCGTGTCCTGGAAGAGCCATAAACCGCTCATCAATTATAGAGAGCGCGACGAACACCCGTATGACGTGCTTCTCCACACCGGAGCAGCAGCCAAGAACACCGTCCGAGGCTCGGCGGGGCGAGCACGCGTCTCCTCTCTCCCTCACCATGAGCTGCACCGCGGCTAAAACCGTCCCCCCATTAATATTGATGACATACATTAAAATCTTTGTCTAGAGACCAGAAACAGAAGCCATTCTATCGGAGAAATCAATTTTTAAATAGCCCCCTAGTAACGGTTACTAGGTTGCCATCTATAAATATTATCAAATTCTGGCAACCCGAAGTCATTTTTATATTTTTGTTTTAACAGCATTGGAGACAATGCTCCCAAATGTTCAAATAAATATAAAAAACTTTTTGGTTTGCCAGAATTTGAGAAAACGCTCCAAATGTCAATATAAAAAAAATGACTGTGTTGCTATTTAGTAGCTATTTTATATTTTGTGTTTCAACAGGGTTTGAAAAAAATGTTGACAAATGATTAAATAATTATATATTTAAAAAAAACAGTACTTTTAGGGTTGCCAGAGTTTGAGAAATTACCCCAAATGCTCAATTATTAAAAAAATATGATACCGTTTAGGAGTATTTTCTCAATATCTGGCAACCCTAACCAGCTCTTTTAAGAGTTTGAGAAAGTGTTTGTGAACACTCCTGAATGCTCAGTCTCTGGCTAGCCTTAAAATCCCATCTACTTTTTTTTTTTTTACATTCCTGAGCCTTCCATCAATATCTGGCAACCCTAACCAGCACTTTTAAGAGTTTGAGCATTCACGAGTGTTCCTGAGCCGAGCTGAGTCCCCGGATTAATATTGATGACATACATAAAAATCTTTTTGTCAGCTTGTCTGCAGCCAGGAACAGAAGCCATGCCATCAGAGACATCAATTTTAAGTAGCTCCTAACTTCACGAGTTTAAATGAAGGAGCGGCCGGAGCTGAAAGAAGAGCCGGCGGAGTAATGATCTGTTTAATTCCACAGCAGCAGCTCCTGGAGCTGGCCGCGGGGAGCCGTGTGCATGAGCGGCCTCCTGCGTGGGCCGCTCACCGGAGAGCTGACCCCGGACGACTCGAACCCGGGACGCTGCTGCTCGACACCTAATTCAAGTGCCACTTTCAGACAGGTTTCATTTTTTGCTCTGTGGCTGGGAAAGAGCGCTGAGGTCCTGATGAAGGGGGATGTTAGGATTGTGAAAGGTTGATCACTAAAAATCCTGAAAAATATTATTTTAATTTAAATTCAGTTGTTTTAAGAAAAAGTCAAAATTCTGAAAAAAGTCTATGTGGAAAAAAAGGTCTGAATTCTGACTGAAAACTCTGAGAAAAAAAAAAACATCTAAATTTTTTTTTTTTTAAGTCTGAAAAAAATAAAAGTAAAAATTCAGATTTCGAAAGGTTGATAGTTTGAAATCCTGAAAAAGTATATTTGTTTCTTAAATAGAATCTTTATGTCAAAATTCTGAGAAAATAGTAAAAAATTGTGGAAAAGTCCATATTTAGAAAAAAAAGTCTATAAGAAAACATCTATAAGAACAAAAAGTCTGAATTTTTAAAAAAGTTACAATTCTGAGAAAAAAGGTAAAATTTCGGATTTTGAAAGGATAGTTTCAAATTCTGAAATATATATATTTTTCTTTAATTCAATCTTTTTTCCCTAAAAAGTATACTTAGGGAAAAAGTAGAATTCTGAGAAATATAAAAAATTTTAAGTCTGAATTTAAGAAAAAAATTTTGATCTGATAAAACTCTAAAAGCTGAATCATTTTGAAAGATAGTTTGAAATTCTGAGAAAATAATTTTTTATACATTCGATATTTAAAGACAAAATATCTGAATTTGAAGAAATAAAAAGTCTGAATTTTAAGGAAAAAATTCAGAATTTAAGAAAAAAACTAAATTCTAAGAAAAACAAACATCTGAATTCGGAGGAAAAAAGTCTGAAGGTAAAAAGTCAGAGTAAAAAAAAAAAAATTTCAGAAAACCACAGTGTCCCTGATCCTCCTCCGTAGACCTGCTTCCCAGCAACTCAATGGTTTGTGCAGCGAGTCTCTGTTCAAACCCATCTTTACGTCACTAGAACTACTCTGCGTTAGCTCCTACACTCGTGAGTGGATATAAACCACACCGTCCTCAGAAAACAGCATGGTGGCGCTCTTCCGCCTCGCCTCTCAGCTCCTCCTGCAGGTTCCCGTAGTTACCGTAAGTCTTCTAAAACAATTGCAAACAGAATCTACAGTGGGATACGAGTTTCTGGGTGTGCCACCAAGATATTTTACAGAGAGAACATTAGCACGAGTTCAAGAGAGAGATTCGGTTAGATGAGGCTTCGTTTCAGCATCAGAGTTTCTTTTCAGAAGATCACTTTTTATTAAACTCTGACTGAAAGTTTCTCAAACTCGGAGCAGTGGTGCGCACCACACGAAAGATCATTTTCAGAGCTGATCGTCGACTATCCTCCGCTTTAGAAGCTGCTATCAAACTGTTCTTCATCAGCATTCTGAGGTGATGTGGTTTGGATCATCAGGTTATTTCTGTACTATTAGCGAGGCCTGAGGGAGCCGGATCACAGGAATCACCCAGAAAATAAATATTTACTGCGAATCATTCTGTTCTAGTGTGGGAACCTCAAGCTCTAACGTCTTCGCCTTCTCAGATGTCATGCAGAATATTCTTCCCTCTTCTTCTCTCTCTCCCTCCCTCTCTCGCTCTCTCTAATACAAAAACAGTACAAACATTATAATGTTTACATGTGCCTGAGAGAGAGAGAGAGAGAGGGGAGAGAGAGAGAGAAAGAGAGAGATAGAGAGAGGAGAGATAGAGGATAGACAGTTAGTCGTGAAGAGAGAGAGAGAGAGGGAACGAGAACAAGAGTGGAGAGGTGAGGAGATATCGTGCTCTATTCCTCTCTTTTATTTCTATCGTGAGGACTATATATCTAGAGTTGTATTATTCTCGTATCAATCTCACAATCTATAGGGTGTACAACTACTATATCCGCCCATCCAGACAGAAACATGGTCAGATACAGAACGAGAAAAAGAGAGAATTGATAAACAGGGATGGAAGTAAATAGTAACCCGTAAGGTAAATACAAACCTCTCCATTTACCCGTCTTCATCCTCTCCCTCCCCGCGGGCTCGCGCGGGCGCGTCGCCCCGCTCGCGGCTCGCTCGCGGGCAATCGCGCGCGGCTGGCTCGCGGGCCCTCGCAGCAGTCTGCGCGCGCGCGGGCTTCTCGCTGTGCGCCGCGCGTGCGATCGCGCGGGGGCCGCTGGCTCCTATCATCGCGCCTCCCGTGCGCAGCGTTCTCGTCTACGCACTGCGTGGCCGCATCGCCCCGCGCGTGCGTGAGCGCGCTACGCCTGGTCTCGGTTCTCCTTAAGCGTGACGCTAGTCGCTCAGCGTCTACGCTCCCCTCCTCTCTCTCGCGTGCTCGAGAGAGTGAGAGAGGAAAGAAGAAGCGAAGAGAGCGCAGAGAGGAAAGCGAAAGAGAAAAAATAGGTGAGTAGGGAGGAGAGAGCTGGGGATAGAGAGAGCTGTTCCGATTAGCTCCGGGAGGTGCTAAGCGAGAACACGGAGCGCTACTTACGCGGGCTCGCGACTCGTCTCTCTACGATTTAACATAGAGACAGCATGACGTCGCAGCGAATTTCCTCACAGAGTGAAGTGCGCGTGGAGGCTCCTCATCCCTCTCTGCCTCTCTCCTTACTCACCTTCTTCTTCTTCGCTCTCTCAATCTCTTTGCTGCTCTCTCTTATTCTTTCTCTCATATTTAATCACACCCCACGGCCCCTTGTCTCCATCTCCCGAGACTTCTCTTTGGCTATTTATACGAGTAGAGAATCTGTTCATTATATATAGAGCCCAGTGAGATGGAGCGAGAGAAAAGATATTGAGCGCTATCTACTAGAGACTCATTCTAATTTCTCTGCTTTCGCGATACTTACTCTGATCGCCGCCTACCATCGCTGTGTGCGTATTTCTCTCTCGCCTTTTCTCTTAGCTTCTCGCAGAGATAATACAGTTATAGTATTTGGTCATAAGACATATTACAGCGCACACGAATCGCAGACATATATAACGCGAAACGCAGCTATATGGAGAGAGAGTAGATATAGTGTGAGAAAGTAGCAGACCATAGCGGCAAAGCAGTTACGAGTACTGTTCGTTCTAGCGAGCGAAAGGCGCACAGCGATCCAGCCTTTCCGCTCTCCGGAGCTATCGGTATCCTCTCGCTCTTTTCTCCTTTCGCTCCTTTCTTCTCTCGTTCTTCTTCGCGAGACTCTGGCCTCTCTCTCGTTCTCGCTCTCTTCATCTTATCTCGTACTCTCTGCTCTCTCTCTTCTATATTCTGGATTACTATGTACAGAGAGGAGAGAGGAGGAGAGGAGAGAGAGGAATGAAGGAGAGAGATTTGCTGGGGCGATACTGGAGTCGTGTTTATTAATGTTGCACATTATAAACTGTTGGACGTTGGTGCTGATTTGGTCGTTGCTTTGACGCGGCTATTGAAACTGAGATCAGATTCCTGACCTGATTTGTAGTTATTAGATCCTCAGCAGTGAGATACGTGTTAACCTTAACAACCTCGCTTTTGCTTCCGAATGCAATGGCTTCAGTTTTGTCCTTGTTTAATTGAAGAAAGTTGTTTTCCATCCAGTTTTTAATCTCATCAAGACATTGGCAGAGAGAGTTTATGGGGTTGTAGTCATTTGGGGAGATAGCTAGATAAATTTGTGTATCATCAGCATAACGGTGGTATGATATCTGGTTCCTTCTCATAATTTGCTTCAGTGGAAGCATGTACAGGTTAAATAGTAAAGGAGCAAGGATTGAACCTTGAGGGACTCCACACGACACTGCAGTCCACTTCGACATGTTATCACCTATGTTTACAAAGAAGCCTCTTCCTTCTAAGTATGATCTGAACCATTTTATCACAGTTCCTGAAAGACTTTTCACAGTTCCTGAAAGACTTTTCACAGTCCCTGAAAGACTGTAAGAAAATTTTTTAATCTATTAAGAAGGATTTTGTGGTCGACTGTGTCGAAGGCAGCGCTCGGATCGAGTAGAACCAGGACAGTCACTTTTCCTGAATCGATGTTTAACCGATAACAATCCAGGTGTTCCTTTAGGACCAGGAACTCATTCAGTTGGCTTGCCACAATTTTTTAAAAAATTTGATCAATAAAAGAGAGATTTGAAATGGGTTTGTAGTTGCTCAGTACAGTGTTTAAGGACATAAAAGCACTTCTTTTTGGGACCGGAGTAGCCGCTGCTCCGGACTGCACCACCATCACTACTACTTTATCAGGATCACATACAGTCAATGCACAGGAACTTCATTTGAAAAGAATCCAAAATAAAAAAACCTGCATTGCAGGGACCAAAAAAAAACGCTAGGCATCCTCAAACTGTGAGAATCGTTCCCAAGAGCGTCTCAAGCAGCCGAAGCACGCTTCATCTCAGCGCACGCAGCGTTTTTTTTTTTTTTTTTATTTATCCAGAGAGCTCAGCAATTATCCCCCGATTCGGCTCTGGAAGAACCTGCTGCATCACAGAAACCTGCACCCGAGGCCTCGCAGCCAGATTATCTCAATTATCATATCAGCTGTCCTCCAATTAGGCTTTTCTGTAATAGATGCATCCCTTGCATTCATGCACGCGCGACAAAACACAGACTAATGTAAATTATTGACAACTTGCGGCTAGCAATTACAAGCTAATTACACCTTTTTGTGATTAGAATCAGATTACAGGCCGGGTTATCCATTTTGTCATTCGAATCATCCCACCCCCCCACCCCCTTCCCCACCGAGCTCGCTTCCAGACATGTCTGCCTACCGTACCGGTTCTCGCTTCCCTTTCCTCACTGGTTAGTTCAGCGCTGAGGAATGCATCAGCAGGCGAAGAGAGCTGTGTGCAGACGCTCTCCCTTGTGCAATATTTCATGATCTTTGTTACGAAACACAAGAAGAAATCAGTCCCGGTGTCACGCAACACCAGACACAAACAACATCACACGGAGTTTCCTCTGAGCCTCATCAACATGCTTCTTTGATGCAGATAAATCAACCCGAGGATGTAACGCAGTGCAGTTTGACAGCAGCCTTTTACTAGCGTGCGATAACCTCAGATTTATTATGCGTTATGTCAGTTTTTATGCTTGCAAACCACTTTACATTTTGAGTTCTGACCTACATTAGGTCTGTTGGGGGTAATATACTACCAAAACCAATGTTTTACAGTAACTTGATGCTTTTTGGAGCAAGCAGCAGTATAATTTAAAACTTTATTTCCTGTACATTCGAAGGACTGGTTTGACTGGCTAAAACACTTAAACATATAAAAATAAATAAATCATTATCTTTGTTTTCTTTGGTTTTATTTTACGTCTTCTGTGGATCAGCTCATTCAACTTTCACTTAACTTCGACCTTGAAAAAATTGCTTATCGTCTCTCCCTCTTTGTGTAAGTCGATTTGGACAAAAGCTTCTGCTAAACGTAAATGAAAAAAAAAAGCCTGTGAATTTCATCTTCTCATCGTTTGTTATCCATGCGATAAATATAGTTTCAGAACTATGTGGAACAGCAGAGATGCCTCGCGCTCTGACTGTGTACAACAGCACTCAGTGTGGAGGGCGGGTGGGCGGAGGGCGGGGCCAGGCCAGGAGAACACGCGGCGGACACCTTTTATTTTGATTGGCGAATCCTGAAAAGCAGAAATATCAGCACGTGTAACCATCCACTCGCATTATCGTTAACAAAAATTTGTGCGTGTCTCGTCAAGTTTTCGTCAAAACAGAGATAATTAGCTCGTCACGTCTCATATCGTCACGAGAAAAAGGTTCCTCAATTAATTTTGTTACAGTTATTGTTGACAAAAACAATACTGCTCTTAACACTTTGCTATAGAGCCCCAAAAAAGGAGCAAAAGCTAAATCTTGCTCTAATTGTGGCCCATGCAACAAAAATAGTGTTTACAACTAGATAAGTGACGACACAGATGGGTGGAGATAACAGTGAGAGGGTGTGGTCCTGGGGTTTGTGATGTCACAAAGCCTCGTGTGCTGGTGTTCTAGAACTCACGATAGCTCTTGGTCATCAACCCACAAATTAAACAAGTCTTATTTGTGATCAAATTTACTCAAGTAAAAGTAACTGCCGAATGATTTACCAGAGTAAATGTACTCAAGTACTTAGTTACTTCTGATCTGAACGATACGAAGAAAAAGGCTAGCTATTACTGTATTTCATATAGATTACGTCATTTTTTCCCCCTAAGGGGAAGACAATGTATAGTTATTCAATCTATAAACAAACCTACATTACAAAGGTGACACGCAACAACTACAAAGGTGGAGTCACATGGGTGGAGATTGGTGGATGGTGAGGGTTTGTGATGTCACAAATCCTAGTGTGCTGATGTTCTAGAAATCGCGATAGCTTTTGATCATCAACCCACCAATTAAATAAGTCACATTTCTGTACAACACACCAGAGTTTGAGTGATAAATCACCAGAATGTGTTTAAAAACTAAAGATCAAGGACTTCATGATGACATATCAACGAAGACAGAAACTCAAACCAGTTTAAAACAAGTTGAGATCCTCTCATTTCAGAGCGAACGCTCGCTTCAATGCCGTAATCTGGCTGGAGAAGTTCTGTAAGCCTTTGTCTCACACGCCTATTATGAAGGTGACAATCATGGCGAGTGCCTGGTGCCAGTTGCATTAAGTAGTCTTTATGATGAACCGAGAACAGTCTCACAGACATCACAGAGCTCTAAGAAGGGCCCTCTAACTACCACCCACAAACTCGTGAGAAAAACAAGACGTCTGGAGCGCTCCGGCTCACACAAACACGACGCAGAGAACGAGGAAGGGAAAAAAACAAGAAGAAGAATGTGAAGGTGTTGGTGGTTGACGCCACTCTAAGCCCGTGCGGCTCATGTTAGCCCAGCGCTCTCGCAGGCTTGTCGTCTCAACACACTCATGAGAAACTCCCATCGAGCCTTCAGGGCCTCCTGCGCAACTACGCATGTCGACGCTTGCACAATCCCTCTCCTTTCTCTCCTTTTTTTCTCCTTCTCTCAAAGTTCTCGTGAACATCGCGCAACGCCCTGTCTCGACCGCAGACATCAGAAAAAGCACCGTGCGAAGCCGTGACTTGCCCGAATCCACAGGCTCGGCTCGCACCCCGGTCCCCCTTCCCAAAGCAGCACCATCTCAAAACACACATGGACGCGGATTTGGGCGCTGCCAGCTGTCCATCACGGCGTGCTGCCTCGAGGCCTGATCCGGCCTGGGTTTCTGCCAGCGCTGCACAGCAGACAGACTGATTGATGGATGGAGAAGAAAAGGGAGGAGGTGGATTCCTGCGGCAGGTGAAGAAGAGCCGCCTTTGATCTGCTTGGAGTGCAGAGCGAGCAGGAAGAGAGCGAAACAACAAGTGACAACACATCTCTCAGAGGTCAGACGGTTTGTCGTCAAGTCAAGTGCTTGAAGAGCAAGACGTCGTCCTCCTGTGAGTCACAGCTGGACTGTGTTGCATAACAGCATTCATGACATGGAACAGAATCTTTTTAAAACTCGATTTATAAAATCAACTTGTCTTGCAAACACACATGCCTCTTAAATAATTTCATGCAGTCGCATCTTTCCATTTCTTGGTTTTCGATTTAGAACTCTAAACACAATCTCTCAACAGTTATGAAAAAGCTTTGGGTCATGTGACCAGTGAAGAAGAAACTCGTGACAGTCAGTGCTTGGTTTATCCACGAGGAGACCCCGGACACGAGGAGGGCTCCGCCGCAAGGAGACCCCGGACACGAGGAGGGCTCCGCCGCGAGGAGACCCCGAGCACGAGGAGAGCTCCGGCGCGAGGAGACCCCGGACACGAGGAGGGCTCCGCCGCAAGGAGACCCCGGACACGAGGAGGGCTCCGCCGCGAGGAGACCCCGGACACGAGGAGGGCTCCGCCGCGAGGAGACCCCGAGCACGAGGAGGGCTCCGCCGCGAGGAGACCCCGAGCACGAAGAGAGCTCCGGCGCGAGGAGACCCCGAGCACGAGGAGGGTTCTGCCGCGAGGAGACCCCGAGCACGAGGAGGGCTCCGCCGCGAGGAGATCCTGGACACGAGGAGGGCTCCGCCGCGAGGAGACCCCGAGCACGAGGAGGGCTCCGCCGCGAGGAGACCCCGGACACGAGGAGGGCTCCGCCGCGAGGAGACCCCGAGCACGAGGAGGGCTCCGCCACGAGGAGACCCCGAGCACGAAGAGAGCTCCGGCGCGAGGAGACCCCGAGCACGAGGAGGGCTCCGCCGCGAGGAGATCCTGGACACGAGGAGGGCTCCGGCGCGAGGAGACCCCGGACACGAGGAGGGCTCCGCCGCGAGGAGACCCCGAGCACGAGGAGGGCTCCGCCGCGAGGAGACCCCGAGCACGAGGAGGGCTCCGGCGCGAGGAACCCCGAGCACGAGGAGGGCTCCGCGCGAGGAGACCCCGGACACGAGGAGGGTTCCGGCGCGAGGAGACCCCGACACGAGGAGGGTTCCGGCACGAGGAGACCCCGACACGAGGAGGGTTCCGCGGAGGAGACCCCGAGCACGAGGAGGGCTCCGCGCGAGGAGACCCCGACACGAGGAGGGCTCCGGCGCGAGGAGACCCGAGCACGAGGAGGGCTCCGCGCGAGGAGACCCCGAGCACGAGGAGGGCTCCGCGCGAGGAGACCCCGAGCACGAGGAGGGCTTCGGCGCGAGGAGACCCCGACACGAGGAGGGTTCCGCGCGAGGAGACCCCGACACGAGGAGGGCTCCGCCGCGAGGAGACCCCGAGCACGAGGAGGGCTCCGGCGCGAGGAGACCCCGACACGAGGAGGGCTCCGGCGAGGAGACCCCGAGCACGAGGAGGCTCCGCGCGAGGAGACCCCGGAAACGAGGAGGGCTCCGGCCGCGAGGAGACCACCGGACACGAGGAGGATTCCGGCGCGAGGAGACACCGGACACGAGGAGGATTCCGCTCGGAGGAGACCCCGGACACGAGGAGGGACTCCGGCGCGAGGAGGACCCCCGGGACACGAGGAGGGCTCCGCCGCGAGAGAGACCCCGGACACGAGGAGGGTTCCGGCGCGAGGAGACCCCGGACACGAGGAGGGCTCCGGCGTGAGGAGACCCCGGACACGAGGGTCAGAGGGAGAGAAGGCTCTGGGGCAGAACAGTTTCTCTACAGCAGAACCATAGCAGGGTTGAGCACCCAAAAAATCTACTCAAGCAAAAGTCAAGTATGTGTGAAAATATTTACTAAAGTAAATCGTTTGGGCAGTGTTTTTTTTTGTAAAAAAGTACATAAACAAAATGTACTCGAGTACTTAGTTACTAGTTACTTCTGAGCTGAACGATACGCAGCAGAAGTGCTGCTATTAGATCCTATTTCCTGTAGATTACGTTAGGCTTTTTCCTGAGGGGAAAATAATGTAGGTTCGATCAAACTATTATCAAAACTACGACGGTGATCTCTGCGATCACATTTCTCAGAATACGAGCGTATTAAGTACGACGTAAAAGTTCAGATATTTCACTTGAGCAAAAGTACACATTTTTAAAGCACTGAAAAAGTACTAGTTACCCTGAAATGTACTCAAGTAAAAGTACTTGTGAAAATATTTACTCAAGTAAATGTAGTCAAGTATTTAGTTACCAGTTACTTCTGATCTCACAATACGAAGCAGAAACGTATCTCCTGTAGATTACATTAATTTTTTTTCCAAGAAAATAACGTGACTGCAAACGTTTCCCAGCGATGGGTTGCGGCTGGAAGGGCATTCGCCGCGAAAACAAATGCCAGAGAGTTGGCGGTTCATTCCGCTGTGGTGACCCCGAAAGGGAAGAAAGCCGACATGAAGATGAATGAATGAATGAATGAATGACTGCAAACGATAATCAAAGCTACATTACAAAGGAGATGCACACAACAAAAAGAAGTTTTGCTTCTCTATGGTCACATTTCTCAGAACACGAGCGCTGTGAGATCCACGTTTATCTGCGCAGCGCCCTCTGTCTGCTACGTGATGTCTGTGTGTGCTTATGATTGTTGACATCTTATTCCTTCTATTGCTTTTAACTTCAGCCATGAATTTTAATTTAGTTGTCTGACTATGCATTTTGTTTTTATACGTTTTATTCATTCTATATCTGCTGCACATGTACTTTTTTGCACCGTTTTACTGTTGATCTCTGTTCAGCGCTTTGTAAGAAAGACGCTTTTTAAAATTACGTTTTTTATTATTATTAGAACATTATTATTATGATGGTGTAATCTTACTTTCTATTTCTGGAGCTCAAAACGACTCGATGGCTGTAGCCACGCCCCCTGACCGAAGCTCTCTCCACAAACCAATCAGATGAAATGCTAATGCAGCTCATCTCAATGAAGAACGTACGTGCTGACTGAGCCAGAAGTGAACCGCAGCAGAGCCGCGTCGATAAACAATGAAACCTTTTTGGATGAAAAGTGAATTTATCGCTGCAAAGATGAAAGCATTGGTGGGAAATGGGTGGGTTTTCAGTGTGGAAGCATAGACAGTGGGGGGAACAGAGGATGTACAGCTCGTATTGAGAAGCTCAACCATTTGAGGAGATTCAAAGACATTGTTTGGGATAAATACTGCCTTCTGAAGGTTTTAAGGGTGCAGTGATCATCAAGAGGTGGCAAATATTTATATATACATATAGCATCAATTATTTAACCACATATAATGTTAACGTTTTTATATGTTGGAACGTAATCCGATAAGAGTCTCATCTTGCTGTATAAACACCGCAGGAGTCTGGGAGCAGCGCTTCAGCTCTGTTATCTTCCAGCGCTGTGCTGATTGCTCAGTTTCTCATGCTAGCTACAGGTGCGCCCTGCTTTACAAGTACACGCTCTTTCTGGAAACACGCTCGTAAAGCTGACTCTTGTAAAACGAGTCGATCCGCTGTGTACACGAGGCTCAGATAGCCACAAACAAGGCCTGGGAAAATATTGTTTAGTCTGTGAACGGCGTAACACTCAATCAGCAGCGAGCCGCACGAAAACTAATGACGTTGTTTGTTATTAGCAATTTGGTTTGTTTTTGTATGCTAACACAGTGTAAACACTATTGTTTTTTTTTTTGTGTTGCTTTAAAACATGTTTTAGAGTTCTGAGGTGAGCTGGCCTGTCACAAAAGTATGTTTCAATCAAGAATGAAAAAGCACGCATGAATGCAGCATTTACTCACCTGAGCGGTTCTAAATCTAACAGGATTAATTCGCTCCAGCTCCATGTTTACAGGACTATTTGTCTCTCAACGCACAAAACAAACTAAACTAAAGTAACACGTCTAATTATTTTAGCCTTAATAGAAATCATGTGGCAAAACAAAAAAAATTCGACAAATAAAAAGAACATTTTTCAACCAATCATATGAGTGATGTACGGAACTTCCAATCTTGTACACATTTAAAACCGAATGTAAACATTAACACAGTCAGCAACAAATCTAACAAAGAGTAGTTTAAGGAACTATAATAAAACCGCTTTCCCCGGTTTTAGCCATTAAAATGTGTCCTGACTAACGTAAATCTGTGGATCGCTACTTTACATTACAGATTAATGTCAGACTTGAGCGTTAAAAAAGCAAACGTTTCCTCATGAATGTGTTTGATCACATGACAGGGTAAATTTATTTGAAAATTGTATTTATTCATATTGTGATTATTGGCAGAACTATTTGCTTCTCTACACACGAAACAAACTAAAATAGATTTGAAGTGCGATATAGCAAAACCTAATTGGTAAACAAGTAAAAGGGTCAAAAAAAAAAAGTAGAATGAAAAAAACAGACTGGGAACAGGAACAACGGTTTTGGCTTCTCTGGTGTGACGATGATATATTTTGATTGTACGACTATAATCTAAACGGTTTACTAGTAATTTTTCATTAATTAATTTCAAAACATTATATAAAACTCGCATGAAAACTCCTTGTATTTTATGTACGTGTTTGTTATTGCTGCTCAAAAATAAATAAATAAAACAGTATAAAATAATAATAAAATTCTTTGGGCTGAAAAATTAGTGTTCAGTAGTTTTAAGGAATAAAAAAAAAATAGGTCCATAAAGGAACTACTGTGTATTAAATTATTTCAGCACATAATTTACCTTTCGGGGGAATATAGCATTTCTAAAGTGGGAATAATATGCTATTTTTATAAACACATCTATATCAGATTGTTGTTGTTTTTTTTTTACAGTGTTAAGGTACTATCAATTTTAACATTTATATGACGAAATTTTAGCCATGTTCCCATTTTTTTAAGATCTGTTCAGTCACAGTTATCTGACTTTTTCGATCTCTTTCTTCCTGATGCACTTAAGAGACGTTCTATTACAATCAAGGTTTCCTAGTCGAGTCCTTTTCATCGTGTCCAAACAGATCCAGCGCTTCCCTCGCGTGAACGCTGTTGAACAATGGGTTTTGAACTCGATTTTAAAGTTTTAAAAGCAAACTTTTTGCTGACTTGAGAAAACCAATCTTTGAAGTTTTCCCAACTTGCTAAAGCTTCAACAAACTTTTAATGCTGGAAAGAGGAGTAAAAATGTTTTTGTGTGTGTTTATCTCTTTCTGATATCATGCTGGTTTGTGTCATATTTAGAGTTGCTAGGTTATGCAGACTGGTTGCTATCGAGGGGTCAGTAATATACAATGTTCTCCTTCTCAATACGGGTCATAAACAACCACCTCGTCTTAAACATTTTCCTAAGCTGAGATATAGATGTTTGAAAATGGTTCCCATGGTAACCGATATGATTGCTATGGAGGGGTCAGTGACATCCTATAATGTGTCCATATGAGTCATATAAACCAACCCCCCGGACTTAAACATTTTCCTAAGCTGAGATATAGAACTTTCAAAATGGTTGCTAGGGTAAGCATGCTGGTCGCTATGAAGGGGGGTGGTGATATCATTAAAAAAATTCTACCTCACCACTATGACCAACAAAACCCAACCCCTGCTTCTCTGGCTTGAATTTTTCGTTAAAATAGTGAAACCCGTTACACATTCATTTTCAACGGCAATGTTAAGTCAACGGTGGCCTTTGAACCGCTCTCGAGTTTTAGGGGTCGAATAGTTATGGATCATACTCAGCGCATTATTGCTCAAATTGATGTTTTTTTTTTGTTTAAAATGTCTACGACATTCTCAGTCTGATCTACAGCTCGACGAAGTTTGACCATGAAAAAAAAAAAAAATAGAATAGAAAAATATCCCAGCATTCCTAGTGATTTGCCAGAATGCTTTAGTGGTATAATTGTTACTGTTATAAAATATATTAGATTAAATGTATTTAATATTATTAATTATAACTTATTATAATTAATATAAGTTAACTTATATTAATTAAACTTTCAGAGACTAGAACTCGTAAAATACTTCGAATCACAAGCATGTTTAAAATAAACCAGTCACTCACAATGTAAAAGGTTATTTTTATCTTGGAAGGTCTTTTATTTTGACAGAAGAAAAGAGTATTTTTATCTGTGGCTGTGAGCTGCGCCTCTCCACAATTACAGGCTACTCAAACGGACTCTGAGGCGCGAGGTTCTGCCCTGGAGAAATCTGCGGCAGAGTATTCTTTTGTTTTTGCAAATAAACTCATTTAATAATTAATTCATAGTTTATAAATAACTGCTTGAACTTGATCTAGTGCCCACTTCACTAACAACTCTATCAGCAAAACACAAATAAGATTTGTTTATGATTTATTGAAAGACCTAAAGGCATTTTCACTTAAGTGTTCATTTAAAGAGCAAGTGTTGTGATTCTGAAATGTGGATTATTTGTGTTTTATTATTTTGGTGTCTTAAACAACAGAACGTCGTCAATGAAAAAAAAAACACTTACATTTTTTATTAATATGCATTTCTTTCTCCCTGATGTTTCAATGACTCCAAAATTATCTGTTTTGCGACTCGTTTATATGAAACTCCTCCTTCACAGAATGCATTCTGCAGCAATTGGTCGTTAGACTCAGCTCAGCTGTGATTGGATACAGCGTTTATCGCTTCAGAAAAAATATTCACAAATAATATTAGCATACCTGGTTATTTTTAAAAACTCTTACGCGACTTTTACAAAAACACCATTTACAAAAAAAAATTGCACCAACACCAGCACGGGTAGAAAAAAATGTGTTCACACGAAACCGGGTAAAACGCTCTGAAACGTTGCAGAGAGTTTATCTACCCAGTAGAGGGCAGCAGACTCTTCACCCATTGAGGTTAAATCAACCAATCAGAAGCTTCTTTCAGCTCCGAGCCGAGGCTCTTCAGAGTTCAGCGCTTCCTTCTAACGGCTGTGAAGTACAGCTCACACACAGATAAGAAAAACGTCTTTTATTAAGGAAAATTCTCTCTCCAGTCTTTAACAACAACTGTTTCACTCTCTAAACTTCCTCGTTTATCTGAGGCTCAAACGCTTCCTGTTCAGAACTGTTGAGCGCGTCTGCAGCAATAACACACACTGCTGCGGTTCGACGCGTCTGCTCTGTGATTAAACACGTTCGTAAATATCTTGTGCGCTCATGTAGTCCTGAACATCTCAGAAGATCTGCTTCAGATCTGCTCAGAGAGCCGGAGCGCTAACCCTCGCTCTGTCTCCTTTAATCATCTGGAGCTCTGTTCCATCAGCTCTTGTAACTCCTTCAAACTCCTGAGCCAGAATTTACTCGCTTATCCTGTCCACACGGAAACGAATCAGTAGCATTTCCAAAAAGAAAATCACTTTTTAACCGAAAAATAACTCCATCACAGTGAAAACGCTGCTCCGGATACGTGTGGACGCATCCTGTAACCGCGTTAAAAAAAAAGTGCGGTTAAACAATAACAGTGTAAGTGTGGACAGAGATACAGCTGCAGATCATCTGAATAAACATGATTCTATTTCCCATACTGCAAAGGATGACATAGAACATACAAATAAAATAGGGCCCAAAACAGAACCTTGCTGTACCCCAAAGTCAACCACAGAAGAGGATGAGGACTGGAGAAACAAAAATGACGTTTTACATTCTCAGACATTCCCAATCAGATGGTATTAGACCCATTTGGAGCCTTGAGCTCTCTGAAAAATGAAGAAATTTGCTCTGGATTTTTAGCCGGCCCGGACTAAAGAGACGTGATCTCACGGAATTCTGGGAGAGAATCTCACGCAAAGTGCTCCCGGTCTGGGAAGGGCTGGCAGGAGCGAGGAGAGGAGAGGAGGAATGCTCCAGAGCCAGGCTGGTGCTGCGACTAGTCCCAGACTCTGTGCCGTCACCGCTGGGGTCTGTGGCTAGACCTCCCTGAGCCAGACCCACTGTCTCCTGAGACCTCCCGGACCAGTTTAGCTGCAGCACAGGGCTCATAATTACACAGCTCTACCCCTCTCTCCTCTCTCTCTCTCTCTCTCAAACAGTCATCACCTCTCTCTCTCTCTCTCTCATGTCCCCTTCTCCCTCTCTTCCCAAATCTCTCTCCTGCTCCTTCTTTGTCATCTCCCTCTCTCTTCTGTTCCTCATCTTTAATATCTTTCTCTGTCTCCAATCTTTTGTTTGCTCATCTCTCTCACTTCTCTCTCCTCTCTCTCTCTTTCTAATACAAGTTTAATACTTGTAGCGTATTATGCTTGTAATAATATAAATTAATGCAATCTTAAAATCTAAATTGTCTCAGACTCTTAAAACCACACTTTTTTTAAACCTAAAAACACAACCTCGAGTGAAAAGCGAAGCTCATATTTCTCCATTTGACACAGTTAGAGCCGTAGCAGTGTTTTAGTGGGTTTGGAGAGAAGTCAAAACATGAAGTACTCCTAGTTAATGTCCTTCACTGCTGTTTTATAGCTCTGCTACTGGGAGTCGCAGCGCAGTGTGTGGTGGGACGAAGACCAGAAGAAATGAACTGCCCCTCCAGACTGCAGGCAAGCGTTCAGCAGCGCTCGTGATCCCATACGTCTCTGAAGCTCTACAGCAGCTCGAGGGTCATCCGCAAAATACGAGTTTCTTAAACAATCCTCAAACTGCGTGAAGAGCAGCAAGCTGTAAACCCTGACGTGTAACGAGTCAAAGCGCTGGGTCTGTGACAGAAAACGTGCTACAATCACTCACTCCAGGGCGTCACGGTGGCGCAGTGGGTAGCACGGTCGTCTCACAGCAAGAAGGTTGCTGGTTCGAGCCTGGGCTGGGTCAGTTGGTATCTCTGTGTGGAGTTCTCATCTTCTCCTCGTGATCGCGTGGGTTTACTCCGGGTGCTCCGGTTTCCTCCAGAAGTCGAGAGACATGATAGGGAATTGAGTAAAAACGGTTATTTATAGTGTTTGAGTGAGAATGAGAATGTTGTGATTCTGAAATGTGGATTATTTGTGTTTTATTATTTTGGTGTCTCAAACAACAGAACGTCGTCAATGAAAGATAAAAAAACACTTACATTTTTTATTAATATGCATTTCTTTCTCCCTGATGTTTCAATGACTCCAAAATTATCTGTTTTGCGACTCGTTTATATGAAACTCCTCCTTCACAGAATGCATCGCGTGGGTTTACTCCGGGTGCTCCGGTTTCCTCCAGAAGTCGAGAGACATGATAGGGAATTGAGTAAAAACGGTTATTTATAGTGTTTGAGTGAGAATGAGTGTGTGTGGATGTTTCCCAGCGATGGGTTGCGGCTGGAAGGGCATCCGCTGCATAAAACATATTCCAGAAGAGTTGGCGGTTCATTGGTTCATTCCACTGTGGAGACCCCGAAAGAGAAGAAAGGCCACAAGATGATGAATCGCTCACGCGTAAGACAATAGTGTGCAAGTTCAATTTTATTTAATATATAAAGGGCTCCTTAAGCATGTGCAAAATCTACTTTTGGAATGTGTTTGGACATCTGAGCAGCAGCTATCGATTACTTTATCACTAGTACTTTAAATAACCAATTAATCAGATACGTTAATAACAAAAAAAACGTATGAAAAGGGAATAGTTCAGTAACACATACACTTGTTTAATGCAAAACATTTGTTTTCTAATCATTATTTTTATTAGATGAAATTGCATATGCAACACTGGCAATGCTCGATATTCTTAACTTTAAAGTTATGCAAAAGTAATGCTGAAATATTTTTTTGCACCATTGCAGGGAAAAACATACTCAGAAGTATTTAATTAACTAATCTACACACCAAAAAGGTCTCAGGCCTTCAAGTATATATGAATATAAGAACAGACTTTGGCAACACAAAGTAATTTTTACATTTTCTAATATTTGGGAACATTTTGTCAATCTCTGGCAACCCCAACAATCACCTTCATGAGTTTGAGGGTTGCAAGATTTTGAGAACATGTGCATAAATAATCAATCACATTCACATATTTTAATATAAGGTTGCCAGATACTGACGTAAGACAATAACAATCCCTTTTAAGATGTTGAGAACTTAGAGTTCACAAGAACCCCATGTAACAACCAAAAGCACATATCAGATGAGGTTTATATGAACACCAGAATAATCAGAGCTGAGGGAAGAATATTTAAGACCGTGAACGGAGACTTTAAGACGTTTTAAGCTTAAAATTTGGGTTTTACATTTTTTTTTAATTTGTTTTAAGACTCTGTAAACACTGCTGCTTCTAGTGCATTGTATCTAAAAAAAACTAGTAAGTAAAAAAAAAAAAAAAAAAAAAAAAAAAAGATGCATCCCAACTGATTTGAGAAAAAAACACCTGTCTATAAAATATGAAGGTCAGACTAATGTGAGCGCGTGGAAGCGGTTACAGAGCAGTCAGAAGGCTCCCACCCGCGCTGTTTATCTGAGGTCAGAGGGTTGAGCCGGAGCCTTCACAAATCTCACTCTGAGGAACCCCTCAGCGTCCTCGAGAGAACGGAGAAAATTACACATCTTCTGACCGCCAGTCCTTTCCTGCCCCCTCAGCTCGTTCCCCACCGCTGCTATAATTTCCTCCAGAGCAAAGCTACCTAAAATAACGTCTTGTTCCGGTGACTTACAGGACACGCTGGAGGTCCTCCTGGGTGGCGCGCCGCTTCCTCTTCTGAGGAGCTGCCATCTTCACATCCGTAGAAACCAAAGGTCTTGAGGTCGGTCTGGAGCCGAGCGGTTGCTGCAACAATCGAGAGGCAAACTTCAGATCGCTCAAAAACTCGATCGAACCCTGTAGAAACCAACACGAGAGCTCTTACAACACCTGAACTTAGAAAAAATAATGAATCCCATACTGGAGTCCTTCCCACGCAAAAGTCAACCAGTAAATAGTGTTTGAACAGATGTGTATGAAGAGTAATAATAATAAAGTCAGCTTTATAAAGTGCCTTTCAAGCTATTCTCACCGAAGCACTGAACAAACAAGCACATAAGTAGCTGAAAAACAGATAATAAATTAAACAAGGCCCATTTAGACAAGTAGAGTAAGAACAAGGGCTAAAGTTAAAATAACTAAATCATAAGAAGAAAAAAGCGGAACGGGAGCCAGGACCGTGATTTAAGAACGAACAGGTGTGATGTGTTCATGTTCTCTGGTCTCGGAAAATGCAGAGAATCTTACATCTTTGAGTGTGCAGTATGTTCAGAACTGAGGGTGTTATAAACTGGCATTCTGCAACATTTAGTAAAATGGTGTTTAGCTTCAGGTGACTTCTGCTATTGTCTGTGCATGGGTCCAAGTCGGTGCTCACCAAATCACGGTGGGCAGTACTGTAGATCGCTGAACTCACCATGTTCTATTAACACACAGCGAGGAGTCTGATGCGGTTCACGCGGAATCCTGCTGCCTGTTCACAGACAGAGTTGTTTTTTTTCAAGCAGCCTGTGTGAATCACTGTTGCCAACTCCTCAGTAAGAAAAGTCGCTATTGGCTGGCCCAAAAGTCACTAGCCGACGTCATCGTCTAATTAGCATTCAGCAAGCTTTTTTTCTGCAATGACTTCTGCGAGCAGCCTGTGGGTCTGCGCAGGCTACACACGTTCTTCCTGAACTCATAATTTTGTTCCTTTACATCAGTGTTTCTCAATCATTTTCTGTCACGCCCCACTAGTAAGTAAAAAACATCTCACCCCCCCACGCAACTATAAATAGTATTATTTGTCTTTAAATTTGTTATAAGTACACCTCTGCATGACACAGTATCCTTATTAACGTTTAAGAGAAAAAAAGAAAGAAATATGGACCAAATTACTCAGTAAGCACACCTGTCTCTCCTCGTCTCCCACCGCAGTCACAGTGAAGCCAAGCGCTACAAACGCGTCATATTTCCTCGTCTTAGCTTTCAGGAGACTTTCGTTTGTCTCTTTATCTCCTTCTCTCTCCGTCTGTCTTCTACACTTCGTGTCTACACTTCATACTCTGCCAAATGAGAGCGCCACTGCCCCCTAATGTAGTGGAGTGGTAGTGCACTTTATTCTAGAACAGTAAAAAAAAAACTACATGGAAAACAAAAAAGCATGTTCCCTGAGGTCAAACGCACCCCACTTGACGGAGCCTAGCTTTACAGTGACGTTGATGTCTGCCAACAAACTCGTATTATGAAACTGTTTCAGCGCGATTTCTCCCAAATGGCAAATTTTACGAGTAAAGATAATTTAAATCGCAACTCAAATGAGAAAAAAGAAAAAAAAAAAAAAAGAAAAGTTGACCTTGAAAACTTCCTTTAAAGCAGATTAAAGTGTTCAGTTTTGCAACAACGAATACTAAGCCCACTTTGTTTGACTTCCTTTTTTTTTTTTCCATTCCTCCTCTAATGTGTGCCGGTCTTTAAGATCAACAGATCGTGCAGCAACGTGTGATATATCTGATATCGAATTTGATACGTTTTACTACTCTGGAATGTAAAATATCAGGAGATGAAACAACTAAGAGTCTGATTAAACCGATTGAATGCAGTGATAGATTCATCGATTACCAAATAATCAATAGCTGTGGCTCTTCAGATGCGTATAAAAAAAATTGGTTTTAAGGTCAATTTAAAACACAAACCGGCTAACTGCGGCAAACACAGCTCGAAGATGCAATGCATTTACTCGGAATTTTAACTTCGCATATTCAGCAGAGAAAATAAACTCCAGAATAGCAATCAAAAAATTGGACGAGGAAGCTTCACTTTGAATGAAACTGAACTCCCACGTCAAAAGCCACACACAAGTGATGCTAAATAGAATCCTGAGCCTTTGTAGCCACTGGAGTAGCTACTGCTCCCACTCCTTATAAAAGGTAGCTGTTAGAAGCAGCCGCAGAACCGCAGAGAACGATTGATGTCTGCTGAAACAGAGACGGCCATGATCTCATCCGAAGCAGACGACCTCTGTAACAGAAGCCTCGTTTTTCTTCTCTGCTCTTCCTTTCTGGATATCCATCAAGAGGAAAAACCAGTGACTGCTTGTACAGTCCTGGAAAAGAAAATACCGCGCTTCAAATTTAGGTTAAGCCATGTACACTCCAACATGGCGTCCGAGAGCGACAGATTTATGGTTACGCTAGGAGACTTCTTTTGTTGAAGAGGCCACAGGCTTTTAAATGAGAGAAACTGCCATGTTTTATCGAAAACCGGACAGGACACGGAAAAAAAGAAAAATTAATAAACATTGAAGCACACATCATTTCACAGAGAACTTACATCTTCAGCAACATGCTCCCAAAACAGCATGAACCGCTGACACCCCCAAATTGGGAGGTTTTAACTCATGAACATGCCAATATTTTTTATATTCATAAGAGCCAAAAGATCAATATCACCTCTGTTACTAAGTCAATATCATTGGAATATTAAATGTCATTTTAAAATAAACCAAAGTCTTGAATTTCTTTTGGTTCCAAGTCAAGTCCATGAGTTTGCTGTTTTCACTTGAAGCAACATTAATTTTTTCTAACCACTGTAATTCTTTCACTGGCCACTTGAGATTGCGATCAGATTGCAAAGACAATCCTTGTTTAAAACTTGACGTTTCAGTTGTTTCTCTCATGTTTTTGTGTCAATCCTAACTCAAACCCTCGAGTCGTCTTCAGATCGGTTCATGTTTGTGTAATCCTGTTTTCTTTTTCTGGAGCTCAAAAATGCTGTAGCCACACCCACTGATCAAAGCTCCGCCCACTAACCAATCAGATGAAGCGCTAATGAAGCTCATCTTCATGAAGAAGTTCTGCTACGGTTCACTTCCGTTTGGTCAAAGTCAATTATCTCGCAAACAAAGCAAACTGCAGGTGTAATCTTTACCCCAGCGGAGATTGGATCATAACATGATACAAAATTAGCAAAATTAATTAAAATATCTGTAGAAACAGGGACGTGGTTTAAGCATCTCAGAAATAAAGGACATGCAAGTATGGCAGTTGTTTTATCTTAAACTTAGTGGAATACGGAGTTACTCATAGTTTCAAACTATTAACTTAATCAAACAAACACTTTCAAACTTTAAACAAACTGTTCAATGTTTTATCAAACGACACCATATCTACTTTTTCAAGTAAACAAAGTTTGCTTACCAAACTTTAAAATCTAGTTATTATTATTATTATTTGAATTTTTGGCAGGTAATAATAATGGTAAAAAAAAAAAAAAAAAAAAGAATAACCTTTACTTGTAGATATGAGCTGTATGTACAGCCATGAGATGACTTTAGATGTTATCTAGGCTATAAACAAACCCTTTTAAGCATGACAAATTTGAGTACTTACATTAAATAAAATATCTATATATAGATATGCAGTAATTCTTCTCTCTAAGTAGCCCATCTGCAGCACTTGAACTGCGCTGAACCCTTTTGCGAAAGCTCTGAGAGACCTTATCCGTCTGCATCTACAGCCTGCTTCAGAATTACTGCAATTCTCTCAAGCTTCAGTAATCAGGAGTTTGCAGTAACCTCACCGTACTCAGACTTCTTCAAAACGATTTATTTTCCTTCCACCGCATGATTGTAAACTTCAGCCCACGCTCGGAGCCCAGACAGCTCGTACGGGACGTTCAGCTCAGGAACCCCAAAATATTTCCTGTCTAAAACTCAGGTGTGAATATCTCTGAAGAAATCAACATTAAATCTACCCATATTAGCCTCTGTTAAATGATTAATCATAAGTATTTGCACCCTCTAGACAATCACTGCACTCTTAATAACCTTCAGAAGGCAGTATTTATCCTAAAAAGTGTCTTTGAATCTCCTCAAATGATTGTGCTCCTCAAAATGAACTATTCCTCGCACATCTCTGGCTGGGCTTAGGTTGTTGGAACACAGAACATGCCTGTACATTACTTTTTATGTAGGACAATCTAAAGGGTTGCTGGTGGCAGCTAAAGACCAACAGTCATCACCGCCAGTTCACTGTCTGCACTACAACAAAGAAACCACATGGTTTTGCCCTAGCGTATGGGGAGGTCTCCTTTAGGTCCTATGATGTCTCATGGCGCTCCTAACGAAAGTCATTTTGCCTTATTTTCATTTAGATTTAATAAAACCTAGCAATAGAAATAATTAATAAAAGGTAGATTTATTTGAATGAAGCCGTTTTCCGCTCTCCTGAGGTGAGCGCCTCTCCAGCGCGGCGGTCCATCAGGGCTCTGCCGCCGGGCCCTTGAAGTCCGCTGTGGTGGAGTCTTGGAGACTGAAGGTTTATAGCGCAGCACTTCCAGCCCTCGCGCCAACCTCAGAGAAGGAACTCTGGGTAGAGAACCAGGGAGCTATTTCCTGAGCCTTCTGTGTGAGCGAGAGGTCTGCTTCAGATCTGAAACCCACACCAGAATCCGTTTTTTTTTACCATTTCTGAGTGTTATTGTACATTTGTCACATTTGCTGCCTTTCCTTCGAACCCTTTTCCACAGAAGGATTTAAGGTCAGCACACACCTGTGCCACACATTCCCACACCGGCTTCTCTTCAGGGGGCTTTGTCACTCGGTTCAGAGCGGCGGCGATTCTAGGATCCAAGCTTTAGCGGTCTCAGCCTCGAACTAATCCTCAGAGAAGCGTGTGAGAACGATGATCTGTTATAGAGATCAGTGTTAGACACACGTTTACACTGAAGCATGATCTCAGTGGGTTTAAGAGGGTTCTGGAGCACAGTGTCTACAGTTTACTGCTTTACTTCATATTCTCTCCACTCTTCTGTAAGTCGCTTTGGACAAAAGCATCTGCTAAATGCATAAATGTATATGCAAAGCATTCATCGTGCTGCATCTAGGTTCTGTTGTTTCTCCTCTGCGTGTGCTGATCCTACATGTTCTAGAGCTGGAGCTCGTCCAGATGTGCGCAGATCAGACCCTCCGCACAGGAAGTAGAGTTAATGCTCTCCAGATGTGAGGCTGGTTACACCGGTGACGGAATCGACCCGAAGAGAAGCATCCTCGTTTGAGTGGTTGCCATGGCATCTTTGAGGTTTAAAGGCATGGCTATATTTCCTCCAGCCCCCCCACACACACTTTTCACATGATTTTATTAAAATTATAAACTAGATGAAAAGTTAAACATTTTGTTGATAAAAAGGCATGAACATATTACAAACATCACTTTTTGGTGATTTAATTGTCTGTGGAGGAAGAGACACTCTTCTTCCTCTTTCGGGCTATTGTTCTAGAATCTACGTCCTGAAATGCTTTTTTTTTACCGCACCATCGAACCGTACGAGCTGCTCGTGCTGCTCAGTAAAGTTTCCAAAGTGCTGCACAAAACAGTGTTTAAAAGAAAATCAGAGGAACTCATAAGACATTAAAAGGAATAAAAAATTAAAAAAAAAGACCAAAACAGATTGCTAACAAATCAAAAAATTTACTAAGTTCGATCTTGACTAATTCTGGTATTGATAAAATTCATTATATTCCAATGTGAATCATAGAACTGCTTTTAAACGTATATACACACATTCATACACATACATATATACACACAAGTATACTTATAAGTATATAATATAAGTGTATTCAAACTGAAATGATGAATGATGTGTGTGTTAATACTCTTCAGCAGTGCTGTCCTTCTAAACGATGACAAAACTGTTCAGCAAAAGCAAAATAAAAGCTTTGGAGCTAGATGGCACATGATCTCTCATCTTATAAAAACTCACAGAAAGCGGCAGCTAGCTTACACGCAGAACATCTGATTTACAGGCTCGCACGCTACTGCACAAACAGCTTTTCTTCGTCACTACAAAAATATAGCATTAAAGCTTACTAAGAGGGCCCTTATCTTAGCGTGTGTGATTTCCTCTCATCAAAAGTGTGCTAGTCAGTTCACTACATACGGAAGCATAAATGAGCTCGCTGATGTATTATATACACGTTTCATCTCTCTCATTCCACAAAAACGATTTGTTTGGAAAAAACAATCCATAAAAAAATTTAAGAA
The DNA here is from genome assembly GCA_900490495.1 of Danionella dracula. Classification (NCBI taxonomy): domain Eukaryota; kingdom Metazoa; phylum Chordata; class Actinopteri; order Cypriniformes; family Danionidae; genus Danionella; species Danionella dracula. The sequence continues at coordinate 73,425 of UELW01000017.1, forward strand.
CAATTGAGCACTAGACGCAAAAAAAAGATCAACCGGTGCGGTGCTTCCCTGACATTTAAATCTTTTTTTTAATTACTGTTAAATACACTTTTACAGCCAAACCTTCAGCTTATGCGCATTCATTTCAATATATTCCATTAATTCTCATGGAAAGTTTCCAGACATGAATTTTGCAACCCTAACTGTTATTTTATTCTTCACTGCAAATTCTGATCCGAAAGTCTGAAAAGTAGCAGGAAGCTGGCTTTTGTTGCCTCACATTCGTGCAAGACACGATGGATGAGTTCTTTTGGAAGCCTCCGTTAAAGAAGACCAAGAATAGATGTGCTGATCTATCCTACCCGGTTGCGTTCGACCCGAGACACACGGAAACGGCCTTAGCGCTCTGCTCCACCACAACGTCACTCCGTCGTGGAGAGAAAGCTCTGCTGTCTAATAGGAACATCAGCCTGGGGTCTGCATGTCTGCGCCACAAACTGCTAAACCGCTGAGACAAAGAGATAAACAGAAACGCTGCAGACGGACGGAGCGGATGGGCCCTCGGAGCCTGCGTCCAGGGCCCTTGAGGCTCCAGCATGCCCTGCTGAGGAGCTGCGTTGGGTTTGGCTGTTCTTGTCTGTAAAACCACAGGAAAAGGAAATGTGAAGTCCTCCGAAGGCTTGAAAAACATTGGCGTGAGTAAAAACGACTATAAAAATGGAAAGCCAGGTTTTATTCAGACTGCGGCTGCCTTCTTTGTGTCCTCGCTTCGCTCTTTCGTTTTTTTTTTGCTCAGCTGGAAAGGAAAACGCTCCTCATCTGCTCACGCTTTCTGAAGTCAGGAGTGTCATGAAGTCAGATCGTGCAGGAACATAGATCGAGAAATAGTAACTAGTTCCTCAATTTAAAAAGTAACTCGATTACTTTACTTATTGCTCACACTAATAAGTAATGAGCTCCTTTTAAAAGTGAATCCTCTGTGTCCGGCTAATTAATTAGCCAGTTAAAATGGAACCTACACCGTCAACCAGAGCGTGCATCTCGACAAATTGTCCATAATCCCTTAATCTCCGGGCGTGTCTGGTTTCTCGAGTCTCTCGTGTGCGTTTGTGGATAAAACTGAAGCGCGTTTAGCTGCACCGCTCACCCGCAGACTTCGCCCGCCGCTCGCTGCTGCGTTCAGGGTAACTGATGCAGTATGTCATAGTTAAGCTGTCGAGTGCTGTAATTAGGGCCCGAGCACGCCAGCGAAGCTGTGCGGCGAAGCCCTATTGTATCTGTTAGGATTATTATTAGGGCCCGAGCACGCCAGCGAAGCTGTGCGGCGAAGCCCTATTGTATCTGTTAGGATTATTATTATTATTATTATTCTTTGTCCGTGTTTTTCGTCGCAGATTTCACCAACTAGGCGTGCTCGAAAACTCACCAAAATCGGCACTAAGGTCAAGCTTGCAAAAAATAGCGATCTGGCACAGTCGGCGTGATCGTAGCATAAAAAATGGCTCTACAGCGCCCCCTTGAATTTTACCAAAAAACATGTTTCAGCTGTTTAGACACCCTTAACATGTTCGAAACCTCACCAAATTTTGCATCAACCTCATCCTCAATGAATAAAATAATCTGACACCGTTTTTAAAACTTTACTGTAAACGACAGCTCTGCAGCGCCACCTTGAACGCGAAAAAGCTCATCTCGCATTTTAACGAACTCCTCCTAGGAAAATAACCAGATCGAGCTGAAAATTGGTGTGGTTACTCGGGAGACCTTTGGGATGAAAAGTTATCAAAAGCGCAGCAGTTTGTAAAACGGTCTTTGGGTGGCGCCCCCTCAAATTTCACCAATCAAACATGTGATGCAAATTGACATACTTTTGAGTATATCTCCGTTCTAGTTTATCCGTTGTCCACGAAAACGGCCCTGACATGATGAGCTTGGAAGGGTGAATGAAATGATAGGCTGCAATGTGACACCGCTCTAAGATTGGCTCTACAGCGCCCCCCTAAATGTTACTAGAATTGATGTTTTAGCTGTTTTGACACCCTAAACATGTTAGAAACCCCACCAAATTTAACCTAAACCTCATCCTCAATAAATATAGTAATCTGACACTGTTTGTACAACTTTACTATGGACGAAAGCGCTGCAGCGCCACCTAGTATGTGAAAACAGCTCATCTCGCATTTTAACGAACTCCTCCTAGGAAAATTGCCAGATCGAGCTGAAAATTTGTCTGGTGACTCTTAAGACAGTATGGACCAAAAGTTATCAAAAACGCAGAAGTTCGTCGCACGGTCTTTCTGTGGCACCGCTTCGAATTTGAGCTTTCTCAAATGTATGGGGATAAATGTACTTGTTACTTTAGCTCTCACATTCTTAATCCAATCAATGTAAAAAATGTATGGAATGATGAGCTCACCCCTTAGAACAATTAGATATGCTTACTTGATGATACACTCATAGCGCCTCCTGCTGGCTGTATGAATTCCAAGGGATACTAACGTAGTTTTTGCTGTATCTCTTTCATATTTAACTCAATGAACAAGACAAAAAATTTGCATGATGAGCTGGTAATTCTAAATGGAATAATATGCTCATGGCATGAGACTGTTATAGCGCCACCTGGAGGCTTTATGAAATGTGTTTAAAAAAGCTGTTGTCACTAGGCAGTGAATGTAAAAAATGTATGGAATGATGAGCTTACCCCTCAGAACAAGTAGATATGCTTACTTGATGATACACTAATAGCGCCTCCTGCTGGCTGTATGAATTCCAAGGGATACTAATGTATTTGTTGCTGTATCTCTTACATATTTAACTCAATGTACATGACAAAAAATTTGCATGATGAGCTGGTAATTCTAAATGGAATAATATGCTCATGGCATGAAACTGTTATAGCGCCACCTGGAGGCTTTATGAAATGTGTTTAAAATAGCTGTTGTCATTGGGCAGTGACTGTAAAAAATGTATGGAATGATGAGCTTACCCCTCAGAACAAGTATATATGCTTACTTGATGATACACTCATAGCGCCTCCTTCTGGCTATATGATTTCCAAGGGATACTAATGTATTTGTTGCTGTATCTCTTACATATTTAACTTAATGTACATGGCAAAAAAATTTGCATGATGAGCTGGTAATTCTAAATTGAATAATATGCTCATGGCATGAGACTGTTATAGCGCCACCTGGAGGCTTTCTGAAATGTTTTTAAAATAGCTGTTGTCAATAGTCAGTGAATGTAAAAAATGTATGGAATGATGAGCTTACCCCTCAGAACAAGTAGATATGCTTACTTGATGATACACTCATAGCGCCTCCTGCTGGCTGTATGAATTCCAAGGGATACTAATGTATTTGTTGCTGTATCTCTTACATATTTAACTCAATGTACATGACAAAAAATTTGCATGATGAGCTGGTAATTCTAAATGGAATAATATGCTCATGGCATGAAACTGTTATAGCGCCACCTGGAGGCTTTATGAAATGTGTTTAAAATAGCTGTTGTCATTGGGCAGTGAATGTAAAAAATGTATGGAATGATGAGCTTACCCCTCAGAACAAGTATATATGCTTACTTGATGATACACTCATAGCGCCTCCTTCTGGCTATATGATTTCCAAGGGATACTAATGTATTTGTTGCTGTATCTCTTACATATTTAACTTAATGTACATGGCAAAAAAATTTGCATGATGAGCTGGTAATTCTAAATTGAATAATATGCTCATGGCATGAGACTGTTATAGCGCCACCTGGAGGCTTTCTGAAATGTTTTTAAAATAGCTGTTGTCAATAGTCAGTGAATGTAAAAAATGTATGGAATGATGAGCTTACCCCTCAGAACAAGTAGATATGCTTACTTGATGATACACTCATAGCGCCTCCTGCTGGCTGTATGAATTCCAAGGGAAATGAATGTATTTGTTGCTGTATCTCTTACAAATTTAACTTAATGTACATGACAAAAAAAATGTAAGACCAGGGGGCGGCATCTTTGGATCCCGCGGATGCATCGTGCGAGGGCCCGCCCATCGCTGCTTGCAGCTTTAATTAGGGCCCGAGCACGCCAGCGAAGCTGTGCGGCGAAGCCCTATTGTATCTGTTAGGATTATTATTATTATTATTATTCTTTATCTGCCGCCAAACTCGCAAAATACACCAACTAGGCGTGCTCGAAAACGCACCAAAATCGGCACTAAGGTCAAGCTCGCTGAAAATTGCGATCTGGCAAAGTCGGCGTGATCGTAGCATAAAAAATGGCTCTACAGCGCCCCCTTGAAAAACCGGGGTCCCCCTGCCAGTTCGACCTACAGTCACGAAAATCGGTACACATATGCACCACCTCTAGCCAAGTACAAAAGTCTCTGACAGGTTTTCGCCAAATCGTACAGGAAGTCGGCCATTTTGAAAAAACCCCACAATTTTGAAAAAACATCATCTTGCACTTTGACGAACTCCTCCTAGGAAAATTGCCAGATCGAGCTGAAAATTGGTGTGGTTACTCGGGAGACATTTGGGATGAAAAGTTATCAAAAGCGCAGCAGTTTGTAAAACGGTCTTTGGGTGGCGCCCCCACGAATTTCACCATTCAAAAATGTGACGAAAATTGACATATTTTTGAGTATATCTCCGTTCTAGTTTATCCGTTGTCCACGAAAACAGCCTGACATGATGAGCTTGGAAGGCTGAATAAAATGATAGGCCGCAATGTGGCACCGCTCTAAAAATAGCTCTACAGCGCCCCCTGAATGTTACTAAAATAGATGTTTTAGCTGTTTTGACACCCTAAACATGTTAGAAACCCCACCAAATTTCGGCTAAACCTCAGCCTCAATGAATATAGTAATCTGACACTGTTTGTACAACTTTACTTTGGACGACAGCGCTGCAGCGCCACCTAGTATGCGAAAACAGCTCATCTCGCATTTTAACGAACTCCTCCTAGGAAAATTGCCAGATCGAGCTGAAAATTTGTCTGGTGACTCTTAAGACAGTATGGACCAAAAGTTATCAAAAACGCAGAAGTTCGTCGCACGGTCTTTCTGTGGCACCGCTTCGAATTTGAGCTTTCTCAAATGTATGGGGATATTGGTACTTGTTACTGTACCTCTCACATCCTTCATCCAATCAATTTAAAAAATGTATGGAATGATGAGCTCACCCCTCAGAACAAGTAGATATGCTTACTTGATGATACACTCATAGCGCCTCCTGCTGGCTGTATGAATTCCAAGGGATACTAATGTATTTGTTGCTGTATCTCTTACATATTTAACTCAATGTACATGACAAAAAATTTGCATGATGAGCTGGTATTTCTAAATTGATTAATATGCTCATGGCATGAGACTGTTATAGCGCCACCTGGAGGCTTTATGAAATGTGTTTAAAATAGCTGTTGTCATTAGGCAGTGAATGTAAAAAATTTATGGAATGATGAGCTTACCCCTCAGAACAAGTAGATATGCTTACTTGATGATACACTCATAGCGCCTCCTGCTGGCTGTATGAATTCCAAGGGAAATTAATGTATTTGTTGCTGTATCTCTTACAAATTTAACTTAATGCACATGACAAAAAAAAAAGTAAGACCAGGGGGCGGCATCTTTTGATCCCGCGGATGCATCGTGCGAGGGCCCGCCCATCGCTGCTTGCAGCTTTAATTATTATTATTATTCTTTGTCCGTGTTTTTCGTCGCAGATTTCACCAACTAGGCGTGCTCGAAAACTCACCAAAATCGGCACTAACGTCAAGCTTGCAAAAAATAGCGATCTGGCACAGTCGGCGTGATCGTAGCATAAAAAATGGCTCTACAGCGCCCCCTTGAATTTTACCAAAAAACATGTTTCAGCTGTTTAGACACCCTTAACATGTTCGAAACCTCACCAAATTTTGCATCAGCCTCATCCTCAATAAATAAAGTAATCTGACACCGTTTTTAAAACTTTACTGTAAACGACAGCTCTGCAGCGCCACCTTGAACGTGAAAAAGCTCATCTCGCATTTTAACGAACTCCTCGTAGGAAAATAACCAGATCGAGCTGAAAATTGGTGTACTTACTCGGGAGACCTTTGGGATGAAAAGTTATCAAAAGCGCAGCAGTTTGTAAAACGGTCTTTGGGTGGCGCCCCCTCAAATTTCACCAATCAAAAATGTGATGCAAATTGACATACTTTTGAGTATATCTCCGTTCTAGTTTATCCGTTGTCCACGAAAACGGCCTGACATGATGAGCTTGGAAGGCTGAATGAAATGATAGGCCGCAATGTGACACCGCTCTAAGATTGGCTCTACAGCGCCCCCTAAATGTTACTAGAATAGATGTTTTAGCTGTTTTGACACCCTAAACATGTTAGAAACCCCACCAAATTTAACCTAAACCTCATCCTCAATAAATATAGTAATCTGACACTGTTTGTACAACTTTACTATGGACGAAAGCGCTGCAGCGCCACCTAGTATGTGAAAACAGCTCATCTCGCATTTTAACGAACTCCTCCTAGGAAAATTGCCAGATCGAGCTGAAAATTTGTCTGGTGACTCTTAAGACAGTATGGACCAAAAGTTATCAAAAACGCAGAAGTTCGTCACACGGTCTTTCTGTGGCACCGCTTCGAATTTGAGCTTTCTCAAATGTATGGGGATAAATGTACTTGTTACTGTACCTCTCACATACTTCATCCAATCAATGTCAAAAACGTACGGAATGATGAGCTCACCCCTCAGAACAAGTAGATATGCTTACTTGATGATCCACTCATAGCGCCTCCTGCTGGCTGTATGAATTCCAAGGGATACTAATCATTTTGTTGCTGTATCTCTTACATATTTAACTCAATGTACATGACAAAAAATTTGCATGATGAGCTGGTAATTCTAAATGGAATACTTTGCTCATGGCATGAGACTGTTATAGCGCCACCTGGAGGCTTTATGAAATGTGTTTAAAATAGCTGTTGTCAATGGGCAGTGAATGTAAAAAATTTATGGAATGATGAGCTCACCCCTTAGAACAATTAGATATGCTTACTTGATGATACACTCATAGCGCCTCCTGCTGGCTGTATGAATTCCAAGGGATACTAACGTAGTTTTTGCTGTATCTCTTTCATATTTAACTCAATGAACATGACAAAAAATTTGCATGATGAGCTGGTAATTCTAAATGGAATAATATGCTCATGGCATGAGATTGTTATAGCGCCACCTGGAGGCTTTATGAAATGTGTTTAAAAAAGCTGTTGTCACTAGGCAGTGAATGTAAAAACTGTATGGAATGATGAGCTTACCCCTCAGAACAAGTAGATATGCTTACTTGATGATACACTCATAGCGCCTCCTGCTGGCTGTATGAATTCCAAGGGATACTAATGTATTTGTTGCTGTATCTCTTACATATTTAACTCAATGTACATGACAAAAAATTTGCATGATGAGCTGGTAATTCTAAATGGAATAATATGCTCATGGCATGAAACTGTTATAGCGCCACCTGGAGGCTTTATGAAATGTGTTTAAAATAGCTGTTGTCATTGGGCAGTGAATGTAAAAAATGTATGGAATGATGAGCTTACCCCTCAGAACAAGTATATATGCTTACTTGATGATACACTCATAGCGCCTCCTTCTGGCTATATGATTTCCAAGGGATACTAATGTATTTGTTGCTGTATCTCTTACATATTTAACTTAATGTACATGGCAAAAAATTTGCATGATGAGCTGGTAATTCTAAATTGAATAATATGCTCATGGCATGAGACTGTTATAGCGCCACCTGGAGGCTTTCTGAAATGTTTTTAAAATAGCTGTTGTCAATAGTCAGTGAATGTAAAAAATGTATGGAATGATGAGCTTACCCCTCAGAACAAGTAGATATGCTTACTTGATGATACACTCATAGCGCCTCCTGCTGGCTGTTTGAATTCCAAGGGAAATGAATGTATTTGTTGCTGTATCTCTTACAAATTTAACTTAATGTACATGACAAAAAAAATGTAAGACCAGGGGGCGGCATCTTTGGATCCCGCGGATGCATCGTGCGAGGGCCCGCCCATCGCTGCTTGCAGCTTTAATTATCTAATGCAATTACACCGCGCTGATGTGGCATTCCGACACCTCACCTGGCTCTCAGTGCTTTAATGACAGCCTCTCACACTAATGATGTGTGTAATGCCGTGTGCGTTTACTGCAACCGGTCGCTTCTGTGAGAGAACTGCATTATATATATATATATATATATATATATATATATATATATATATATATATATATATATATTCTTTTTTTAGTTTCTCATTTTTCCCCTCCAACGTGAAATTAAATATTTGACAATGCAGCTCACCTGATTTGAGTTTTATGGTTCAACTATGGAGCATTCAGTTGTTGGTGGAAATTAATTTCTGAACCAGCTTTGAAGACACAGAATAACAGTAATGCATTAAAGAGTAGCAGCAGAGTGATTTTGAGACTATTTAAGTAGATAGAGGATTTTTACAAGAAAAAAAAAAACTTTGACACTTCTGCCTAACTTTAAATATATATATATATATATATAAAATACACAATAAAACAAAAAATAACATTTATTAAAAATAAAACTAAAATAAATAAAATGGACAACTAATACCAAAGAAAACAGAGTGAATACTTCTAAAAAAAGAAAAGAAAATATAGAATATATAAAATTGAATACAATTAAATTCATTGTAGATGTAAACTAATACCAAAGAAAACAGAGCTGCTACTTCAATCTTTATTGAATTTTTTTATGTTGAGCCATGTTTTATGTTACGTTCATCACCAACGAACACAAAACGTTAGCCACCGAAGCGACGCAGAGCGAGCGAATGTGCTGCTGTTACTCAGATCACGTTCATTTACCAGCGTTCTCCTCTTTTCTCGTACAGCGGTGAGTACGGTGGTGCAGCGGTGAGGTGTGGCTGCGGTCATAACTTCAAGGTGACTGTAGCACCTCGTCCCGCAGCGGTAAGCAGCCCAGAACACGCCGGGAGGGTGCGAAGGCTGAATCAGCAGCTCTTTAAAACTCTGTACCAGCCCATGAACAGCCACATCAACTCGAACTCTTTATGAGTGTGGCTTCTACTTTACTCTGATTATTCTCTGGATAAAGTATCCACGAGGCTCTGTGTTAGGAGCCAATTCTTCACTTTAAACTTGAAATAAATCGTTGTATTTCACAAAATATAAAAACACTTTTTCCTCTCAACACAGAAGAAAAGATTTCACCTAAAAGGTGCTGTGTGTAAGAGTTGAACTGTATGGAGTGAGAATTGTGCCCGATGTTTTTTTTTATTACATTCTTCAAAGTTGAACAGAAAGAAATTGATAGAACGTGACATTCTGTGGTGGGTGGTGTTTGGGTGGGGGTAAATTACAGCCCCAAAGATAAATGACCTACAATGATACGTAACTACATAAAATTAATACCAGTTTCTCATATTTTCTTTAAAAGAATACTTTTATTTAATTTACTTTTTGAAGTTTAACTTTAATTTTCCATTTTTTCCCCCTTCTGGCACAAATGAGGCGAGGGGGGCACATTTACTTCAAATCAACAGATTATATGTTTCTAGAGATAAAATACTGCAAACCTAATCGACCAATGAGAAGACAGATAAGAATTTATTGTGGTTAAGTACTTTTCGCAAAAATATTTATTTTGTTGTATTAAATACAGAATTTCACCTATTATCTATTTTTGTGATATATATATATATATATATATATATATATATATATATATATACACACGTCTTTTATAAATTTCATTCCTTAGAACTGAAAGCAACCAGAAAATGTTCATTAAGTGCTGAGAGACGTTAAGCGATCATGTATATATGATATATCAAATAAAAACTGAAAGCATTGGTATTAAAAGAAAATTAACATTTAAAAATTCAGGGCACGACTCGTCGTTTGTGTTTTCCGTTTGTGTTGACGTGAGGTACTTCCTGCCTCGGGTTCTCCGATCTCGGGGGCAGAGATGTGGTTGCCAGATTGTGCAGAACCACGCACGGCGCGAACAGTTCTGAGCTGCACCTGAACTGAATCTCTAAACCTTAAGAATCAAAAACACCGTCGTGATGACTCGAGAAACGAAACAGGGATACGCATTGATGGGGTTTGTGAAAGATGGAGATGGCTGAAGGAGCCACATTTCTCCTGAACAGGTAAGAGAGGGAGAGAGAGGGAGGAGAAGGAGAGAGAGAGAGAGAGAGAGGAGAGAGAAAGTAAAGAGAGAAGGAAAGAGACAGGAGAGAAGAGAGGAAGAGAGATGAAGGGGGGAGAGAGGAAAAAAGATAGGAAGAGGGGGAGAGTGAAAGTGGGCAAGAGAGAGAGAAAGAGAACAAGAGGGGGAAGAGAGGTAAAGAGAGAAGAAAAAAAGAGGGAGAGAGAGACAGACAGAAGTAGAGCGTGAAAGTTGGGTAAGGAGAGCGAAAGAGATTGAGGGGGGAGAAGGAAAGTGTAAGAAACTAAAAGGAGGATAAGTAGAGAGGGGGAGAGAAAGACAGTGAAAGAAGGATAAGAAGAGAGAGAAACAGAGAAGAGTAGAGAGAGAGAGAGAGAGAGAGAGAGGGGAAAGAGATTGGGAGAGATGGAGAGAGAGAGAGAGAGAGCTGTGCTTCCCGTCTGTTCTCCGGCGGCGAGGGAATCTGGGCGGACACGCTTGGCGACATGACGTGTGTGTGTGTGTGTGTGTGTGTGTGCGTGTGCGTGTGCGCGTGTGTGTGTGCGTGTGCGTGTGTGTGTGTTCTGGCAGAGTGATGTGTTCAGCGCTCGGTTCCTCCCTCGCTGCTCTTCAAAGCTCCAGCATGTCATCTCCACCACAAAAACAGAGGTGGGAAGACTCTCTGGCGCTACCGCTGCCTCGGGGTGTCTGGCGCTGAAGCCGCCTGCAAACACAGCAGCAGCAGGAGCAGGAGGAGGAGGAGCAGGAGGAGCGTCAAACTCTGAGAGAGAGAGAGAGAGAGAGAGAGAGAGATTCTCTTACTCACTCTCAGAGAAAGAGAGAGAGAAGTAGCTCATCGTTAGGTTGGGTTCATGGTTTAGTTGGGAACCATGATTTTGAAAGGAGCTGCTGCTGCTGCTGTTCATGGTCTTCTTGTCAAACGATGAAGAGAATTTATATTTGCTGAAAACTGTCTCCTGGTGTGCCTCGTACTATTCATCGAGTTCCAGCTGATGATCTGGAGAGGTTCTGCGCATTGAATCTTTACCCCCCAGAGAGCAACCGCGAGCAGCACAGATGTGCAACGGCTTTTAAGGAGCCACACTATTCCCCTTTTAGATTACTGATCAATCATTTTGCCGCTCAACACTATCTTGATAATCTTCAGAAGGCAGTTAGTATCCTAAGCAATACTTTTCTTGTCTTTGAATCTCCTCAAAATGACCCACATAGCCCCTGTTCCTCCCACTGTAGTGTCTCCACCACTCCCCCTGCTGGGTTTTACAGAAAATACACCTCTATCACAACAATCTTTTTGGAGTCAAAATCACTTTCTTTTTGTTGTTTATCAAAGCGGCTCTGCTACGGTTCACTTCTGGCTCAGTCAGCGAGTACACTCATCATTGAGATGAGCTTCATCAGCGCTTCATCTGATTGGTCAGTGGGTGGAGCTTCGGTCAGGGGGCGTGGCTACAACCATCGAGTCGTTTTGAGCTCCAGAAAAAGAGAGTTTCTGATGAGGAACGACTTTAAAACTTAAGAAAACAAACGTCTGAAAAGTCTAGTTTACACAATGCTTTAAATTCACCATCTACAGTAAGAAAGAAAGAAAGAAAGAAACCAAAAAAAGCATAGTCCACTTTTTACGCATTTCAAAGGATTTCTGACCCATTACTTAAATGTTAGGATTATTTATTAAATTAAATTCACTAATAAAAGGAAATTTTAGGTGTTTAAATAAATGCTTATATACAAAATACACAAAAAAAAACTTGAAACCAAACAATTTATTAATGCGAGATTCAATGATTAATTGGATTTCTTGTAGACGTTAATGAAATTACTTAATTGAATCATTTATTTAATATTCATAACCATTTTTCAACCGGTCACTTTGACTTACATTTAGAGAGTAGTTTATTTAAAGAAGATTTTACAATTTAGTTTTTTGATTTTACCTATGTGTATCGTGGTATAGTTAATAATGCAACTCAATTCAATCCTTTACATTTCTAATGTAGTAAATCATCAAGGCTGTATTTTGATCCGAGCTCGTATGGTTTATGTTCGAGCAGTTGTTCCTGGTGTATGGTCATCATGGACGCCGCTGCACTCCAGCAAGCCTCCGTCGCGTACCTGCTGACGGTTTCTCACAGGCGGAGTGTGTTGATGCGGGCCGCTTATAAAAAATAACCCACATGCGCTGATCTACACCCTCGTTAACCGAGCACCACCTCTGCTGCCGACAACAAACCAGTCATCAGGGGCGTTATTTACCCTTAAAACTGGCTCTGGGGGAACTTTTCTGCTCCGGAGCAGCATTCGTCTGCTGATCCTGTGACTAGATCCTGAAGCGCTCTTCTCAGCGCTCTTCTCAAAAAGCTCCGTTAAACAGCTCCAGCTCGCTCAGAACGCATCGCTCCGATTCTAACCAGAACTAGAACGTCAGAACACATCTCTCCAGTTCTTCAGTCTCTCACTGGCTGCGGTCTCCTTCAGAATAGAATTTTAAAGTTCTGCTGCTCGTAGAGAAGTCCAAACATAACTCAGCAGCTGAACACCTCACAGACACGATCAGTGAGTGTCCTTGCTCCTTTACTATTTAACCTGTACATGCTTCCACTGGGCCAGATTATAAGAAGGAACCAGATATCATACCACCGTTATGCTGATGATACACAAATTTATCTAGCTATCTCCCCAAATGACTACAACCCCATAAACTCTCTCTGCCAATGTCTCGATGAGATTAAAAACTGGATGGAAAACAACTTTCTTCAATTAAACAAGGACAAAACTGAAGTCATTGCATTCGGAAGCAAAAGCGAGGTTGTTAAGGTTAACACATATCTCACTGCTGAGGATCTAATAACTACAAATCAGGTCAGGAATCTTGGAGTGATTCTGGACTCTGATCTTAGTCTAAATAGCCACCTAAAAGTAATGACAAAATCCGCTTATTACCATCTTAGAAACATCACAAGAATCAGATGCTTTGTTTCCAGACGAGATTTAGAGAAACTGATTCATGCTTTCATCTCCAGCAGCTGGACTCCTGAAACGCTCTTCTCTTCATTTATTATTTGAAACTGAGATTTGCTGGCCTCAGCTCATTCTCTGTGATGCACATCTCTCAGATTTTTATCACCCCACACTGTCTCCCTCCACACTTTTATATCTCACACGAGGTGTTCGGCTCTACGGGACCCAGAGCACGTAAAAGAGGGAGAATGGAAGATTCTGGAACTTTACTCTGTCTTGGGTTAACCCTAACCCTAACATAAATCACACAAACTGCTGTAAAGCTTCAAGAATGTGCAATTCTCCTGCCTCTTTATTCTGAGCCTAATTTAAAGACAGAATATGTATTATAGTACTAAATAAAGATGTGCTGGAGTTGTCATTCAAGTTATAGTCATCCACGCTATTTTGGAATCGGAACTATGTTTTATTTTGAAAAATTACCCGATTCTCAACGTTCCATATGTCTGTCACTCTCGACGCAGGTCAAGGCGCTCTTCTCGGTCTCGTGATAGGCCACCGCTGAAATAAATCCCAGGAGCTTGCAAAATGAGCAAAAAAAACAAAACAAAATTCTTTGGAAAGGTCCCGGCGAGCAGACCAAGGAGGAGCCTACAACCTCCAAGAAAAAGAAATCTGCATTTAACAGACGATATAAAGTGTCCTCCTTAAAATCTGGATTTATCTCGAAAGGAGATTCTCACACTCCAAGAACTCTCTGCTTAATATGAGACAACCGACGAAGCCCCCAAACTCTTGTTAGGACGACGCTGGAGGAGCACACAGCTTGCGTGAATTTACGTGTATTACGTTCAGAAGAAACCACAGTTTACGTGCATGTCCTATTACATTATTTTTGGAATTATTTTGGAACTGTTCTGGGTTCAGCAGCTGATCGTGTGACGAGAGCACCCTGAAGTTGCTCTGAAGTCCTGCAGCAGAAGGTGGATGCACTGATTTATTTCAGTGCTGACATAACAAGCGGTCAAATTTGCACGTTTGACCGATTGCAAGCGTCTTCGGCTAACCACTGAGGTGCTGAGCCGAGCGCGTCAGGGGCCGGCGGCCCTCAGAACAGGGATCACCAGAATCTCAGCGCGGTGATTACGATGTGACGCAGAGCTAGTGAGTGTTTGAGCCGCTGTAATTATCAGATCTCCCTGCTTTAATGTGTCCCTACAGTTATAATAAGCTTAGATTAGTCTCAGAGTTAACGTTGAAGGAGCTGTTCGATTTTATCCTGCGTTAGCGCAGATGAGTTGATTTACAGGATTTAAAACCGAATGCTCTGGATGATCTTATGGAGTGAAATTTGTGCCAAATTCCCAAACAAAGACACGCTGCTTTGTGAACAAGGAATCAACTTGCAAACAATTGCGCAAGAACAAGACCGATTTTTTAAGAGAGAAAAATAACAAGCCTGCGTCCCAATCGGCGCACTATCCACACTGTTCAGGGTGCGAAATGAAAATTAGTATGTCGCAAATCGTAGTATAAATTCTTTTTCCAGGTCTAGGGGCGCTCACTCAGCTGATACTACCCACAATCCCCTGCGCTCGAGCGGGAGGAGTTTTCTCTGGGACCCGAACAACCGAGCTCTCTTTGTAATGAAACGACTAAAGAGGAAGCTCAGAAACAAATAATATCAATATAGAGTGTGTCATATTAGTAAAGGGGTGTAACGATATGGCCCACAAAAAAAAAAAAAAAAAAACATTTTTTTACACAGATTTTTTTAACAAAAGTCTGTCTTACGATTTTTCCTCTACATGAAGGTAAACATCAATGGACACACATTCTGGAGGAGCTTGGCTGATAATTGAGCATCCAATCACAAGGTCCCTCTATCCATCTCTCCAGGATAGAAGACGTGAACTACGAGACAACGCTCACGTTGTGCGAGCGGTCCCTCGTGCCACAGAGAGAAAACTGCAGCGCTGCTCCCGGCTTCACAGAGGAGTCTCTTGAAATCATGATCATGTTTGGCCTCAGAGAGTAAGAACAGAAGTACGCAGACGCTAGCGAGACTGCAACATCACAAACAAGGGCAAATATACGGAAAAACATTTCATTTCATTCCTAGTCTTAATTCATTTTCGAGACGTCATAACAAAGTGCAGATATCCACAACTGTATTTTCACTACATTAACGCATTTATCAGACGCTTTTGTCCAAAGTGACTTACAGAAGAGGAGAGAGAACATGAAATCTGTTACAGAGTCAGAGTCTCTCTCCGCTCGCTCGTAATAGAAGTTCTATCAGCTGATCAATAAACCGTAGCAGGAAGAAAAAGTTTTGTTTTAGTCGTACGAAATGACTAGTCGACTATTACGACTAACAACTATGATAACTAGTCGTAACAGCATTCGAGTTCTCTCTAATGTGATTGTGTCTAGTTCAAACATCTTTAAAATTAAAGATATCATACAACTGTTTATTTGACTGGGAGTAATGTACATTTAAAATATCTGCAAACCGGTTACGTCTGGTCAAAATCCTCCATTGAATCATATTTGCAGATATCTACAATTGTAATCTCACTAGTCATAAACTATTTAGAGATATCTCTGAATGTATTTTAGATATCATCAAACAGAATAAATTAAAGCCATCTTCCACAGGTTAATGACTAGTAAAGAGATCTCTTTAATTACAATTTGCTCTTGTTGCAACTCATTAAGAGATATTTCTAAAATAAATTACGACTACTAAAAACTAGGGCTGGGAATTTAACGTGTTAATTACAAAAATTCATCCCAGACGTAAAAATTTTTTAAAGCAATTAATTACTAGATATTCGAAATGCCGAATAAACATTATTTGCCATCTTCAGATATGATTGTGAGTAGTCCAAACATGAATTGATCAAAGATATCTCGAATGCAATTGATTTTGGAAGAGATTAAATGTTAGTTTATCGGCTAGCCAGATCTCGTTCCAAACATCTACAAAGAAAACGCCGCTTCTTCTGAACACACTCAGGCTTCATCGAACAGTTACGGATTTCATCCTCAGCTCTTGAAGGCCCTTCATCAAACCGAGGGCCTCTGAAAGTTCTTGGAAGACGCTCGAAGAGCTTTCATTCTTTAGCCAACGACAATCACGAGCAATCCATGCATCGTTACAGTCGTAAGCCCTTCAAGAGTCTCCTCCAGGTTCAGAAGATCAGCGCTCGACTGCTGAGCACAAGTGAGGCAAACAGAGAATAGGATCTATTGAGACCCCTAAAGCTGAGACAAGACTGCCCTCTGCTGGTACGGCAAGGCGCTCGTCTCAAAAGCAGATCTACTTTTCAAAGAACTCTGTTATTGAAGGTTTTGTTAACGCAACTGTAAAAATGGCTTTTCAATTAGCATTTTAAAATTATTAAGTTGAAATGTTGCAATATTTGGCAATTAGCAACATTTTTGGAGTCTCGCTTTTTTTCTGCACTGTCCTCCGCTCTCTCCACTGGCTTGGCTTCAAAATTTTAATTAATGTAAATCCTTAAATCTTTACGCTTACATGAACAAGCTTTTAACTAAATGATGCACCATCTCATGTTAGAACTTTATTTTAATTTCTCTCTCTCTCTCTCTCTCTCTCTCTTTCTCTCATATATATTACGGTTTTATTTCGTCCAGCAGTTTGTGTTTCTGTAGGTTTCATGACATCAAATTTAAGACTGTTCAGAATCAAATGTAATATCTATATAATCCAAACATCCAAAACACACAGAAAACTGTTTAGCATATTAAGCAGAATGCTTCAAACACATTGGTTGAAAGCGTAAGCATAACTTAAGTTTTGGATCATTTAAGCAGGTTTTCTCAATCTCTGGCAAGCCTAACCACCATTTTAAAAAAATTTACATTTAGGAGCTTTTTCTCAATCTCTGGCAACCCTAATAATCTTTTTTTTTTTGTAGCTTTTTCTCAATCTCTAACAACTCTAACCATAATTTTTAATTTTTTTGTAACATTTAGGAGCTCTTTCTCAATCACTGGCAACTCTAACCATCACTTTAATATTTTTGAAGATTTATGGACGTTTTCTTAAACTTTGGGAACCTTTACAATCACGTTTACGGTTTTAACATTTATGAGTTATGTCACACTCTGGCAACACTAACGATAACTTACTCGATTTTGAGTGCGCACAAGCCTTTTCTACAACTCTAGCACTTTTCTATAAAAGCCCAGTTAAAACTGGTTTTTGGGGAAAATAAAGCGACCAAGACACCTTTACTGTTTTGGGAAAAAACCGGAGCACACGGAGTAAAACCTTACTGTCCCTTAAGGACCTATTGTGGACAATTCTAGGTACACTGTCAGTAAAAAGGTACCGCACAGGAACAATTTTGTTTCTTGGGGTACAAAATTGCCCCTTTACTGGTACAAAAGTCTAAATATATGAAGAAAATGGAACCCTTCAGGGTACCGCCCCAGGGATGGTTGTTGTACCTTAAACGGTAAAGTTTTATACATTTATTTCTGAGAGCGTATGTTCATGCACGAAAGTTCAGACAGAGAAACGCAGCCAACTCGAACCCTTCACTTCATCCTAACCAATCGCGCGAGTAGCTGACATTCCCATCAACGCACCAAAGAAGAACCAAACAATAAAGCACACATCCAGACAACGGACTCGAACAGCGCATCATCTCTTAGACGTACTTGCCTCACTCTGCTGAGATCTCGCCCAACAGAACAGGTCTGAAACGCACCGACGGTTCAGCCCTGGGAGAGCAGCTCTGGAATTTTGGAAGGTCAAGCCCCAATTAGGGCTGGGAGATAGAATCAAAAACTAGATTGCCTATTATTTTATTTTCACATCAGTCAACAATTCTGAAATATTATTTTGGGTAAAAAATTTTTTTATATCGATGCAGACCTTTGATAGGGCTGGGAGATAGAATCAAAAACTAGATTGCCTATTATTTTATTTTCACATCAGTCAACAATTCTGAAATATTATTTCGGGTAAAAAATTTTTTTAATCGATGCAACCTTTTGCTCTGCAGTGGTAACATTTTCTAGACAACAGTTTAAGGTTCTGAAATACTTTTAGATTTTCACAAAGCATAGATTGTATTGGCATTGACGACACTTTCTTTTACGATAAAACATTTGTCATTAGAGTTGGTCTTTTTGGTTAGGCCTTCCCTGATAAGAGAGTTAAAGTTATGCATTTTGTTTCTATTTTATAATCATTAGTTCATTTATTTTTTTTCAGCACTATCACGGCTGGTTCTTGACTCATAGAAGATTATTCATCTTTTGTTGAAGTTATTTCAATTTAAAGAAGGTACATTTATTTTGTACCCAGAGCAGAAAAACAAAGCATTTTTATTATCTTTATTTGTATTTTTTTGTTTGTTTGTTAAATTGACGCTTTGCAATATATATTCTGTTGTGAATTTGGACCTAGTCTTCTCTCTTTTTTTTTGTTTTGGTAATGAATACGTATTGTAAAAACTTTTTAAAGCTTAAAAGGCTTCCGAGAACTCCTGCAAAAAATTCCTTTTCGGAGCACCTCTGTTTTTTCTTTTTATAATGAAGAGAATTCCCTCATATTTAATTTCTAGACATTTTCAGATCAACTGTTTAAAAAAAAAAAGTATTCAAAACCTGTTTAAAAAATCCCAAATATCAGATTTAATACATTTTGTATTTAATTATTACACATTTTCACTGTTACTTATAAAAGGAGTTCATGAAACTCAAAAGCTGAAACATAAATGATATTTTTGTTTATTAGACATTATTTTTCCACTTCTCCCGTGATGACGATCACTACGCACATTTTCTCGATCACATGATTGATGAATTAAAGTAGAAGAGCACAATTCTAACAATCTAACGCAATATTTTTTTTAATATTGTTAAAAGGAAATTCAAATCATTATTTGGAATTACGTGGGAAAAATTAACAACCAATCCTAATCTAAATAGATTGGATCATAATTTCTCATGACCATAAAAGACTTGAAATCCGGTGACTTTTGTGGCTTTTTTTGTGACTTGTGTAAGAAGTACACAAAAGTAGTTCAGCTGCAGGAGTAAATGGTTGTGTGTGTTTAGTTGTCACCTTACACCAGAGTTCCCCAATCCTGGTCCTGGAGCGCCGCAGCTCTGCGCATTTTAGCTGCAGCCCTGCTGTAGTATGCATACTACTCTAGCTTCAGCCAATCAGAGGACCCTAAATAGTGCAGCAGGTGTGTTTCATGATGGTTGAACCAAAACTGTGCAGGGCTCCAGGCCTCCAGGACCAGGTTTGGAGAGCCCTGCCTTACGTGAGTGCAATCATAAAATCCTTTGTGAGGCTCTTCATCAACATGAGAACATTTTTTTTTTTGCAGGAACGCATTTAACTGTGCATTAACAATAACAAACCTTCATTTCGGTGCGTCCCTAATCCAAATCAATCCACACTATAGTCTCTGCACTCTTAGCACCTGACGGCATGAAAAAAAAATAATTTTGGAATTCAATGTTTTTGGGTTAACTTCTCACTTATTATCAATCATTTAAAAGGAGAATAAATCATAGATTTTATTGTGGATTATAAGTATTAACCCCCTCTATACGATCACTGAACTCTTAATAACAACCTTCAGAAGTCAGTATTTAAGCAAAACAATATCTCTGAATCTCCTCAAATGGATGTGCTCTTCGAAATGAGCCGTATGCACCCTATTCCTTCCTTTCCACTACGCCCCCTGCTGGTTTACACACAGAAAATCCAGCAGTTTCTCACAAATACGTTCATCTTTTGGAGCCAAAAACACTTTTCATCCAAAAACACTTTCTTTTCATTGTTTATCGATGCGGCTCTGCTACGGTTCTCTTCTGGCTCAGTCAGCGCGTACATTCTTCATTGAGATGAGCTGCATTAGCGCTTCATCTGATTGGTTAGTGGGCGGAGCTTTGGTCAGGGGGGCGTGGCTACAGCATCAAGTTGTTTTGAGCTCCAGAAAAAGAAAACAGGATTCCAGGAACATGAACCGATCTGAAGACGATTCGAGGAGAATTTTCCGATGAGGAACAACACTAAACAATATCATGAAAGCTGTCGTATAATGTAAACTTGACTTTTCAGACATTCTCTCCTGTGTTAGAGGAGTTTGTGGTTGCTCTTAAAAAATAAAAAAAAAAAACCAAGTACAAGCCTGATGCTTACTGCATGACACCCGAGTTTTACTCGAGTGCTTAAGCAGAGCTGCAATCAATTAAACTGCACTAGAACTTTTCTAAATATCCACAACTTTGAGCTCACTTAGAAAAGGAACATTTTGAACCACTCAATCATTGAAGAAGCTGAAACCAGTTCCGGCACACGCTGTTCGGCTTCTCCACGCAGAGCCGCTGGCAAACAAAAAGCCTCGACTTCAAGAGATCTCACATTGGATCTGATTTGAAAAAGACTCAAATTGCTGAGCTGCAGCGGCCGGGAACATCTGGTGACAGCTCTGAAAAGGCAACAATAGCAGCAATCTAATGATGTACAGAGACCTCCGGGAAACACCATGAACGCAATCAAGAGAGACGTCAAGTTATTAAGTTCCTAAGAGGAGCGCGGCAACCCTCGGTGCTCTAAAGGACACCTCAATACCATCCCCGGTGATCAACCGGCTACGCCTTAGAAACGGGCTTGTTACAGCGTTGATTTCAAGTGTTCTATTTGGTTTGTTTGTAAACATCTTCAACATAAGATTGATTCAGACTGCACGGTGTCGGTCTAAAAAGGCACTAAATGTGCCTTGACAAAAAAATAAAGCTGTTTGTTTATCTTAAAATGTGTCTAATTAAAATAACCCATTTAACTTGTGTTAAATGGAAAGGGGGATGGACTAGGCGATAATTCTGTATTGGTTAAGATCCTCGATAAGATGAGATAGAAGATCCAGAACTCTCTATCCACCTTTCTGTGTCCTGTGCGTGGGATCGTTCCTCCGTGTAACTAGGAGTTGCGTACGGTAACACGCGCGGTATTCATGCGCCCAGATTAAAATGCCCACACCTTTATCTAATTTTCTGCAAACAAAAGCTATATTCTCTACGTTTGGCATGTTCTTGCATCCAAAAAACTTCCTAGAAATGGGTTACATGACGAGGTCGACTGAAAGACCAATCAGAAGCCAGGCTTTGCGAGAAAGCCCGGTAACTCTTGCTTCTGATTGGTTTAGCTGATTGACTGACATCTTTTTTTTACCCTCTGGAGACATGCGCAGAGTGGCGTCAGCTCCAGGGTTTATCTGAAGTAAAACACGTGAGAGTTTATCACAGCAGCTCATTCCCTTGAGCTCAGATTCAGATTTTCAGAAAATCTTGAAAATTCCGAAAACAGAGGACACACAGAGAGAGAGAGAGAGGGCGAGCGAGCAGGGGGGGGGGGTAAAGTTCAGCTGGGAGTAGAAAAATAATGACAAATAAATAAAAACGTTATTCAATAAGTCTCAACGTATGAGTCTCCATGAATATCATTAATTCTTCAATAAATAAAGTAAATAATGTGCTATGTTTACAGGTTATGAACACCTTTTCATAAACAATTTATCTAAAACAGCCTCCAAATAAATAAATCAAAATATTGTGATGATTTTGATTTTACATCAAAATGTTTGCCTTGTTTTGACAATAAAAAAAAACAGTTGAAAACCTCAGTTAATGATCAGGTTTGAACAGCTTTCACTCCAGCGCAAAAAAAACTGCTTTTATTTGAATTAGAAATAATAATGATTATTATCGTTATCGACTGATATAATCTAAAACAAAATCAGGATATATCTTTTGGCCGTATCACGCAGCCCGAGGACCGGGATCTTTTGTGACTCGAACCTTAAAACACTTGCAAAACAATGCATCCTTAATGCTAGCATTATAAAGACATATAACTCTACAAATCAATCCTAACAAGGCAAAGCAGTCGAGGCGCTGATGGTAATATGGTGTGGGCCCTCAGTGATCGCAGCGGTTTTCATATGCAAATGAAGAGCCTCTGAATCTTTTTGATTCGGCACTCAACGGTGGACCTCTGTGGGCTTGGAAGCGCATGAGTGGCGTTCAGGTGAAATTATCGAAAATTGGTTTCTTGCTTTGTTAAGCACCTGCGGCGAGATCAAAGAGCACGAGTCCTGGCGTCGAGCGTCCAGTGAGAGCCGTTCTGCTCCTCTCTGAGCTGATGTTAGTCGTTTGGCACTTAAAAACATCAGCAACATTCTAATCTAACCGTCAGACGAACGAACATCGCCTACAGCTCTAAAGTACTTCATTTGTGCATTTTAATTGCTCCAAAACTACCATAATTAATGTTTTTGGGGTGAATTCTCAGACATTGACGTGTTGTTTAAACCTTTTCCTTAACTTTTTTTATACCTATAACCAGGTCAAAGCTACTGCATCACACGTTCAGGAGCATGAAAATTAGCTTTTTGTGATTGACCAATTTAAAGGTAAAAGGTTAAATTCTTTCCCTTTTAAATGATTGATAATAAATATTTGCCCCCTCTAGACAATTGCTGCACTCTTAATCACCTTCAGAAGGCAGTATTTATCCAAAACAATGTCTCTGAATCTCCTCAAAGCGAGCGAAAGGATGGAGGCATAAAACAATGCAAAACAAACATGCAAGAACTGTCTGAAAAGTTGACATGGTAAAGAACCTTAAACAAAGCCTTCTTACTAGCTTTAGATTCAACCAAACCTTTATTTATAAATGTACTATATATATGTGTGTGTGTGTGTGTGTGTGGCACTTGGAGACAAATTATTTCTGAAGTGGTACTTGGTAAATAATAATAATAATACAAAACAAATTTAGGAACCACTGTTTTAGAAGATAAAAAACTATTAAAATTAGTGAGCTGCAAACTAAATAAATTGTCCATCTATAAACCTTTCTCTCTTCCACCCACCAGCTTTGTTCTTTTTGGCAGATTTTTGTGAAGCCTTCAGTTCTGTAAACTCTGCAACGATACTTGAATAATGTTCGTATTTTTTTTCTTCTTAAATTAAAATGCCAAAACATTACTCGAAGCACCCAAACAAGAAACGAGCGAGCAATTTCAAGAAACAGTGGCTAATAACTGAATGAGCTAGCACTGCTAATGCTAACCCTGTCTCACCTGTCGAGCTTTTCCTGTCGAGCTGAAGACAGTCGGGGAGTCGATTTGTTGTCAGTGTTCCTCACTTTTTCCTTTTAGACTGCTCCTGTGAAGCTTCTTTCTTCACACGGTTGGTTTCGCGTCAAGTTTACAGAACATTAACTATCGATAGCTGCATGCTAACTGCTAACAGCTAACAGCTAGCGCCAGCGGTTCCGTTAGATGAGCAGCGATGAGGAGCAAACGCTACAAAGTTGTCCGGAATCTAAATAATTCGTACAAACTGATGTTCAAAAGATGAATTAATGTTGTTGTAGCTATTGCTTTGCACACTGCAGCTGAACATAACCCTAAATCAATTAATTTGATTAGGAGCCAGCAGGTGAAAATCACGTGATGCAAGCCAGGTATGCGAATTTAATTCAGTTATCGTTTTTTTTTGTTTAAAAAAAATTATGCCATTATTGAGCATAACTATAGTAAAGATTTTTTTAACATTTTATATGATAAATATCTGCAAAAGCAGGCGTTTTATCATTTTAAACAGTTTTTTAAATCATTTTAAACACTGTTTTAGTCATTTCTAATCAGACATTAGCTCCTTGATGTTCTCTGTTAAGTTAGTGAAAACAATAATAAAAATAAAAAGTCAGAATACGACAAATTGATTAAATGTTATTAAGATTTTTCTTTCCTCTTGTACCTCTTCACCGTAGGAAAATATTCTGTAATGTACCATATGTGTATCTGTATTTTATGTTAAGTATCGTATGTGTATGTCTGAGCTTCATTAAAAACATTTTTAAAAAGTAGAGGGATTAGATATTAGAATTTGTTTTCATATGTGAAATGTTAGTCCATTGGGTGTGTATGTTTTTTTTTACTTATTTTTATGTCTTGACGTCAATATAATGTATATATGATTGTGATTTTTTTTTAAGTAAACGGTTGTTATTGTTTTTATAAATCTGGTAGAAAAAAATATTTCAATTACTGTTAAGTTTACCTTTTTGGTTTGTTCATTCAGTCTCTAACCATGAAAAGTATTAGGTTGGCTTCTATATATATATATAAACAATTCACAAATAGACCATCCAAATAAAAAGGAAAATAGAAAATGGGGTAAAATTCAGCAATTAGAACATGCCTTTCATTACGTAGCACCAAAGGTGGGTTTTAACACACTAATTAGATAAACACAATAATTAGATTAATGAGTTAATCTCTATTCAGGTTCAGGGGTTACACTGGTGTTGGAACACAAAACCTAGAAACATCAAAACGTCATCGTCTGATTTTTCTTCTTTTCTTAAATCCTCACCTCTAATTTATCTTGACTCAAGCTCAAAGGATCGAGGGCTAATAGTTTTGTAACTGTTTGTTTATTTAACATAAACTTCAGTATAACTGACAGATCTTGAAGTTAAAACCGAATTAATCAACGAAAACCTCAAATTACTCAAACACGTCCCGGTGCACAAATCATGTCAGCCAAACGTCAAAAACCCAGACTTGAACAGAGCAATTACTTTCTCATTTTTATTTCCCATTCAAGAAAATAGCATGTTCTAACCATTAATTACTGTGATTTATAAGCTTGCAACAGAAGGGAACGTTTGCCAGCAGGCGCCAAGCCAATTTGTTTTAATCCCAGATCAGAACGGCAGGAATTATATCAGTCTGTAAAAGTTGTGGATGGAGCGCAAACAAATAAAGAGCTCAAATATTGACTCGAGTTATTCTAGACGTCTGGCCTGAAAGATTTAATTGCTACTCCGTCTGTTCTTTTGGTTTATTCTATTGTCAGATCTAAATCAATCCATAGTTTAAATGTTACAATACACTCATCATCTATAAAAACTTTTTATTGTTATTCTCTTTTACCAGTTGAAATTAACTCAAACTGTTGCCTAATGGATGCAGTGTTCATTCAAAAAGTATTTCATTCAGTTCTGCTTTTCGTTGAAGCTAAAGTAGCTAAAAGACTCAAGTTACTTAAAAAAGGCAAAGGGAAAACACAAACTAACGGCCGAGAGAGCAGGAAGTAAAAGTGAGAAACACGGACGGACAAACAAAGAAATAAAGTGACAAACAGAGACAGGGCCAAGAAACGTACAGCAGCACGAAACGAAGAAACGTAGACCGTAAGCAAACTTCAAGATAATCAGGTAGAGAAAGAGACGGATGGAGAAAACAGAAAGAGAGAGAGACAGAGACAGATGGAGAAAACAGAGAGAGAGAGTAGAGAGATGGAGAAAACAGAGAGAGAGAGAGAGAGAGAGAGAGAGAGAGATGGAGAAAACAGAGAGAAAGAGACAGATGGAGAAAAACAGAGAGACAGAGAGACAGAGAGAGAGAGAGAGAGAGAGAGAGAGAGAGAGAGAGAGAGACAGAGACAGATGGTGAAAACAGAGAGAGAGAGAGAGAGAGAGAAAAGAGAGATAGATGAATAAAGATGGACATAGGTAGAGAAAGAGAGATGGAGACAAAGAGAGAGAGAGATGGAGAAAACAGAGAGAAAGAGACAGATGGAGAAAACAGACAGAGAGGGACATAAGTAGAGAGAGATGGAGAAAACAGAAAGAGAGAGAGAGATGGAGAAAACAGAGAGAAAGAGACAGATGGAGAAAACAGACAGAGAGGGACATAAGTAGAGAGAGATGGAGAAAACAGAGAGAGAGAGATGGAGAAAAGAGAGAGAGATAGATGGAGATAAAGATGGACATAGGTAGAGAAAGAGAGTTGGAGAAAACAGAGAGAGAGAGAGAGAGAGAGAGATGGAGAAAACAGACAGAGAGAGAGATGGAGAAAACAGACAGAGAGGGACATAAACAGAGAGAGAGAAAGAGAGAGAGAGAGAGAGAGAGAGATGGAGATAAAGATGGACATAGGTAGAGAAAGAGAGTTGGAGAGAGAGAGATGGAGAAAACAGAGAGAGAGAGAGAGAGAGAGATGGAGAAAAGAGAGAGATAGATGGAGATAAAGATGGACATAGGTAGAGAAAGAGAGTTGGAGAAAACAGAGAGAGAGAGAGAGATGGAGAAAACAGAGAGAAAGAGACAGATGGAGAAAACAGACAGAGAGGGACATAAGTAGAGAGAGATGGAGAAAACAGAGAGAGAGACAGATGGAGAAAAGAGAGAGAGATAGATGCAGATAAAGATGGACATAGGTAGAGAAAGAGAGAGAGAGATGGAGAAAACAGAGAGAGAGAGAGAGATGGAGAAAACAGAGAGAAAGAGACAGAGACAGATGGAGAAAACAGACAGAGGGACATAGGTAGAGAGAGATGGAGAAAACAGAGAGAAAGACAGATGTAGAAAAGAGAGAGAGATAGATGGAGATAAAGATGGACATAGGTAGAGAAAGAGAGATGGAGAAAACAGAGAGAAAGAGACAGAGACAGATGGAGAAAACAGACAGAGAGGGACATAGGTAGAGAGAGATGGAGAAAACAGAGAGAGACAGATGTAGAAAAGAGAGAGAGATAGATGGAGATAACGAAGGACATAGGTAGAGAAAGAGAAAACACACAGAGAGAGAGAGAGACGGACGGAGACGGAGATAGAGATTGACATAGGTAGAGAAAGAGATGGAGAAAACAGAGTGACAGACGGAGAAAACATAGCGAGAAGGATAAAGAGACAGAGAGAAAGGTGGGGATAGAGATATTGACAGATAGATGGATAGAGAGATGTTGAGTTAGAGAAGGGGAGAGAGATGGAGAGATTTAGCAAAAGAGATGGGGAGAGGAAGATAGAGATGGAGATTGAGATAGCAATTTAGATATTTAATGGAGAGAGAGAAATTGATGAGAGATGGAGATAAAAATAGAGAGATTGAGAGAGATTTAGATAGAGAAGGAGATAGATAAAGATGAACATAGAGAGATGGAGAAAGAGCTAAAGATTTAGTTAGAGGAAGAGAGATAGAGATAAAGAGAGATTTAGATAAAGAAACTGAGAGATGCCGAGATGAAGAGATTTAAATAAAGAGATGGGGAGATGAAGATAGAGCTAAAGAGAGAGATTTAGATAAAGAAACTGGGAGATGCTGAGATGAAGAGATTTAAATAAAGAGATGGGGAGATGAAGATAGAGCTAAAGAGAGAGATTTAGATAGAGAAACAGAGATGGAGATAAAGAGATTTAGAGAAACTGAGAGATGGAGATAGAGAGATGTTGAGTTAGAGAAGGGGAGAGAGATGGAGAGATTTAGATAGAGAAACTGAGAGATGGAGATAGAGTTAAAGAGAGAGTGAGAAATTGACAGAGAGAGAGAGATGCTCTGAGGTGGGGGGGCTGCTCTCGCAGTCGTATGCTATAAAGGCAGCTCTCGCGCTGAGGGACAGCAGAAAGGACCCGAGGCATCTCCTCCAGAACACAGAAGAGGCAGCTTCTCTGTGATCTTTCACGGTTCAGTTCCCGATGGAGCTGTGGAGAGCTTCGGCGCTGATGCTCGGGGTGCTGGCTCTCGCCTGCAGCGCTCGAGGACTGTCCCTCACGCTCGACGGAGAGCGCTGGGCTTCAGACGAGGGCCAGGTCAGAGCCGGAGAGCCTTGGGCTGATCTGCTCCGTCTCCTTCTCTGCTCCATTCTGAATTATTTGCCTCACGCAGGACGCGCCGCCCGAGGGGACGCTCGCGGGTGAGGTGGCCCGTCTTCTGAAGAGATCCAAGTCTCATCAGTTCTACGGGCTGATGGGAAAGCGCTCGGGTAATTACTGCTTTCATTTGTTTGTTTACTCCAAGTTGAGGATGCACTTACACGCAGTTGAACTGGAAGTGTTTAACAGCCGATTTAACCCTTTCAGACCGGAATTATGTTTTAAAATTAGCCACACAAAAAAAAAAAGTCCTCTATTGTTGGGTTTGCAACAGATTCAGCGCATGTCTTTGTTGTATTTTTAACAGATTATGCTTTAAAACAAACAAAGTCCAATAAAAAAAACCCTCATCAATGAAAGTGAAGAGAGCCCTGATATTGTTTATTTTATATTTGTAGCAAAGACTTGCAGAAAAGTGCCACTTTCTAAACGTTTAACTGGAGAATAAGTCACAAACTTGCTTTTTAATCGGACTGAAATTCTTCAGAAATAACGGAAACAAACGTAAAGAGTCATGTCTGCTGTAAACGATGCGGAGGCTGAAGGGTTAAACGTCATGAATGCAGGCAGAAGTTTTTATTTTACGCTGTTTTTTGCCAGATTTTGACGATTTGATTTAACCCTGAGATTGAGATCGAGTTTAACTAAGCCCTGCAGCAGTTTTAGCCTCTTTTTAACTTTGCATCCTTCAAACTAACGGTTTGAGAAGAAGCAGACGGGGCTCCGGTGGTCCACGATGATGTAGAAACACCTTTATTAGGCTAATATTTTATCATCTTTTTTACTTCATTAAAAATACAAGAACAGGCTTCTCTGTGTTTGATTCATTTAAATAAACAATTTATTCTTATTATACAAAATAACCCAATAAATGGCAGATTTGCAGTTAATAATAAAAAAATAATTAAATCCATACTTTGGTTATTAAACAATATATCTTTTTTATGATAACACTTTCTCAGGAAGCCATGCTGGACCTCAAAAAATGTACTCCAAACATAAAACACGCCCGCATCTATTCTAAACATTCCGAAAGTTCTCTAAAGAAGCTCCTGACCATCATTTACTCGAACATTTCTCATCATTTCACCTGAAAATTGCCGAGAAGAAGTCTAGCAAAAGTTTCCCTCAAACAGTACGCATCTAAGAGTTATTTAAAACTCTTAAATAAAACTCAACGCGAGAAATCCTCGAAACCCACAATTTGTACCTTAATGCTCCAGAATTACGAACATCGCTTCCACGGTTTCATTTGCATCGAGCAAAACACGGAATCTAAGCAAAGCTGAAAATACTTAAAATTAGATTGAAAATCTTGATTTTCTTATTTTAGAAAGAGTTTAAACTTTTAGGGTAGAGATCATTTAACTTATTTTGAGAAAATATCACTTACATTTTCTTGAGGAGAAAAAACCCCACTTATACCGGTCATTTATTGTCTTGAATTAAGAAACTTTGCAAAACAAACTGCTGATTTGTTTGCTGATCTTAAAACAAGAATCTAAAAGGAAGACATTTTGACAACATATTCTTATTGCAAAAATGTCAACGATATCTTATTTTAAGAAATCAATATTAAACACTGATTTAAAACAGTCACCTTGAAGCAAGAAACATTTTTTTTAACATTTTGTTCCAGTCTTCTTAGATCAAGTAAAATATCTGACGACGGGGTAAGAATCTTAATTCTTGAAAAAAGACTGGAACGCTTGTGAAAAGAAAACAAGAAAAAGAATCTACTCCGTAAATGAATCATTGATCCCCCAAACCTGAAAACCCCCGTCCCGTCGTGTTCTCTCACTTTAAAGGTCCCTGTTTCGAATCTAGATTTATAGTTTGGTTTGCGCCGCGCTAAAGCAGTAATCCTGAGACTCCTCAGAACGCTGTGGTCCAGAAGCCTCGTAGATCCACGTTTGCAAGATCTCAAAGGGTTTAACGCTGATCTCCAGAACAGAGTATATGTGTTAAATATTACAGATGTGTACTCCTCCTGAAGGAGGCTGAGCAGCGCTACAGCTTGGATTACAGAAGAATATTCGCCACTTCTCCTAAACTAATCTTTTGCCGAATTAGAGAAGAGTCTGTTAATGAACTCACGCACGAGAGGAACTCAAACGAAAACAATCTGTTGGACTTCTTTATTTTAGCATTTTAAAAAATGCACTTTACAGATTTTTACTTAATGTGATGGTCTTGTTTGGAGTTATGAAAGGGCTCAAGACATGCTTCAGCGTGTTTTTAATCTGTTACTGCTGATTAAAGGTTAACTGAGCGAGTATTTCAATGTTTGCTATTAAAGTCTGAAATTATTAACGTTATCTCTTTTCTTCTAGAAAGTGTAAAACCTGTGAAAATGGAGCGAAGACGTGAGTTCTTTCTGTTCCTTCACCGAATGCTACCTTTGCAAATCTTCCTCTTTCAGTTCAGTAAACGTTTCTGTGAACAGCCGTATGAAGGATTAGTTGTTTGCTATGTAAAAAAAATCACTTGTTATTGTTTTTAACTGCTCTAACTGTGGTTCTCTTCCAGCGGTGGCTCCAGATTGCCATCAGCGAACCCCGAGCGAGTTCTCTGATCAGATAAAAAGTGTTTTAATGGATCACCAATCAGGTTTATTGGAATTAAAATGCTCGTGTTTCCTCGTAGGGCACAAAGGCGGTGTGTTTGTGGGACTTATGGGCAAGAGATCTTTCGGAGGTGTGCCTTCAATCATTCCTACTTTACTGAAACAGATGATAGTGGTGTTAAAACATGCATTTAACAGAGTAAATAAAACTGATTAAAACATTTAAAGTATATACACAAGACACTTTTATTGTCAGAAAACCTATTGCTGATGTGCTCGTTACAGTAGTTCAATTACAACGTTTGATATTTTGACCCATTTAATTGCATGTTTCTGATTTCTAATGGCAAATAAATATATATATTTTAAACTTTTACAGCAGGGATCACCAGAAACGCTTCTGGAGCACGGCAGATTTTTGTCGCAACCCTGCTCTGCAAAAAAAATTAAACTAAATAAAGTGTGCTGACTACATTTTGTTCTAAAAGCGTAATTCAGTTGATTTATTCAAGTCAGATGAATTAATGTTGACTGAGAATATTTTCTAGTCGAGTTATGGTTCTCGCTGGCCCTCGTCAAGCTCGTGCTGCTCTGTCAGTGATGCTGAGCCAATTAAAACATGTTCCTCGACTCCATTTCTGCAGAAGGCAAAATTGACTTAATTAAAGTTTTTGTGGAAATTAATTGTAGTGAAGTAAATATTTTTGGTGTACCGCACGCATCTGCATCTCTCCAGGAGGAGAGAATTAGCGCTTCAGGAGTGTTTGCTGATGGTTACAACACAAACGTGCAGAGCTCTGAAGCGGGTTTGGAGATCCCCGCGTCACAGAAACAAAACCAAGACCAGTTTCACACCGCATTCATCGTTATCTTCAGGACACATGTTAACAGGTCTGAAGAAGCCGCTCGAGGAGAGCAGTTTTGTTCATTCTGGCAAGTGAACAAAAAAATACTCCTGAACAGCCTTTAAAGCTCTGCTGCCACAGTCAAAGTTCAATTGAGCGGAACGTACTTGTTTCTGCGCACTGAAAGCAAGACGTAGACTGACTGGAAAAACCTTCAGCTGCATCGTTGCACTCTTTTATTGATCTTTTGAGATTAATAATAACTTAATGATACAAGTGTTGGAAAAAAGACGGGTGTAAACGGGACAAAAAAAAACGCATTTAAAAAGTAGAAAACTGCTGTTGAGAAACAAACGTTAAAGACGTCATGTTTTATCTGGTTACATTTTCATTAGAATACCCAATCACTACAATATTCGATAGCTACAGCCCTAAAGCTCGTGAAAAAATTCTTTACAAGATGAACAAACAGGAGCAGAAGCTGCATTTAAAGATTTAAAGAAACATTTCTGTCCGAGAGCTTTGGCTGCTCCGGTGAAAATCACTGCAGTAGAATGAGACAAGGCTCGCTTTGATTGTTTCCGGACTTGCGCCGCGTAGGCTGGAACTTCCAGTTTCGCATCGTGGAATGAAACATAATTTAAGTGAATTGAGCGGATTTCATAGTCTGACCACTCCATTACTAATCAGAAGCTAATTTTATTTACTTAGATTAGTTTATTTAGCTTTATTTTTAAGTATTTTATCGAAACGGTTTACAAGTAGATCAGATTTTTTTTTCCTGATATGAACGATACAAAAGAATCGTTCAAATGAATCGTTCTTTTAAATGAACAAGAGTCTAAAGCACCAAAGTAAACGACGCGTCCCATCACTACACCGGGAACAGCCACACACCGCTGTTTTATCATCTTTGAGAGCTTTGTGGAGCAACTCTTGATGATCGGACACCAACAATACGAGCTTCTGAATGTTTACATGATACTCGATCGCGGTCTCTTCCTCCGCTGATCATCTTGATGTTCTTTGGCGAGATGTTCTTACGTGAGATCAGAGCGACATACAGCGGCTCTTTTGTCATTAAAACAGCAGCTTTCATTGGACGAAAAACTGTTATGGCAGAGCTGAACTCTTTCATTCGGACGAATGGTTCAGACAGATGTATGACGTGTCGTTGGCGTCTGTAGTTTCCAAACGAGGCATGTTCAAGTACGTAACTTCACACCGAATATTCAGAGATGTGTGAAGGCCTTTATTGTGCGGGGTAAACAGGAGCTGAATCAGGTGTCTCTATAAAGCCGGGAAATAACACTATATAAACTAAACTGAGGGAGAAAAAAAAAACTGCAGATTGTCGTTCCTAGGGATGCGTACTAATGTAAGATCAGTCGCTGAAATCAGAATTGGAGCGTTCAGCAAAATTCCACTTAATTTTCTAAAAATTCTGCACAGAAATCACCCATACTGCAGATTTATTAGTCGTTTTTTTTTTTGACCCCGGTGTGAACGCTCACCCGAGTGCAGCATACGTATGCATGCAGTGTGAAACAGAAACACAATCAAAATGAACAGAGCTGCTTTCAAGAGATTTCTCATCCCTCTCTCCCATGCACCAGCAGCACAAACCCAAGAGAGCAGCCCCGCGCCGGACCAACCCACACACCTGAACACACCGAGAGGTACGCGACAGAACTGTGTGTGTGTGTGTGTGTGTGTCGCAAGTGGAAGAGAAACGTTGTTGATTTGTCTCGTCATTATTTATAGGGCTTCAGAACGACTGGGACCGCCTGCAGTACTACTGAGGACCCCTCCCTCGCGGCGCCCTCTAGGAGGACTTCAACGAATGAGAGAATAAAAAAAGTTCTTCAGAATCAAAACCTGCATGAGAGTGTTTACTTCAGCACACAAAAACACCGTTCGAAGACGCTCAGAGTAAAAAGTTCCTGAAAACCTGTTTTATAAGGCCCCACTGTCTCTACAATCAATTTATTTATTTTTTTGCTCTTAAAAAAAGAATCATCTATTTAAAAAAATAAATAGCGTTGAAAAAGATCTAAAGGGCTCATAAAAAGAGAGAGGGACATCGTGAAGGCATCGCTAACACTTTGTTGATGGAGTCAGAACGAGGGCGGAGCAGGGGCGCGCAACGAGACCATCAGGTGCCTTTAGGAGGAGTCCATTTGAGCGAGGCCGGGTCGATGTTCTTACTGCTCCCCCTCTTGGTCTCCTTCGCCTTCCAGTCGTCAATCAGGTCCTGCAACATTCACCCACGAAAGAGCTCTTGAGCCTCGTACAGAAACAAACGCTTGCGCAACAAAATAACCAGGACTTCTGCAGGTTTCGCAAGGTCCAGTTTAAGACCTTTTCAAGACCTCAGATAACATTAAAAACGCATACATTTGTTTTGCATAATGAACAGTATTCTTTAAAGTAAATGGTTTGAAGCCCTAACCATCACTTTTGTGTTTTTAAGCACTTACAGAGGTTGCAAAGTCGATTGTTTATGAGATTTTTCTCAATATCTGGCAACCCCTAAATCACGTTTCTTTTTTTTTTTTTTAACAGTTATGAGTCATGTTAAAACCTAGCAACCCTAACTTCGTTGCCAGAGATTGAGAAAAGGCTCGTATACACTCAAAATCTTAAGTCATTGTTAGGGTTGCAAGAGATTGAGAAAAGACCTTTTCTCAATCCCTGGAAACCCCAAATGTCACTTTGATATTTTAGAGAATTTATGAGTCTCATGTCAGTATCTGGCAACCCTAACAATTACTTTTAGGCTTTTGAGAATTTTTGCATGTTTTCTCAATCTCTGGCAACCCTAACAATTACGTGAAGGATTTTCAGTGCATTTGAGGCTTTTCTCAAATATGGCACCGGTAACTATCAAGTTTTTAAGGGCGAACGAAAGTTCTCAAACTCAAGTTGGCAACCCAAACCATGACATATTTTTGAGCATTTATGCACATTTTCCCAGTCTTTGGGAACCCTAACTCCCATTTATAAACATTTTATAGCATTTAGGAGCATTTTCCCAATCTCTGGCAACCCCAACAACTAAACACATGAACATCAGAAAAGTAAGAGCTGTGAAAATGTATTTAAGCCCTAGAACAGTGAATTTAAGACTTTTTAACACCCAGCAGAAACTCTGCATCAGTAACACCAATCATCACAAAAAAAAACCACCCGTTTAACTAGAAGTGTTGAAATAAAGCACATCTGCGAGCAGAAGTCCCTGATACCTGTCGCTTCAGCACCAGATGCTTCCCCTTCCAGTACTTGAGCATCTGCAGCGACTGCAGAGTACTGACGATATCCACCGGATTGACCGCCGTCTCCTGACTGATCTCTGAACAGAGGAAGAGCACAGGTCAGACATCAGAACACGCACACGCCCGCCATCGCCCGAGCGCTCCTCTCACCCTTGATGGAGATCTCTTTGCCCTTGAAGTTGTACATGTAGCACAGAAGGACTTCCTTCCAGTAGCTGCGGTAGCTTATGAGACCCAGATCAGAGAGCGGGCGCTCCGGGGAGCCCACCTTCTCCTCCACCTTCGACAGCAGGTAACCTACAACAAACACAGAAAGCTCGTTAGCGCTGAAAGCATTCCTCGAGTCACTCGAAGAACTCGATTGGAAAAATTAGTCGAGGCAACATGCTCCGCCTCGAAGTCTTTTATGCCGTGGTGTGTCTGAATACTGCATTCTGATTGGCTGGGAGGTGTCAACCGAGGTCTGTTTGTTCACTCTGCGTATCCTTGCGCGCTGGTAATCACAAATAGCGGTTCTTCACGGCGACGGATCACTCAATGCGAGCTCCATGCGCACGGAGTCGCTCAACATGGATTCTTTTAGCGTACGGATTATTTCAGATTTACGATTGTTATATTTTTTTTGCACCAACCACCGTTTGCGACTGAAACGGAGAAACATTCGATCCTGAAGAGAGACGAGAATGCGTCATTCAGGAAAAGCAGAGAAGGGAACGTTACAGTCTCCTTTTCTTCTATATTTTCACAATAAATTAAACCAGGAGCTTCAAATTGGCCTTCGCCTGTTTTCATTCATGTTAATAGCTTTATTTTGTTAATGTTGGTGAAAGATAATGGCATCATCCACACCTCACGCTGAGACATCTAAATGTTCGCACAACTTTTTTTCTGCGCACTGAAAGCAAGATGTAGACTGACTGGAAAAAGCTTCAGCTGCATTGTTCCACGCTTTTATTGATCTTTTAAGTTAAAATTAACAACAACTTAATGATGTGACAAGTGTTGGAAAAAGCCTTTGGTGCAAACGGGACAAAAAAAAAATTTTAAAGTGGAAACTGCTGTTCAGAAATGAACGTTAAAGACCGCTGCGCTCCAGAACGTCACATTCCACTTTACAAACTTAGTTTTAGGACGCTTTGAGTCTAATCTTTATTATGCCACATTATTAGTAACCTACACATACAGTCCAGTTTGATTTTAAATGCATTTGCAGTGTTATTTAGATAATAATAATCTAAGTTTCGGCAAGTGGAGCAGGAAGCGCTGAAAGTGGTGCGTGACGTCACATGTTTTATCTGATTACTTGGTTTCTCGATTACATTTTCAATAGAATACCCAATCACTAAAATATTAGATAGCTACAGCCCCAAAGCTCATGAAATAATTCTTTAACAGATATAACAAACAGGAGCAGAAGCTGCATTTAAATCATTTAAAGATGTAAAGACACATTTCTGTCCGAGAGCTTTCGCAGCTCCGGTAAAAATCACTGCAGTAGAACGGGACAATGCTCACTTTGATTGTTTTTAGATTCATTAATCTAAGTTTAGACTTTTTTTTAATGGCAACCAAAAATAAAAAAATTAGCATTTAGGAGTGTTTTCTCAAACTCTGGCAACCCTAACCTGTCTTTTATAAAGTTAGGGCATTTTCACAACGTCTAGCAAACAATGACATTAAATCGTTTTTAACATCTATGAGTCATTTGTCAAAGGAAAAGATTGAAGACACTCACTGAAGTCGATCAGCATCTTTCCATAGCCCTGCCTCATGTACTGCGGCATGGTGAGGATACAGGACACGTTATAATTCAGGAAGGAGTTCTTCTCCTGCAGAGAAAACACACGAGAGCGTTCAGGCTCTCAGTTCTCCACCCTGGTGGCTGTTCTCTGATCATTTAAAGGAGTCGCATTTCTCTCGTGTTTTAGAGTCGCTCCTCATCAGAAACTCTCCTCGAGTCGTCTTCAGATCGCTTCATGTTCCTGGAATCCTATTTTGTTTTTCTGGAGCTCAAAACGACTCGGTGGCTACAGCCACACCCACTGACCGAAGCTCCGCCCAGCAACCAATCAGATGAAGCGCTAATGCAGCTCATCCAAATGAAGAACATACGCTCTAACTGAACCGGACGTGAACCATAGCAGAGACGCGCGATAAACAATGAAAAAAAAGTCTTTTTGCTGCAAAAATGGGTGGATTTTCTGTGCGAAACCCAGCAGGGGGCGTGGTGGGAGCAGGGGGTACATTGTTCGTTTTGAAGAGATTCAAAGACATTGTTTTGGATAAATATTGCCTTCTGAAGGTTATTAAGAGAGCAGTAGTTGTCTAGAGGGGGCAAATACTTATTATCAATCATTTAAAAGGGGCTGGAAAAGGTAGCTTTCACACAAAACTGCTGCTGTGTCCGTATAGATCAGTATAGACAGCATGTAATTTAGGTTCAATTCCACCTTTCGTTCTTTCCTGGAATGCTATAAGCAGAATTATTTTTAATAAATCATAGGGTTAAAAGCTTATAGGTTCAGAAATGATGGTGACAGAAATACTGAATTAAACGGCAGTCGTGGGTTTATAAAACTAATTTAGAACGCACTGATGGTTCCTCCTCTTAAAGAACTTTCCAGTTTTAAATTCCAATATGCTTTGGAAACAATTTAAGCAACTCGATGTTTTTTTTCTGATAAATAAGTCACGTTATGATTGGATTTTATTTGAAACCAATTCATGTTTTGCACCAGTAAGCGGTCGACTAATTTGCATCTGTGCTCCCTGGACAGGACACAAACAAAACAAATAAAAACAAATAACCATCATCTCGGATACAACACATACACAAACACACTACGTCAGAGCTTAATGTACACTACACTACTTAAATGAATGATTACAGGTTCGGGCATTTTTAATAAACGCTAGGATTTAAAAGCACATACTGTACTGCAGCTCTTTACAACTCACATTTAACACCGTTAAGAACTACATCATAACATAAAAATCACCGAAGTTTTTGATGATAAACGGTGCACTAAATATAATGTTTGAAACCCTAACCACAATCACTTTAAAAAGTTATGAAGGTTTTCTCACACTCTGGAAAAAATAACCGTCATGTTTATTTTTTTACATTGAGGATCATTTTCTCAATCTCTGGCAACCACAAAATTCACTTTTTTTTTTTGCTTTCTGCACATTTTCGCAACCCCTGATACACAAAATGAACATTTATAAATATTATAGCAATATCTGGCAACCCTAACAATCACTTTTAATAATTTGAGCATTTATGAGTCTCAAATCACTGTTAACCCTAAGCAACAGCGAAAACACACATCAGATGAGCTTTACATGAACATAAAAATGAACTGTGAAAGACTATTTTAAACGTTAAGGTGTAAAATTTAGGGATGTTTAATGTTAGGCTTTATAAGATCTGCGCGGAAACCCTGAAAGAATGCTTGCTTCATAAACAATACCTTTGAGAAGTATCCCACGAGGTGACAGCCGGTGTTATCGGCTTCCGTCATGACGTAAAACAGGAACGGCTCCACATCGTAGTACAGCGTTTTATGGTCCAAAAACAGCTTCGCCAGCAAGCAGAGGTTCTGGCAGTAGATCTGAGGAACAGAAACACCAGCAGGAACGTAAAGCAGCACCTGAACATCTGCATGGACAGCAGAGCATTCACCACCACTCACCTTGTTCTTCTTTCCATCCACCTCAAACACAGAGATGGCACCCTTTCTGTAGACTTCGTCCCCCGGAGGGTGCTTCCAGACACACTTCGCCTGCGTAAACCACAGATACACCTTCACCTCCATCCAAAGGCATAACTCCTGAGCACCCACATCCTCATTAAAAATGCACTGTCTAATGTGAAACATGTAAAGTGAAAGTGAGCAGAGGTCCAGACTTGGAGTGAGTCATACTCAATGTGTGCTCTGCATGTAGCCTATCCCAGTGTACACACACACAGCAGTGAACACACACACCGTGAGCACTCACCCGGAGCAGTGGGAGCCATGGCTGCGGGGCCCGGGGAGCAGTCGGGGAACTGGAGCTCCTCGAGGGCTCCACAGCTGTGGTTGCTGAAGATGGAGAGCAAGTGTTTCATCACTCACTCCAACTTCAACTCGGTGGATCTGGGGATCGAACCTGAGACCTTCAGATCACAAGCTGATCTCCTCATCCACCAGAATACAGCTGCCCTAAATCTATGTGCTATCTGTGACGTCAATCAGTTTAGAGACGGAGCTCCTACAGCAGCAGCGGATCTTTGTAAGAAGTTAAATGTATACGATTTACGATGAGTTAAATAAAAGCGGCATTCTATGCTGTGTTTTGGTTTTGCTAGCAGTCATCATTCTGATCACAGAAATATGGATCAGAGCGTAGGCGGAGCACACAACTATGAAATGCTTCGTTGACAAATGGGTGCGCGTAGGCTCGATGCACAACTATGAATCCGGCGCTGGTCTCGTACCATGTGTCGGCGGAGGATGGTCTGGCTCTTCATGTACTTGAGGCAGAACTCGCAGACGTAGAGACGGCCCAGGCGAGCGTACTCCTCTGGGTAGGGAGAGTGGTACCACGTCTCCAGCTCAAACCGGCCGAAGAAGATGGTCTTGATCATGTTGCTTCCCTCCGTGATCTGACCCTGCAGCCGCAGCTTCTCCTGCAAACACATAAACGGGGATTACCATATTTCCCGCACTATAAGGCACACTTAAAATCCTTTCATTCTTCAGACAACGATGAAGGATTTGATGGAAGAAGTGAAATCTTTTGCATTTCATGTGTTACAACAAAAAAATGAATTTAATGAATGTATGAAAGAGGAATTAATCGAAAAACGTGTTTATTGTATTTCCCGTTTTTGAATCGCATTTATACTGATATTTAAGTCATTGACTTTTTACGTGAAATGAGTTTCAACATCTGTTTTATTTCGTTTACTGCACCTTATAATCCGGCATTCCGTAAGTTTAGAAAAATTACATGTTTATTGGCACGTGTTCCTGGAGCACCTTAAAATTGATTGAGCTTCATAAGCGCCGAATACGGTAGATCCATTTCGGGCAAATTTAGTTTGCTCTGAACTACTGCTAGGAGGTTTTCCTGTTTGTTTTTTCTATTAACTTCAACCTACCCAAAATTAACCGTATTCTTTAACACGTTAATTTTGACAGAGAGAGAAGAGAGCTAAATAATTTTAGTGTGCATATATTTATCTTCAACATTTTAAACATGTCTAGATTTATAACATGTTATTTTATTATTTGAGTCAGGAGCGTGTAGAACAAGAGGAGAAGCATCTTCGTACCAGATCCTCTGAGGCACGAGCCTGAGCTTTCCTGAAGAGCTCCAGATCGTAATCACTCGTGATGTTCTCCAGCAGCGGCTCGCGGGTGGTTCCATGCATCTGTCTGTGCTCCTGAGACAGCGAAAACTCACATGAAGAACACAAACAAACACGTCGAAAAACAGAGAGAGTGAGCGAGAGAGAGAGAGACAGAGAGAGTGAGCGAGAGAGAGAGAGAGAGAGAGAGAGAGAGAGAGAGAGAGAGAGAGAGAGAGAGAGAGAGTGAGCGAGAGAGAGAGACAGAGAGAGTGAGCGAGAG
Source organism: Danionella dracula (assembly GCA_900490495.1). NCBI lineage: Eukaryota > Metazoa > Chordata > Actinopteri > Cypriniformes > Danionidae > Danionella > Danionella dracula. The sequence goes on from UELW01000017.1 coordinate 113,621, forward strand.
AGAGACAGAGAGAGTGAGCGAGAGAGAGACAGAGTGAGCGAGAGAGAGACAGAGAGAGTGAGCGAGAGAGAGACAGAGAGAGTGAGCGAGAGAGAGACAGAGAGAAAGAGTGAAAGACAGAGAGAGAGAGTGCGAGAGTGCAAGAGAGTGAGCGAGAGACAGACAGACAGACAGCGAGCGAGAGAGAGAGAGAGTGAGCGAGAGAGAGACAGAGAGAAAGAGTGAAAGACAGAGAGAGCGAGAGAGAGAGAAAGAGTGAAAGACAGAGAGAGCGAGAGAGAGAGACAGAGTGAAAGACAGAGAGAGCGAGAGAGAGAGACAGAGTAAAGGAGAGAGAGAGAGAGAGAGACAGAGAGAGAGAGAGAGAGAGAGAGAGTGAAGACAGAGAGGAGTGAGAGAGAGAGAGAGAGAGAGAGAGAGAGAGAGAGAGAGACAGAGAGAGTGAGCGAGAGAGAGACAGAGAGAAAGAGTGAAAGACAGAGAGAGAGAGTGCGAGAGTGCAAGAGAGTGAGCGAGAGTGAGCGACAGACAGACAGACAGAGAGCGAGCGAGAGAGAGAGAGAGAGAGTGAGCGAGAGAGAGACAGAGAGAGAGAGCGAGCGAGCGACAGAGAGCGAGCGAGAGACAGAGGAGCGAGCGAGAGACAGAGAGCCCTGTACCGTGTACTTCTCTTTTTGCTCTTTCGTCAGGCCAGCATCCCTCCTCTTCCTCATCTCGATCACCTTCTCTTTATACCGAACCTGTCTCAGGGTCGGCGCCTGTGGGGAAAAGTGAAAAGAAAATGTGTTCTAAATCATAGCAGCCTCAATATCTGGCAACCCTAGGCCTAACGCTTATGATTTTACAGCGTATACGGTAAACATCACTTTTTTGCTTTTGAGGATTTGTGTACATTTTACTTTTTGCATTTTGCATTTACATTTGACTATAGCATCCCTAACCATCATCTTAGCATAACAAAATTTTTAATTATTGATGTAAAGCCCATCAACAATCTCACAATTTGAAAAGGAGCATTAATTCGTAAAATAAATGTTTAAATACAATTTCTAATATTCAAAAGTTAAATTACATTATTACCAAATTTTTTATTAAATAATTATCGATCTACATAGACTAAAACCTTTTATTTTTTGGTGACTAAAGCTAGACTAAAACCTATTATTTTTGTCAACTAAAATGAAATGACTAAAACGTGACAAACTAAAAACAGTTGTCAAAAGGACTAAGACTAAAAACTTAGATGGCTTCTCTTGTTCCTCCTCAGAGAAATAAAATGGTCTGGCTCTATCAAGTTCATCCTGATTGGTTATTCGCTGTCTGCGTCAGTCTGTGAACCAATCAGAGCTCAGGATCAGAGCCTGCCTTGACGAAAGGAAGTCGATGAGCTCTTCATGACACAGATTAAGCGCGATTTGAAAAGTTTTTATTACGTTTACTTTCTGCTATTCAATCATGTTAGGCTTTGTCGAATCAAAACCGATCCGGTAAGTTTGTATTTCCTTCCTGTTCCATGTATTTCATTCGATCGTCACCTGATGTCTGTCTTCCTTTCGTTTCTTCTTAAAGACGACAACAAGCCCATTTCATGGCTATCCCAGTTTTAA
>UELW01000017.1:115252-151685 GCA_900490495.1 Danionella dracula
GGTCACTGGCAGTGGCATTTCTGTGTGGAGTTCTCATGTTCTCCTCGTGATCGCGTGGGTTTTCTCCGGGTGCTCCGGTTTCCCCACAAGTGAAATTGTGGGGAAATAAGTGAATTGAGTAAGACTGATTGTTCGTAGTGTTAAAGAGTGAATGTGTGTGTGAATGTTTCCCAGCGATGGGTTGCGGCTAGAAGGGCATCCGCCGCGTAAAACATATGCCAGAGAGTTGGTGGTTCATTCCGTTGTGGCGTCCCCGAAAGGGAAGAAAGCCGACATGAAGATGAATGAATGATTTATTTCGCAGCCTGTTTGTTTCCTGTTTTATTAATTTGTGTGAAGCTTGATTTTCAGCGATTTAAGATGGTTCTATGAGTAAATGAGTAAAATAATAAAGTTGGAAGCTGATATTAGTTGCGGCGCTCGAGGCCTTATGTAAGGAGAGCGATGACATAACTCCTCGGAGCTGAGCGGTCGGTACGCAGCAGTGAGCGGAGTGTGTGCGCTCCTCTGCAGTACACAAGAGTTCAAGCGCAGAGTGTGACAGAAAGACCTTTGACCAGAAGATTTGCATTTAAGAGTCTCAATGAATGGAGCAAACTCCTTTAAAAGACTTCTCAGATAGCAGGATTTCCAGGCAGGTTCCTGGGGATGAAGAACTGGCATCCTTGAGCTCTGATAGTCAACGATTGCGATCAGCTCGAGATGATTAGCGACGCATGAAGTCATCCGAGCCATGGACAGCTGTACTCTGGAAGCTGTCTGTGGTTAAACTCCATGTGTGGACAAAAAAAGAGATTCATTCCTCTTCTTCACAAATTCATTAACGTATGTTTGGAAAGAGCTTGGCCACTAGTTGGAGGAAGGCAGCACGGCATTAAGCTTTTCTCACACTGAAAAGCAGGAAGCGCTGATGTTTTACATGTAGAGTCAACGGGCAAAGGCCAAGCAGGAGGAGCAGGAGTCATGGTGGCCAGATATGAGAGACCAAGCTAAACATGAACCAGCCACCGCGATAAAAACCAGCCCAGATCTCCACAGAGCAGAAAAACCGATGCTGAGCTTAAAAGAATAGACGCAGACTGATGGAGCATAAGATAATTTTTTTTAATTATTAAAAATTTTACGTTTCCACTCCTGGTGCTGCAACGTTTGTCGATTCAGATCGCTAGCTTTGGATCTGCATGAACACTCTGAAGCAAAGAAATATTTTTCATTTCAATCTGTTTGCTTCGAATATATTCATATTTAAACCTTCGGCCAATCAGATGCTAGTGCAACGCCTATGCCCCGCCTCTCTGGACCCATTTACGGTAACCAGGAAGTGATTCACTTCCATGACGACGATGGCTGGCTCCGCCTATTTTTAACCTGCTTTACCTTTCGTACGAAATATCACGTCAATGTTTTATACAGTCGATGAAAATAACCGATCACTACCCCAGAGCGCCATCCAGGGGCCAGTAGCGTCACTGCATCCGCACCATATAGCAGAGGATTGATGCTAGCGCCCCCTATAGAGAAGCATCTGACGGAATGAAAGAATTTCAGTTCGTCTCGGTGTGTGAAAACCTTATTTTGTTCTCTGTTTGTTTTGCTTTAGTAGGCAGTTTATTGAAATTAAATCAATCAAAAGCAATTCAAAGTGGATTAAACAAGTTTAAACAGTTCAAGCAGCACAGATTAATAGCCTCCGGCGCACCAGGCTACACGTTAACTCGTGTCACCCACTTTTCTGTAACCTGGATCGATCGGGTCTAACTGATGTTCTCCTGCAGGTCTGCGATGGGCGTTGTAGGCCAAAGTGCAGAACATTTTGTTTGTGCGTCCGAGACTCTGAGCGCTGGAGAGGACGCGCCGTTACATCACAGACTGCACAAACAGCCTTATCAATGTTTTTCTCTCCTGCACTTCACAAGGTTACATGCTGCACGTGTGCCAAACATGCTACGCGTCACAAACACGCCCCTCCTGCGCTCTCTCTCTCTCTCTCTCGCTCTCTCTCTCCTCGAGAGACGATGGAGGGCGAGCCGCGCGCAGGGGGCGCGCGAGAGCGAGGCGGGGCGGCCGCGAGAGGACGGCGCGGGGCGCAGAGGAGGCGGGAAGACGCGTAGAGCGGGCGAGCGAGCGGGAGTGAGGGGAGAGCCAGCGAGGAGGGGGTCGGCGAGCGAAGCGGGCAGAGGCGGGCGGAGCGGCGCGCGGGCGACCGGCGCGCGGCGGAGGCGGGCACGGGCAGGCGGTGGGGGGTAGGGGGGAGCGCGGCGGCGGGGGATCGCTCGCTCGATGGCGAGCGCGACGGGAGCGGGCGCGAGCGCGCGGGCGGGAGGGGCGAGAGCGCAGGTCGCGAGCGCAGGAGGGGGGGGGCAACTTGGGCGACGCGCGGGCGCGGCGCGGGCGCGGCGGGCGCGCGAGCGGGCCAAGCGCCAGGGAGGCGGAGCGGGACGAGCAAGAGGAAAGGCGAGGGGGGCGAAGGGCGTCGGCGCGCGCGAGGGAGGGAGGGGCGCCGCGAGAGGGCGGGGAGCGCGCAGAGCAGGCGGCTCGGGGGGGGTGGTCGCGGGGGGCAGGACGCCGGGCGCGAGAGATGCGCGGAGAGGGAGATGGAGAGACGAGCGAGGGAGAGACGCAGAGAGCGAGGAGAGGGAGCGAGGGCGAGGAGAGAGCGGAGGGGAGCGAGAGTAGAGGCCGGCGAGAGCGCGAGGGGATGACAGAGAGCGAGGCGAGGCGAGCGAGGGAGGGCGGGCGCGAAGAGCGGGAGGGGAGCGCAGCAGGCATGGAGGGTGGAGAGAGGAGTAAGGGAGAGCGAGAGAGAAAAGAAAGAGAGGAGGGAAAGAGAGAGAGGGGCCAGCCCAGGCTCGAACCAGCGACCTTCTTGCTGTGAGACGACCGTGCTACCCACTGCACCACCATGACGCTTGAAATAAATCATGCACAGAAAAATATATTGACCTTAACTGAAAATAAAAAGGCTTTAAATTCTGTGTCAGAAACCCTGCGTAAGCGTTCCAGACGTGTAAGCATCGTCGAGGAATATCACAAACTCCGTCCTTCAGCATCGAGGAGAGCGATAGGCAGTGAGCCGCTCCTACAGAGGGTTTGGAATCAACTGCTGAACCTCACAGCGTTAAAAGGTTCATTGTTTTTTTTTTTTTACCAAATAAGTTTTCATTATCTCCTTGTTCTCTTTTACACAATGTGAGGGCCGGATGTTGAATTCCCTCACTCGTGTGCGTGCTGCTAACCAATCGGTCTAGTGCCGCCGCTCACTGCCCAATCAGTGCTCTCTTTAACTAGTTACCAAAAAAATCCAACATTGCGATAATGTAAATTGTGATTTGATTTGATTTAATAACGCAGTGCTGGCTAAGGCCACGAGTTGACAGCAATAGCAATTCAGAACGTTACGATTTCTCCCTTTTCATACCTTCTTTATTGATGATCAGCAGATCGAAATGATCACCCTCATACGTACTAATCTCTTCATGAGATATTCCGGGAAAAATGTAGAACTTCGTGCATTTTAACGATGTTAAAACACAAAAACAGGAACAATCATTTGAGCTACGACTCTTTGTCATGTCGTTGTTTGTAGAGTCCACCGGATGGCTCCGGGGACCAGAGCAACGCTACGACGCTCTTGAGAAACGACATGAAGTAAAAGAGGAAGAGGTTACTTGATGAAAGCACCAGTGACAACCCAACACAGCCGCACCTGAAACCAACGCCATTCTTCATCCTGCTTTCCTCATCACCGGAGACGTGCAGGCCGAGGCCCAGGCCGAAGAGGGTGCCCATGTTCCTCAGGAGGCTGGCGAACGGCGTGGTGTCCAGGTGCACCCAGGCTGGATTGACGCACCACCTCTGGGCTTTCTCCAGCGTCCAGAGCAGATCCACACCCAGAGCTTTCAGGAGGACGTACAAACCCGCCGCAAACGAGAGCAGGAAGAGTGTGACGTAGAAGTAGTTCTTCAGAGAGGCTCGGTAGATCCACCTCTGTCTGTTGAAGGCTTCAGCCACAATCATTCCTGTAAAACACCAACGCCGCATTAAAACTGGTGGTGGGCCGTTATCGGTGATAACGAGCGAGATCATTATCGGGCGATAAAAAATATATCGCTGTTAATCTATTTTCAAAGTCGGATTGTGGGTTAGGGGTTAGTGAAGGTTCGGTCACAAATGAAACAGATCCTGGCTCTGAGGAGCCACCTCTCTCTCTCTCTCCCATCCCTCCCTCATCTCTATCCACATCTCTCTCTCTCTCTCTCTCTCTCCCTCTCTCACATCTCTCTCTCTCTCTCTCTCTCTCCCTCTCTCACATCTCTCTCTCTCTCTCATCTCTCTCACATCTCTCCTTCTCTCTCTCACTCTCATCTCTCTCTCTCTCACATCTCTCCCTCTCATCTCTCTATCCCATCTCTCTCTCTCTCACTCTCTCACATCTCTCTCTCTCTCTCTCACAGCTCTCCCTCACATCTCTCTCTCTCTCACATCTCTCCTTCTCTCCCTCTCTCTCATCTCTCTCTCTCTCTCTCACTCTCTCTCTCCCTCTCTCCCATCTCTCTCTCTCTCTCATCTCTCCCTCGCTCTCATCTCTCTCTCTCATCTCTCTCCCATCCCTCCCTCATCTCTATCCCATCTCTCTCTCTCTCTCTCTCTCTCTCTCACATCTCTCTCTCTCTCTCTCTCTCTCTCTCACATCTCTCTCTCTCTCTCATCTCTCTCACATCTCTCCCTCTCTCTCTCACTCTCATCTCTCTCTCTCTCACATCTCTCCCTCTCATCTCTCTATCCCATCTCTCTCTCTCTCTCTCTCCCTCTCTCCCTCCTCTCTCTCTCTCTCTCCTCTCTCATCTCTCCCTCGCTCTCATCTCTCTCTCTCTCTCTCATCTCTCTCTCTCCCTCTCTAATATAATAAATATGTTGACGTGGAAAACAAAGAATAAACAAATGGTTGTGCTCTTTCTATTTCAAGAGTAAGCTATTTTAGTTTTTTGTGTTCCTTTGTTTGTAAAAGTTATTGGTTTGTAAAAGTTATTGGTTTATCAGCCTGGTCCTCCGGACAGCAGTGAGGTCTGTTTCATGAAACGATTTCAGGAACGCGGACAACGTAAACCTTTTGCAGCTAATTATATCTTGTATCAGTGCGTTACGTTACGTGTAGGAGGAGGTGCACGGATCCGGAGTCCTAATGGAGGTCAGGGATGAGAGCTTCTGATATCACCATCGAGCACAAACGAGTAGATAGATGGCCCTTGAACCGAACCCAGACGATAACCAGAGAGCAAATCCAGTTCGAGGCGGCAGATAAGCTCCGATTGCATAAGAGAGAGAGAGACCATCTCCAGATCGCTCCGAGACTCGTTCATTCAGGGATCGGAGATGATGGAGGCTCTGCTGGTTCGGTACCTGGTCCGGTTTCACACGTGATGGAGAGCTGCCGCAGCTCTGGGGACCTGACGGGGCCGGGAAACGAGGCCCCATGCCCCCACCAGTAGGGCCCTTCACCAAACAGCACCCTGAGAGCAGCGCAGCAGAGGTCTGGTGAGCGACGAGCCTCGAGCCCCTGCTTTTAATGTCCGGAGGGGCTTAAAGTTAGTCTTCCATAGAGCTAAGTCATCCAAAAAAATATATAAATAAAAAAAAACTACACACCTGCAAAAATTATCACAAAAACGATAAAATATAGAATGGTAACAATAAGTTGCAGGTGATTAACAGAAATAATAAAATTACAAAACTTTACTAAGAACTGCACAAATATGAAACTACAATTTAAATAGCAAGAATATCATTATATATATATATAAAACAATTATTAAATAAATAACTCGTTAAAATGGCTACACTGGCAGCAAATACGATTACTTAAACCTAAATTATTTATGTAATTATTTATTCATGATTAATTATTAAATTATTGATATAAAAATATAAAGGCAAAAAAAAGTTAATGCACCTGCAAGGATAATCTCTAAAATATTTTTGTGACCAAATAAGTAAATTAAAAAACAACTGCCAAAATAAATACTAATAAAATTACACAAATAAATAACAAAATAGATAACATTTACACATCCTCAATAGAATACAAAAATAGAACGAAAATGTAAAAATGCAATTGCAAAAACTTTGAACTTATTACCAAATATAGATTGCTATCAATATTTCATTACATTTAAACGGCACTATGCAAAAATAAACAAATAAATATTTAAATTAATTAAACTACTAAGACCTTAAAAAAACTATTAATATAAAAATAGAAAGGCAACAAAAGTGTTTCCTGTATAGATAACCACTGAGTTAAAAAAATATGTAATTTAAATAAAAAATTATTTGAAACAATTTGCATGCAAAATAAACCCTAGATTAGATTTTACACACGCTAAAAAAAGAAATAAAAAGTAAATGCACCTGCAAAAAAAATTCTAAAACATTTTTGTGACCAAATAATTAAATAAAAATACAACTGAAAAAAGCTCACATCTACACATGCAAAAAGAGAATACTAAAAAAAAACTAAAATAGAAAAAAACTAATAAAAGCACCTGCAAAAAAACTGGTATTATAAAACATTTCGGAGACAAAATAAGTCAATTTAAATGTATTTGCAAAACGAAATACCAAAAACAATTGCAAAAATAGTAAAATAATAAAATCACCTGCAAAAATAAAATACTGAAATGTTTTGTAGCAAACTAGTGAAATAAAAATAAAAGAGCAAACACTATTCATAAATGAGTCTTGTAAACACGTTGTTTGTTTAGAAAAAAGCTATATCTACATCTCCAGCCGCTCCTGCTCTCCTCAGGCTCTCCTGCTCTCCTCAGGTTCTCCTGCTCTCCTGCTCTTCTGAGGCTCTCTTGCTCTCCTCAGGCTCTCCTGCTCTCCTCCGGTTCTCCTGCTCTCCTCAGGCTCTCCTGCTCTCCTCAGGCTCTCCTGCTCTCCTCAGGCTCTCCTGCTCTCCTCAGGCTCTCCTGCTCTCCTCAGGTTCTCCTGCTCTCCTCCGGTTCTCCTGCTCTCCTCAGGCTCTCCTGCTCTCCACAGGCTCTCCTGCTCTCCACAGGCTCCCCTGCTCTCCTCAGGTTCTCCTGCTCTCCTCAGGTTCTCCTGCTCTCCTCAGGCTCTCCTGCTCTCCACAGGCTCTCCAGGCTCTCCTCAGGCTCCCCTGCTCTCCTCCGGTTCTCCTGCTCTCCTCAGGTTCTCCTGCTCTCCTCAGGTTCTCCTGCTCTCCTCAGGTTCTCCTGCTCTCCTGCTCTTCTGAGGCTCTCTTGCTCTCCTCAGGCTCTCCTGCTCTCCTCCGGTTCTCCTGCTCTCCTCAGGCTCTCCTGCTCTCCTCAGGCTCTCCTGCTCTCCTCAGGCTCTCCTGCTCTCCTCAGGTTCTCCTGCTCTCCTCAGGCTCTCCTGCTCTCCTCAGGCTCTCCTGCTCTCCTCAGGTTCTCCTGCTCTCCTCAGGCTCTCCTGCTCTCCACAGGCTCTCCTGCTCTCCACAGGCTCCCCTGCTCTCCTCAGGTTCTCCTGCTCTCCTCAGGTTCTCCTGCTCTCCTCAGGCTCTCCTGCTCTCCACAGGCTCTCCTGCTCTCCACAGGCTCCCCTGCTCTCCTCAGGCTCTCCTGAGGCTCTCCTGCTCTCCTCAGGCTCTCCTGCTCTCCACAGGCTCCCCTGCTCTCCTCAGGTTCTCCTGCTCTCCTGCTCTCCTGAGGCTCTCTTGCTCTCCTCAGGCTCTCCTGCGGTTCTCCTGCTCTCCTCAGGCTCTCCTGCTCTCCTCAGGCTCTCCTGCTCTCCTCAGGCTCTCCTGCTCTCCTCAGGCTCTCCTGCCCTCCTTAGGCTCTCCTGCTCTCTTCAGGCTCTCCTGCTCTCCTCAGGTTCTCCTGCTCTCCTGCTCTCCTCAGGTTCTCCTGCTCTCCTTAGGCTCTCCTGCTCTCCTCAGGTTCTCCTGCTCTCCTTAGGCTCTCCTGCTCTCCTTAGGCTCTCCTGCTCTCCTCAGGTTCTCCTGCTCTCCTCAGGTTCTCCTGCTCTCCTCAGGTTCTCCTGCTCTCCTCCGGTTCTCCTGCTCTCCTCAGGCTCTCCTGCTCTCCACAGGCTCCCCTGCTCTCCTCAGGTTCTCCTGCTCTCCTGCTCTCCTGAGGCTCTCTTGCTCTCCTCAGGCTCTCCTGCTCTCCTCCGGTTCTCCTGCTCTCCTCAGGCTCTCCTGCTCTCCTCAGGCTCTCCTGCTCTCCTCAGGCTCTCCTGCTCTCTTCAGGCTCTCCTGCTCTCCTCAGGTTCTCCTGCTCTCCTTAGGCTCTCCTGCTCTCCTTAGGCTCTCCTGCTCTCCTCAGGTTCTCCTGCTCTCCTCAGGCTCTCCTGCTCTCCTCCGGTTCTCCTGCTCTCCTCAGGCTCTCCTGCTCTCCTCAGGCTCTCCTGCTCTCCACAGGCTCTCCAGGCTCTCCTCAGGCTCCCCTGCTCTCCTCAGGTTCTCCTGCTCTCCTGCTCTCCTGAGGCTCTCTTGCTCTCCTCAGGTTCTCCTGCTCTCCTCAGGTTCTCCTGCTCTCCTCAGGTTCTCCTGCTCTCCTCAGGCTCTCCTGCTCTCCTCCGGTTCTCCTGCTCTCCTCAGGCTCTCCTGCTCTCCTCAGGCTCTCCTGCTCTCCACAGGCTCTCCAGGCTCCCCTGCTCTCCTCAGGTTCTCCTGCTCTCCTGCTCTTCTGAGGCTCTCTTGCTCTCCTCAGGCTCTCCTGCTCTCCTCCGGTTCTCCTGCTCTCCTCAGGCTCTCCTGCTCTCCTCAGGCTCTCCTGCTCTCCTCAGGCTCTCCTGCTCTCCTCAGGCTCTCCTGCTCTCCTCAGGTTCTCCTGCTCTCCTGAGGCTCTCCTGCTCTCCTCAGGTTCTCCTGCTCTCCTCAGGTTCTCCTGCTCTCCTCAGGTTCTCCTGCTCTCCTCAGGTTCTCCTGCTCTCCTCAGGTTCTCCTGCTCTCCTCAGGTTCTCCTGCTCTCCTCAGGCTCTCCTGCTCTCTTCAGGCTCTCCTGCTCTCTTCAGGCTCTCTTGCTCTCTCCAGCCGCTCCTGCTCTGTTCAGGCTCTCCCCTCTTTAACAGAGGAGCCGGTTTTCACCCCTTGAGCAGCAGGTTGAGCCAGTCCCCCACCACAGCCACCCAGACGAGCTTCAGCGCCACGTCTCTGCGCAGCTGAAACCAGACGGGGAAGAACACGAAGAACGTGGTGTGCAGGTCGCCACCGAGGAGACCCAGCGAAAGAGAGCCTCCGGGTCCTTCAACTCTGTCTGCAGATGCACCGCCAGGTCCACCCCCCGACTGTGCAGCAGCTCCATCTCCCTCAGAGAACACGACCTCCACCTTCTACTCTCATCCCAGCTCTGTCCAGGCTGAGCTTTACTCAAGGCCTCACAAGTCGCTTCGGTTCAGTGATGTTTGCAGACTGTGACCTGGATTTCACAACCTCTGCGCTGATGCTGAGCGGAGCGCTGATAACGGACGAGTGCTGTTCTTCTGATCAGAGAATGAAGAAACTGATAGGCCTGACTTCTCTGTAATGGTACTGAATGTGCAGTGACCATTCCAACCCCTTTTAAATGATTGATAATAAATATTTGCCCCCTCTAGACAATCACTGCACTCTTAATAACCTTCAGAAGGCAGCGTTTATCCTAAATAATTTCCTCAATATATCTAAATATCTATTTGCCCCCTGTTCCTCCCACTGACCACCAAACCCCCAGCTGGGTTTCACACAGACGCTCCAACTATTTCTCACCAATACGTTCATCTTTTGAAGCCAAAAAACCCTTTTCATCCAAAAACACCTTTTCATTGTTTATCGATGCGGTTCCCCTACGGTTAAATTCTACGTTCATCATTAAGAAGAGCTGCATTAACACTTCATCTGATTGGTTGGTGGGCAGAGCTTTGGTCAGGGGGCGTGGCTACAGCCATCGAGTTGTTTTGAGCTCCAGAAAAAGAAAACAGGATTATAAAAACCGTGAACCGAACTGAGTATGACGTGAAGAGTAACATCCGAAGAGAAACATCTGAAAAGTCGAGTTTACCTGAAACGGCACTCGAGAGCACCACCACAACGGTTGTTGAAGACAGGAGACCAAGTGTTTCTTCATTTACAACACCTTCTAGGGATCTGGGTTTCGAACCAGCAACCTTTTGATCTCCAGTCCAGAATTGTCTTGTGCGTCCAGTGGATGGCAGTAGTGAGAGATAAACTACATAAACACAAAACAGAAGAACAAGGCATTTTGAGCTTCACTTGACTTTGGCAGAAACCTATGGGTGACATCACAAACACTCTTCTACAGTCAATGGTCCCAAATGAGTTGTTTGATAAGAGCACAAGGATTACAAAAGCATGGATATAATGGAGGAAGTATGGCGCGGCATTGTCCTGGAATTGGGGCTCAATGTTGAGCTTCACTGCACTTTTGTTGAAAGTTTAGCGCCATCCAAAGGCAAGGAGTGTCACTGCCTCAACAGAGGTGTGAAATTTGAGATAAAGCCTCTTGCAGAGATACCGGAGTGGAATTACGTTCTGAAAGGTGATTGGTGGCCTCCTAAACCAGTCTCTAACAGGATTAAAACTCTGCCAGCATGGGTCCTCTTCTCATCTATGGATGAAACCATAGACTGTGTATCACATGGATGCAGCATGCGTGATGTTTCGTATAAACAATGAAACAAGCCACAAATGAGTGAGCCAACCATCGTCTTCGCAAAAGCATGTCACTTCCTGGTAATCAAATACGGATCCAGAGAGGCGGGACATAGTCATAGCACAGATGTCTGATTGGCTGAATGCTTACATTTTATCTTAAACAAACAAATGTAAAAATAATTCACCCCTCAGAGTGTCCATGAAGGTCAAAACTATCGATCTGAATAAAGAAACATTGCAGCAGCAGGTGTGGAAACGTGTTTTGTTCAGCTCCAAAGTTGTTCAGTTTTAACATTGGAGTGAATGAGAACCTGCTCCCTTCCGACCTCCCATCCTCTTGTGGCTAGTCGAGGTACTACAGTTCAGTCACTTCCTGTTGCACCGGAGCAGAGAGGATGAAAGGAGCTCTATCCGGCTGTTCCTTATAAACTGGCCGGTGTGTATGTGACCGAGGAGAGCATCACTGACGCTGAACAAACAGCGAGCTATCTGCTGCCAGAGCGTCTCGCTGATCACGAGCCGCGCATTGATTACAGTTTAGCATCACAGATCAATGCCATGATTGCGTCTCTTATGTAACACGAGCATAAACAGAGTAAATCGAGGGCTTCCACAGCTCTCAGATCAGCTGCTGAACCTCTTGAACCTTCTTGTTTGGGTGCATTCTTGCCCTCGTTTCCCCCAGAGGTGAAAATAACAGGTTTATAGATTGATGACTACTTGCGCTTGTTTTGTTTGTCTGCTGCTGACAAACTGCAACGATTATTCAACGGTTGCATCCAACACCAGTTTAAAAAGTATGAAAACTATAAAAGATTCTCCTTCTCTCTCTCCTCGCTCATCCCATCTTCTCTCTCTCTCTCCTCGCTCATCCCATCTTCTCTCTCTCTCTCCTCGCTCATCCCATCTTCTATCTCTCTCTCTCCTCGCTCATCCCATCTTCTCTCTCTCTCCTCGCTCATCCCATCTTCTCTCTCTCCTCGCTCATCCCATCTTCTCTCTCTCCTCGCTCATCCCATCTTCTATCTCTCCTCGCTCATCCCATCTTCTATCTCTCTCTCTCTCTCCTCGCTCATCCCATCTTCTATCTCTCTCTCTCCTCGCTCATCCCATCTTCTATCTCTCTCTCTCCTCGCTCATCCCATCTTCTATCTCTCTCTCTCTCTCCTCGCTCATCCCATCTTCTCTCTCTCCTCGCTCATCCCATCTTCTATCTCTCTCTCTCTCCTCGCTCATCCCATCTTCTATCTCTCTCTCTCCTCGCTCATCCCATCTTCTATCTCTCTCTCTCTCTCCTCGCTCATCCCATCTTCTCTCTCTCCTCGCTCATCCCATCTTCTCTCTCCTCGCACATCCCATCTTCTCTCTCTCCTCGCTCATCCCTTCTTCTCTCTCTCTTATCTCATCTTTCTTTCTCTCCAGTCTGTTTATCTTTCTGTCCAATCTTTCGCTCCATCCATTTTCTCTCTCTTCATCTCCCCTCTCTCTCCCTCCCTTTTCTGTCAGTCCCTTCCCTCCCCCATTCTCTCTCTCTCTCTGTTGTCATTCTCTCTTTCTCCCTTCTCTCTTATATATCTCTCTCTCTCCCCTTTCTCTCTCTCTGTCACTTCTCTCTTACCTCCCCTTCTCCTCTCTCTCTCTCCCTGACCCCCTTATTTCTCCCCCCCCCCCCCTCTCTCTCTCCTGAACTTGTTTGTGTGTTATCTCTCCAGCAGGACAAACACTTTTTCTCTGTTCCACTCTGTGTTTTATTACACATGTGTAAGGTACAAGGTTCGCTCTGTGCATGCGCTGCGCTGGTGGGCCGGCGGTATAAAACCCGCTGGTAGGTGGAGGACGCGCTCACTCAGGACGGTCGCACAGGAGAAGCAGGACGCAGGGATGGATGCAGTGATGGATACTTTGCATGGCTTCGGGGTCAGCAGCACGCAGTACCTGCAGACGCACTATAGAGATGCTCAGGGATGGTTCCTGTTCGTTTCCTTCGCCGCGGATCTGAGGAACACCTTCTTCGTCTTCTTTCCCATCTGGTTCCACCTCAAAGAGTCGGTGGGCATCAAGCTCATCTGGGTGGCTGTGGTCGGAGACTGGCTCAACCTGGTCTTTAAATGGTGAGCAACCACTCAGATACTCTTAGAATAGAAGTACACGTGTAGTTTAATAGCGTTTGTGTATATAATAGGAGCTCGACTGTAGGGGACTCTTTAGGAGAAATGCAAGTCAAATAAATATTGATGAATAAAAAAATTAAATGAATGAAAATGAATAAAATATTCATGCTAATTATCAATATCAATTATCATCATATTGACTGTGGTCCTTTTTCTTATTTCCTTAACTTTCAAAAATTGAAAAAAATGTTCAGTGAAAACCATAAGTTAGTCTAAGATAAGACAAACTTGCTGATAAAAAGGAAAATGCAAACGAAGCTTTAATATTCTTAGTTTGCCTACTCTAGAGTAGTTGTGCCCTAAGCTGCGTTACACGTTTAAAAACAAAATCTCTTTTTTAATCGAGAGGAGTTTGAGTCCAAGAATGATTAATTTAGGAGTTTGGTGTCTATACCAGCCTCTTGTTCAGCTTAAAATAAATAAATAAATAAATAAATAAAAGACACAAGTTTAAAATAAATACATCAATAAATCACTTTTCTTCTTTCCTTAATTTAGCACTTACAGTTTTTTCATCATTTGGATTTTTTTTGTCATGACAAAAAAGTTTAGTATCTTATATGTACATAATAGCAGTGAAACTATTTATTTAGTTCAAAATAACCAAAACTTGGCTGTAAAAAGGAAAACAATCGAAAACACAGAAAAGATTCTCACACTAAGCGCACTCTAGAGCTGTGGTTCCCAAGAAGAGGAGAAAAATCACAAAAACTGAATAATAATAATAATTTAATCAAGACGAGTATGAGTTCAAGAATCATGAATGAATTAAGCAGTTTGGAGAGTTTAGCACAAAATACTAAAATAATTCTGAGAATTAAAGAAAAGTGTAATTTTAGTATCTAATATGTGAATATATTAAAGAAAAGTGTGAGCAAAAAATAAAACATTTAACTTTTACCGTAGAGCATTTATATACTTACTATATATATATATATATATATATATATATATATATATATATATATATATATATATATATATATATATATATAGTAAATAAATATAAATATTACTGTTATGTTTTGTTCTTATTAAAAAGATACATTTGCCTTTTGATGCAAATACACTAATCTAAAATAACACTATGTTGGTGGTAAAAAGGAAATGTAAGCGAAAAATACAAATTCTCTCAGTTTACTTTAGAGCCGTAGCTCCAAACTGGAAAATAAATAAATGGAAAAAATTAAAATATATATATAAATAATTAATTTATTTATATATATGTATATAAATATGTACATTTTAAAAATAATTTTTAATGAATTCAACTATCGCAAATTTTGCCATTTAATTATTACAAACTAATCCAAAATACTACAAAGTTAAATTTGGTAAAAGTTTGCATACTATAGAGCAGTGGTTCCTAAACTGGGAATGCATGGGGAAAATAAAAACTCAAATATTAAGTAATCATCCGCCTCAGCTCAGAGCTGAGGATGTGAATCCATCAGCGATTCGGCGTCTGCTAGCCGTTACCGAAGACTCGCTGGCAGCGCGAGCCACACGCCGAGGCTCACGCCGCAACTTTTAGACCCCGAGCTGAACGGAGTTGATGATTGGCACACGTAAACACACACAAAACTTCCGTCTATAAGAAGAAAAACATGGAGGTCAGTAGCTACTGCACAAAAATTCTACTGAAATGGTATATTTAACACATTTTCCCACACATAAACTGTAACGCCTCTTCTTCGTAGTGTAGAGCGTCTTGTCTTCTTTCTGTGCTGCAGGACGAGTGCATTGTGTTCTATTGTTGCTGTTGATTCTTTAGAAATCAAGACTCAAACATGACTCTGTTGTGAACTTTAGGATCTTATTTGGCGAGCGTCCATATTGGTGGGTCCACGAGACGTCCTACTACACGAGCGGCGCAGCGCCTCCTATCGAGCAGTACCCCATGACCTGCGAGACTGGCCCTGGTGAGGCTCTCTGATTCCAGGGGTTCGAGCTCTGTTAGAAGTGGTAGCGTTGCTCTCTGGGGGAGATCTTGTGTGTGTGTGTGTGTGTGTGTGCGTGCGTGTGTGTGTGTGCGTGCGTGCGTGCGTGCATGTGTGGTTTTTCTCCGGGTGCTCCGTTTTTTTTCCACAGCAATAACAATTTAAGTGTTTAAAATCGCTTTAAACCAGTTAGAGATTACTGACCTCTTTAAATCAACACTGTCCTCATACTAATAAACTCCCCTTTATCGACTGAACAAGAATAATATTATGATCTCGAAAGGAACTTTACAACTCATAACGATCGGAGATGGGTAGAGAATCAAAAAAAAAATATTCAAGTTACGTGAGTAAGATTACAAATGTGTACAAACTAAACGCACTCGAGTACTTGGTTACTAGTTACTTCTGATCTGAACGATACGAAGCAGAAAGATCCTATTTCCTGTAGATTACTTTACATTAATTTCCCCTCAGAAAAAAATAGAGTCGAGGAAACTATTATTAAAGCTACATTACGACGGAGATACACGCAACAAAAAGAGGTTTAGCGTCTCTACGATCAGATTTCTCAGAACTCGAGCGCTGTGAGATCCTCGTTTATCTGCGCAGCGCCCCCTGTCTGCAGCGAGGACGCTCTCTATCCGCCTCCGTCGACTCGAGGAGCTGCAGACGCTCGTCTCAGCCTCTTCATCATCTCACGAGCCTCGCTGACGCCAGAAACAGCTTCCTTTAGATTAATCTCCGTCGTATCAGTAACGAGAGAACGCTGAGAACATGTAACTCAGATGCAACTAAGCAAAAGTACAGATATTTCACAAAAGATTTACTTGAGTAAAAGTACACATTTTTTTAAATACTCAAAAAGTACTAGTTACCCTAAAAATATACTCAAGTAAATGTAACTAAGTAAATGCTGTTACTTACGGTAGTTAAGTAGCTTTGTCAAGTATGGAAGTATTTCAACTTGAGGAGACTTTTTACCTTCAAAGTCAAATGCCGTTTGTTCTTACAAGAACTCTCTTCAGATCTACAGAAAGAAATACGTAGAGGTGAGCGATTTTCATCCTGAGGGTCGTTTTTAATGAAGTAATCTTATAGTAGATTCAGAAAGTTCTTTCATTGCGTATGTTAGGGGTCCGTGATCCTTTTAATCATTAAATTTTTATATTCCAATAGAATACCAATATGACAGTAAATGAATAGATTCACGGGGGTTTTTTTTTTGTTGCTTTAAAATTCTGCCTAATTTCCTCGTGTGACTCAAAACACAGATTTTGAATGGGAAATGTAGTTTTCCCTCGTGGGCAGGATTGACACGTTTCTTATTCCTGATTGGTCCAACCGCTACGTCGACATCTTGCGCGTCACAAACAGTTTACCACAAAAAAAGTCCAGAAGCAGGACAAGGATGCGATTAACGCAGTCTCTGAAAATTAATCTTACATTCTCATTCAGCTCGTCATAGTTTAAGATATTTATTGCAATGATATCTGCTTTAGTGTCACTAAAATCTTTTCAAATAATAATAAAGCGAGTCTCGATAATGATAATGGTACATTATAGCCAATAATAAATCTTTGCATACTTAAGTACATTTTAAGGCAAATACCTTTGTACTTTAACAAGAGTGAAATTCTGAAAGGAGCACATCTACTGTAATATTTTACCAGCGTATCTCTACTTTAACACAAGAACTTGATTCGTGTACTTTGTCCCGTTCACGATCCGCCTCTGCCAGGAGCCGGTTCTGGTGTAAAGATTCTGGAGCATGATGGCAGCCGTCACATCCTCCAGAGACAGTCCCCTCAAGCTGAGAAGAGCTTCGAGCGGATAGAACAGCTGCTGACGGTTGTTATTGTACTCGTTTGTATGCAGGAAGTCCATCTGGACATGCGATGGGCGCAGCCGGGGTCTACTACACGCTGGTCACCTCCATCCTCGCCATCATGCTGAGCAAAGAGAGGAACGCTTCTTCATCCAAGAGCTTGTGAGTGCTTCCTCAGCGAAGAGGGATCTTAACTGGAGCAAGCGTGATGAGCGTCCTGTTTGTCTCCATCCAGATACCTGCGCGGGTCGCTCTGGACGCTGTTCTGGAGCGTGCAGGTCTGCGTGTGTCTTTCACGAGTCTTCATCGCTGCTCACTTCCCTCATCAGGTCTTCGCTGGAGTGATCTCCGGTAGGTTCAGAATCCCATGATTAAACAGATCTGAAGGTTAGTAATACATCAGAATTATACAGAAGCAGCAACTCCTGGAAGTTGTTTCAGATAGAACGTCTTGTTGTAGACACGACGAGAGCCGAGATGTTAAGGTCCTCTATTTACTCGCAGATATTTTTTCACATCATTTCCACTTTAGGACTGTGCATTTCACGAGATAGCGATCCAAGACGAACAAAAAAAGATCACTCTGCGACTGCTGTAAAAATGTATAAAAATGGTTTGTTGATAATTATCAGTTCAATCTTCTCTTGACTCAGAATTTGACACTTGTTTCGACCAAGATTTTTCTACAGGAATGCTCTTCACGTTTACTTTCATGCATTTAGCATTTTGATGAGACGCACAGAAAGAGAGAGAATATGAGATCTTTTGCAGAGTCAGAGTCTCTCTCCGCTCGCTCGTAATAGAAGTTCTATCAGCTGATCAATAAACCATAGCAGGAAGAAAATAAAGAGAGAGAGAGAGGAGGAAAAAAAAGTTTATTTTTTGTAGTAGGTGTTCCCTGAAGAGGAGAGTTCTAAACTGCTCTTCAGATTAATGTTTACCGTTATCTGTAACTTGTTAACTTAATCCATGACTTTAGTCCCACCATGTCCAGCTGGTGAAGCGTAATAGAAACACAACGTGCAAAATATAACTTGTTTTAAATATCGTTTTAAATGTCTGGCCTCGGGGCCTTTAGTATTACGCTCCTAAAGTTAACCAAATGCAGTTTGAGCCGGAAACAGAAAAGATTTGTTCTTTTCCCGAGTCGTCCGGCTCCTTTCGTTCTCTTGTCATTAATGATGAGCATGTTGCGCTCGGAAAACCAGAAGATGCTGCGCATGCGCCACTGAACCAATCCCTCTCCGACACGATTCGTTCCTACGGAGTCACATTAAAGAGTCGTTCAAAAAGAACGAACCGTTCATGAACGACTCTTCACTAGAACACACCAACAAGCTCAGCGCAGGACGAGGTAGCATTTGCATTTCCGTTTTTTCTTTAGCTTCCGAAATGCTCAGGGAAATGTAAGGTTACTACTCAAATCAATAAAATAGCTTCACTAAAACTTGATTTATAAACACGCTACCACTACGCCACTGAGTTAAACTAGTTGTAGCGACTCTAATGCTCAACACTGGCTGCTGTAGACAGGAAGAGAGAGAGAGACCGGAGACGTTAAGTGATGCTCGTCACTTACAGCATCTGTACGAGAAACCAAACCCAGACGTCCCAGTACACTTGCACTCCCTGTTGCCACCAAGACACTGAACCCGCAATTTGTCAACATATTTTTAAACCAAAAAAAGGCTCATCTTGTATATCACAGGAATGATCGCAGCTGAAAGCCTTCAACAGCTTTGTCTGCTGAGTTCTCCCCTTTATATTCCCCCTTCAGCTTTCTGTTTCCATGGATTCGTTGCTCTTTAGTTTCTTTCTTGAGGGAGAGATGTTGGTTCTTCTGCGAGTGTTTTAATGCGGCGTTGGTGTTTTACAGGAATGATTGTGGCTGAAGCCTTCAACAGACAGAGGTGGATCTACCGAGCCTCTCTGAAGAACTACTTCTACGTCACGCTCTTCCTGCTCTCGTTTGCGGTGGGTTTGTACGTCCTCCTGAAAGCTCTGGGTGTGGATCTGCTCTGGACGCTGGAGAAAGCCCAGAGGTGGTGCGTCAATCCAGCCTGGGTGCACCTGGACACCACGCCGTTCGCCAGCCTCCTGAGGAACATGGGCACCCTCTTCGGCCTGGGCCTCGGTCTGCACTCGCCCATGTACACCGAAAGCAAGAAGAGCAGCAGTCTCTGCCTCCGCACGGCGAGCATCGTCGCCTCTCTGCTGCTGCTGCATCTCTTCGACTCCATCAAGCCTCCCACTCACACGGCTGCCCTCTTCTACCTCCTGTCCTTCTGCAAGAGCGCTACCGTCCCTCTCGCGACGGTCAGCATCATCCCGTACTGTGTGTCCGGGGCCCTCGGGTCACAGAGCAAAAAAGCGCTTTGAGCAGCTGCGTGCGCAAGACTGCAAACGTTAATGTACAGTATTTCACTTCTGGAGCGCTGCTGGCTTTTGAGAGAGCCATCGTGCCACACGGCTCCAGAGCGAGGGACAACCCTGAGGATTCCAGGCCTCGGGGTCTTTAGTTCAAGGAGCCTTTTTAAGTGCATGATGCTTGTTTTAATGCCTTTAGAATATATATTCACCGAATATGGACGCCAGTGGCTGCTGGTTTCTGTGACGGTCAACAGAAACAGCGCATAAGACTTGACAAATATAAACCAGGGTGAGAAAAAGTATACTTATTTATATTTTATTTCATCGTCCACTTCAAGAAACACCTGGAAACTGTGTTTCCTGATCATGGGATCCACTTGAAGCATGGGGTTAAAAATAAAGCACTGTTTCTAACTGAAAACACAAGCATTTTGATGACTTTCTGGATCTGGACGAAAAGGTCTGGTTTTTGACAGAAACTAGTTCCCTTTTGAGAACTGAAATGGTACACTGAATAGAACGCATTTTGTTTGTTGTGTTTTCTCTAATATTTTTGGAAATCGCTTAGGTCATTTTTAATAAAAATGCTAAAAATTAAAAAAAAAGTGTGGCCTCGACTTTTCATTAGTGCTGTCAAAATTAACAGGAATATTTTTGTAAAAATTAATGCTGACTTTTTAGTTGAGTGTGAAGCTTGTCCAGTCATCATCGAGAGAATCTATTGGTTCCCAGCAAATAAAAACACTTGGCCCAAGCTTGCCATTTATCTGGCACACCTGGCAATGGCATACGGTATGTGGGCCAAGCTTGGCCCAAGTCCGGCAGAGCAGGTGCTGTTTTCAGTGTGGTACAGAAGACTCGAGCCAGAGATCACACCGCTATAATGAAGTAGAATTTGGTTTGGTCTTAGCTAAGGCCAATTAAACGTGATTAGCTTGGATGAGACTTGGGCCAGACACGGCCCATGTATGGGCCTTCTCTGCCATCAATATTTGATTAATGAATGTACCATAATTGAGGTACTTGGACCAAGCAAAAGCTGAAAGAACGGGTCAGAGTTGGGCCGAGTAACAGTACAATGTGGGTTGTTGTCGTCACATAATTTCAGTAGCCTTGACAGAGAAGAATATGGCGGCCTCTAGATAGCCGGTGCCTGCAGCCGCTCTCAAGACCACCAGCATGTGAAGAAGGTCCAAGCTGGCTCATTTGATTGAGGTAAAACTGATAAAGGCCACAGAATGAACAGATAACATCCAGAGCGTGTGTGGTACAATCGGATCTTTGACCCATCTCTATATAGTGTAGAGTTCTAACCTTCAATCAATAACAGGATTTTGCAACATACATTTGCTGGTTGGTGGGAGTCGGGGCCTAGGGGCCCTGAGGGTGAGTGTAGGACTGTGACGTCTTTCCGAAGGGAATTCTAAAGGCTGAAAAACTCTTTAAAGCTTGATGTTCTGCAGATCCTCAGCTGCTGGGATACGCTCACCTCTCCGTTCATTTCATTTTCGGAATCTCTGATGCCGGCTAGTGGTTAAAGCAGAAATTCTGAGGTACAGTGTCCAATCCGAGGCCCCCGTTCCTGTCTGGACACTTCAATTTCTCCTAATTCCTCTGAACACCTCCAACGACCCAACGCTGAAGATCTGCTGAAGATCCATTATAACTCTACGTTCTTCTGGGTTCCGAGCCGGGAAACAAAGTTCAGCCGTACGATTGAGAGTACTGAGGACAACTAAACTTGTATTTCACTTTTTATATCGACATTTCCAAAACCGGAAACATGACGCTACATGTCAGTGAGGTGAAACGTGATTGATTGTTTGGCATGTCGGTCAAATGGCTTCCTGGTGGGTTTCCAGGGATCACCAAATCTGCTCCTGAAGGTCCGGAGCCCTGCATACTTTTGTTCCACCATCATGAAACGCACCTGTCACACCTAGAGTAATTGCTACTATGCAGGGCCCCTGACCTCCGTGACGAGATGTGGTGATGGAGATGTGATGATGCTTGCATGGACTGGACGGTTCGAGCCTCACAAGGTTCTGATCAGTCTGAAAGTTTGCAGCAGGGGAAACAAGCCTCAGTAGAGCGTTTCTGTTTCACTGACCATTTCTGATGGACCCGTTGTGATTTGGGGTTTTATTAAAAATAATCGGACAATTGTGTGTTAAAATACTCAAATTGTACGTTTATGTGGGCTTAATGTTCATGTAGGAAGACTTAACGCAGGTACAGCATCTACAATTTTCTCCCTTTTATAAGCCCCGCGGCTCTGGACCTGAACATATTGTATGTAATTAATCATGTTTAGGGGGGATGTACAGTGTGGGCTCATTAAAAGTACATTTTGATAGATGTTCTTCACAGAAAATGAGCCACAGCTAGTAAGTCTAATTTAAAATAATTTCTTCTGATGAAAACTGAAAAAAGACCCACAGAAAAACTCCCACAGACCCGAACAACATTGAAGGGTTCAGCTCCTAATTAAATTTACTTTTCAAAAATGTGTTGGATTTATCTCAAGAAGCGAGATTGAACATTTTTGTCTGGTCTCTCTTTATGAGTTTCTTCTTAAAATGCGGAGCCAAGTTAAAACACCGACACTTTAATTGAATCTCTCCTATCTTGGGTGAAAGAGGAAATATTTTTTTATTTGATTTTCCTAATTTCAGCAGGATCCGAATTTTGACTAACTATAATGTGACTGCGCTGGTTGATTGAAGAATCAGGGGTTCCAGAAATGGTTCATATATCGCCAGCATCTGCAGAGAACAGACGCAGGTTCCAGAGCAGACGGAGCTCACGCGATGCTGCAAGACAAACACCATCAGATCTTCACGTAACTGCTCGTCATTAACTATAACAGATATTCTTTAAAATAATGATCATACAGTGGATTTACTTACATTTAAAAATACAAAAATCATTCTAATAATACACAGTGTCAAATAAGCATGACAAAGTGTACAACCAATCACAGCGCAGACACACAGATCACTCAGCAACACAAAATGGAGGGCGCACTGTCACGTGTTCAGACTAATCATTGGTTGCTTTAACATACAAAACTATCACATAAACACTCTATTAAACACATTCCAGCAGAGAACAGGACCCAGAACACGACAGAGCTCACTCGATGCTGCAAGACAAACTAAAATAAGGAAATGTACGTGCTTTGTGAGTTTCAATTCACACGTGTTACTCATATTTTGCTAATTAAACTTAACTCGGTAATTAACAGACAAGAAATACTAATTAGGTGATAATATTACACTGTGAAATGATGAAAACATAACTTTGTGCCTGTAAATAATAAATTGTAATAATTTAGACGAAGCACTTATCGAGACGTCTTACCAGCATCAGATCTTCATGTAACCGCTGGTGAAGATTGTCTAGTGCCCCCTGGTGTGCTACACTGCCAAGTGCACAGCAACCAATAGCATGTCTCCAATTTGGGCATGATTTAACACAGTGCTTTTAACCCTGTTATATTCAATCATCTTCATGTCGGCTTTCTACCCTTTCGGAATGAACCTCCAACTCTCTGGCATATGTTTTACGCAGCGGATGCCCTTCCCAGCCGCAACCCATCGCTGGGAAACATCCACACACTCATTCACTCTTTAACACTATGGGCAATTGTTCTTATTCAATTCACCTATATTGCATGTCTCTGGAAACCGGAGCACCCGGAGAAAACCCACGCGATCACGAGGAGAACATGAGAACTCCACACAGAAATGTCACCTGCCCCAGCCGAGCCTAGAACCAGCGACCTTCTTGCTGTGAGACGACCGTGCTACCCACTGCGCCACCGTGACGCACCCTGTTATTTATATATATATATATATATATATATATAAATATACAAATAAATCGCGCGCGCGTGATTGTAAACGTCTAGTCCCTCAAAGAACAGTTTATTTGTGTTTAAATAGAAGAAATACTTTGTTTTTCTGGCTAATGTTCGTCCTCTAGTGGCTGATTCATGAAGTTCGGGTTCAGATTCTAGCAGGTCTCCTCTTCTTTAACTTCTTCTTTATTTTGACGGATCTGCTTTGGTTGGAACAGAATAGCTGTGCTTGTATAAATAGAGAGAGAGAGGAGGGATGGAGGGATGGAGGGATGAGATTTCTCTCGTTGTTTCTGGGCATCATTCTGGGCCCCCCACTCTTCCCAGTCGCGCGCGTCCGCGTGGATGGATGCGCGCGGGGGAGACGCGTGGAAAGTTCAGTTCTGAAGAGGCTGCCCGCAGCGCTAACAGACTCGGAGACCCAGGAACCCCCGACGCTGCACGATGATCGGGCTCCAGCGGGGCGAGCAGACAGCCACGCCGCCTCAGGGTGTCTCAGAGCCGGCTGCTCCGCGCAGCGCGTCCCGCGGGAGGCTCCGGAGGAACCGCAGCTCGGAGTGAGTGTTCTCCTTCACCTGCGCCGCGTGACGCTCACTCACGAACCGCTTCAGATCCCCGCCAGCTTCGCTCGGGAGGGCTAACGCGAGCCCAGGGCTACCAACCAATTACAGGCTTGAAATCGCCACAAAGATTTAAAAAAGGAGAAGAGAAAAGATAAAGGCCTTTATACAGAAAACTTGAGGGTTGCGTAAAATAAAGCGGCGACTGTAACTTTCACAAAAGAAATTGTATCATTTTATTAAAACTTTATCTTAAAACTCAAGAGTTTAAGCCGTAAATCTGAAAAGTAGTAGGCCTATTTACACTAGAGAAAAACAACCTCCGCATACAGAGTTAAAATAACACTCACAACTTAAAGGCTGTTGTTTAGTCATACAAATTGTATTTTACTGAATAGAACTCTTTAACTAAAACTGTAACGTTTACACTTTTATCTCTCTCTCTCTCTCTCTCTCTCTCTCTCTCTCTCTCTCTCTCTCTCTCTCTCTCTACATATATATATATATATATATATATATATATATATATATATATATATAATATATATATAGATATATATATATATATATATATATATATATATATCTATATATATATATAATATATATATATAGTTTTTTTAATAAGGTACAAAGTCAGAGCTTCAGAGACAGTATTTAGAGAACAGAACAGAGTAAATTGTACTCTCTATACATCGCTGTATAGTTGATTAAATACGTTTGTCTTCTGTCTGGATGAGTTTAAGTTAAGAGATTCAGATTAATTACGATGATTAGCTCGGGGATAGCGCTTCAGAATACCGTTTCTTCAAAAAATGTACCACAACTTTAAGTTCATTTACTGTTATTTTTACTTCATAGCCACATCCCTGTAAAAGCTCTATTTGTAATTTTACATAGTTGAAATTATATTTTTTCCACAACATGTTTCAGACCACAACATGCCTTACAATTTAAATAAATCCTAAATAAGACAATAAACAATATGTGTACATATATAAACCAAAGATTTTAGACAAAAACACACAAGAAAATTCTCAGTTTTACACTGGAGGAGCTAATATAACGCAAAACGAGTTTTTTTTTTTATCATTCCTATCTTTTAATCTGATGGTTTAAAACATTTTCAGTATCATGAATTATAGAGCAATTAAACTGATTATATTTCAGATTAAAACTGTAAGCACGGTTTACTTTGACTCTTCAGCATTATGGAATATTTGCTTACTGATCAGTAATTGTTGTCAGTGAATAATCTGACTTCATCTTCCAAAAAATACAATCTCTTTGCTTTAACTAACTCCAGCAATCACATCCTGTCTAAAGCTCCAGCACAAAGGAGAAAACGCTTTTTTTCTCTCGATTAAAGACTGAAAAGGAGCTTAACCGCTCCAGAACAAACTGATTACAGGATTAGAGAAAGTCCTCCAAGTATTCTCATAAATATTTAGGTCTAGTCGAACACACGCATCCAAATAAAGCCATCGTTTACCAACAACCAGACTCAGAAGATTTCCTCCAGACTCACTCAGCTGCAGCGCTCTCTCCTCCAGCGCAGCGGGCGGCGCCGGGACTCGCTGCCGGGGGAAGCTCACTCTGCGGCGGCCGCAGCAGCTGCGCGTCAGCGGCGAGGCTCCGGCTCCGGCTCTGGTTCCGGGAGCGATGAACGCGGAAGACGAGGACCCTTCGGAGCTGTCCTGCCACATCGCGGCCCCGGGGATCCTCAAGGTGTTTGGCACCGAGATCTGCGAAGGAGCCAACTATAAAAGCGTGCTGGCCACGACGCGCTCGAGCGCCCGGGAGCTGGTGAAGGAGGCTCTGAGCAGGTGAGGAGGACACCTGGGGGAGGTCACCTGGAGGAGGTCACCTGGAGGAGGTCACCTGGAGGAGCGCGGGTGCGCGCTGATGACGAGGGTCCACTTTAATTCAGGAGCGTCTCCAAGATCTGATCTTAATTACGTGACAATTTTAATACTAATTAAATCCTGTTTACTCCGAATGTTGGGGAGATACTTTGCTGATATCTTCATCGCCGTTTTTATCGCTAGTAAACGATAAAAACATTCCTTTAATGACGTAGTGGAGAAAGTATTTTATTTTGGCATTGAAACAACGTAAGAGAAGAAAAAAAGCTTCGAAAAAAATCCCATTGAAAAAAAATTCCGCTTGAATTTATTTTAATTTTAAATATTGTTTTTTTTTTGTATTTTCTTTTATTTTTAGAATGTACTTTTTGCGCTACATATTGGGAAAGCCCCTCCCACCTCTCGCACAAGCACTGAAAACCAAAATATAGTGCAAAAAAGTTCTTATTTTAACTTTCAATATTAGAATAAATTCAGGGCCAAATAATGTCTTCTTCAATGAATGAACCCTCGCTTTATACAAAGATTAATACAAAAAAAATTATTTGTGTTTCAAGATTTGTAACAGTGTTTTGGAACATGTAAATAAGTTTTCTAAAATGTAAACGTGTTTCAGAATTTGAACACTTTGAACACACGTTTTATCCCAGGCTAATGTGTTTTCCACAGTGTTAGTTTGTTTTGTAAACTGTAAAAGTGTTTCATGTTACGTAAATGTGTGTCGCGTCTCTCGGCCCCCGTATTCTTCAGATACTCTCTAAATCAAGCCCGCAGCAGCGAGTTCGTTCTCTGTGAGGTGGTCGGGAGAATGGGTGCGTGCGGCTGGAGGCCGGAGTGTGTTCGTTTGGTGAGCGACCACGAGAAGCCGCTGCTCATCCAGTCGCTGTGGAAGCCCAGGGAAGGATTCGCTCGGCGCTTCGAGATCCAGAGGAAAACCAGCCTGGAGGAGAACCAGAGCCGTGAGCAGGACACGGAGACCGCCGGTGAGCAAAGAGTTTCCATCAGGTCTGACTGGCTAGAAAACCTTCTCGATTCTTCTTCTCCTCAGGAATAAACGCTCAGGCTCGACGGCTGCAGAAATCCAGATCCAGAGGGAAATCTGTTCCGCCGGACGCTCGCTTCAGACACTCGCGCTTCAAGAACCTGAGCGAGACACTCCCGACTCATCCAGATCCTGATCCTGATCCACACAATCAGCACTCAAACCCAAGACTTCGAGGTCTAGATCCAGATCCAAATTCCCTTCAACAAACCGATTCAATCAGAGGTTCACTTGTGTGTCCGAATCACAATCTAGATCAAAACCCAAAACTGGACGTTCAAAAACAGGACCCAATTTCAACGTCTGATCCAGATTCAGATCACAAGTACTCAAATGCAAGCTCTCAGATTCCTGAATCAGATTATAATCCATGCCCAGATCCAAATTCACTTCCACAAACTGATTCAATCAACATTACGAATCAACAACCACAGACCGATCTTCATCAGAACTCAAATTCACCTTTCCATCCAAATTCTCTTGATCCAGATGTACAGAACCCTTCAGATCAAAACCCAGTGCTGAAAGGAAACTCGAATCCAAATCCACCTTCTGTTCCCAGTCAACAGCGGGATTCGGATCTCGATCAAGATTCCGAGAACAAAACGAGCGGAGATCAGTGTGAAACAGAGCAGATGCAGAACTGGATTCATCCTCCGAGTTCCTGTCCGTACCTGCTGCTGCTGCAGGGGTACGACCACACACAGGTACCCTCACTCCAGTCTCGAATATTGAAATAAAGGACAAGTGGTTAGCACTGTAGCCTCTCAGCTAAGTAAAAATCGTATATTGCTTTTTAGCTTATGGCGCATTTCCATTGTGTGCTGGCCATGGAACTGGGACCCTTTTTGGTTCTTTCTGCAAGCTGGTTTCAACACTGATTGGTTTGAGGGAGTCGTCATTGCATGCGTCATTAACTTGCGCAAAGTAGATCTACACCTGTGATGAGTGGATTCATCCCTCACGAGAGAGAAAGCAAACAGCTTTTATTGTGTGGTATATTGTTGCTTGCGATCAAAAAACACAACGCTATATCTGGGCAATCTTGGTCAAACGAGGAGGTTCAGATCTTCCTGTCGTTTCGAATCTCTGTCGCAACTCTTTATTACGCCAAAGCGCTAAAATGAAGTGACGTTGCCTATTTAGCGTACTGACGCTATAAACAATGGGAAAGACACCCTGACCAAACTACAGCTCAGTAGGTGGCGGTGATGCACAAAGTAAGATTGCAAACCGCCAATAAAAACCAATAGAAGAAGAAGAAGAGCAACGGGAAAGCAAAGCTGGCCGTACTGCAACGAACTGAACTGTGTCGTGCTGTACCGTGTTGTACAATGGAAAAGAGCCAGTAGTTGTACTTTATTTTAAAAATGGAGTCTATACATCTTGCCTTCTCTGAGAGCTGTTTGGTTAAAACAGGTGTGCAGGGTTTACTGTTTTAGAGTTGGGAAAATATTTCTCTCCCATGAAATGATCCACGACTATTCCACCGCAGAGAACTACACAAACACAGCTGACGTCGAACAATCCTGGAAAAACTGATCCACATCCCCAGTTTCACCAGATCATAACGAAAATGTGGAAAAACATCAAAAACGACCAGGTCTGTGTTGTGTTGATGTGATGGCTGGACAGGAAGTGGATAGACACCCACTTCCTGTTATATCAGAGTTACTCCTCCTCGCACATCTGTCTGCTCCAGATCATAAACCTCCACTGATTGTCAAACATACTCACATCCTACACACAGCTAGAGGCGATCAAACCGAGACTCCAGAAACACATTTAGAAAACTCCAGAAACACATTGGACAAGCCCATTTAAAGCACCCTCAACCAAAAATTATGGGATTAAGGTACAGGTTTCAGTTAAAATAATTACTGGCCACCAACCATAGTAAGCTCAAACAACCAAAGCAAATAAAATATATAAAACAAAATCTAAATCAAACATAGGTCTTGTTTGATAAAAAAAAAACACCCAAACAAGTCCTTAGAAACCAACATGACACACCTAGCAACCACAATAGCAACTGAAACTCAATTATGTATTTTCAGATGTGACTCTCAAACAGGGTTTGCGTCTGTATTTTATTCATTCATCTGATAAATCATCAGCATTCAAGCAACTGCTCGACAACAATCTAACCACTTCAGCAATTACCCTAGCAACCAAAACTCAAGCATGCATCTTCAAATTCGAAACTCAGACAGGGACTGGGGTTCGCTTGCTGTAATTCAGCCTGTTACACGGTCATTGAATATGTTTTACGCAGCGGATGCCCTTCCAGCCGCAACCCATCGCTGGGAAACATTCACACACACCTCATTCTCACTCAAACACTTCGGACAATTGTTTTTACCCAATTTAAACTGCATGTCTTTGAACTCGTGGGGGGATCCGGAGCACCCGGAGTAAACAGGAACATGGGAACTCCACACAGAGATACTAACAGACCCAGAATTAAATATTCTATAACACCTGTTCTGTCTTTCTTCAGGATTTCATCCTCTACACACTGACCAGTCGCTGCGTAGTGTTCGGTTGCAGCGCTGAACAGCCACGGAGTGAAATTCTACAGAGTGTGCGTCTGTGGGCTCCGGATCTGCTTCCCAGCCACTGCAGCATCCAGCGACAGAGCCCCAATTTCTCTTCAAGCACACTGCTGCGCCCCCTCACTGCTGCTCAAGTCAAGCTGAACGGCGCAGAGGTGAACCACGAGGCGCGGTTGTGTTCCGGAGACGTTCTGGCTTTGGGGGATCATTACCTTTTCATGTACTGCGAGCCCTGGAGGGTCCCTCACATACATGCCCTTCTGTGCTACTCAAGAGAAGGACAGATGGCATTCCGGGGCCTGCAGGGGGCTCCACTCGTGCTGGAGTATGAGCCGGAGCAGGAACCGGGAGTTCTGAAACGCATCTTCAGTGCTGATGAACAGACGCACCCTCTGACGCCAGGCTTTCTGGTGTGTTTGTGTGTGCAGCGCTCTGCCATTCGGTTCTCCAGAGCGGGTTTACGAAGACTGCTGCTAAACTCTGCCATGTGGACTCAGAGCGTCGTCTGGGTGAGTCCTTAGAACGTGTCACTGAGTCCAGACTCTCTCAATGAGTCACTGAATCGTGACTCTCACCGAGTCACTGAATCACAACTCTCTCACTGAGTCACCGAATCACGACTCTCACTGAGTCACTGAATTGCGACTCTCTCACTGAGTCACCGAATCATGACTCTCTCACAGTCACTGAATCGCAATTTTCTCACAGAGTCTCTGATTCACGACTCTCTCACTGAGTCACTAAATCACGACTCTCTCACTGAGTCACTAAATCGCGACTCTCTCACTGAGTCACTAAATCGCGACTCTCTCACTGAGTCACCGAATCACGACTCTCTCACTGAGTCACTGAATTGCGACTTTCTCACTGAGTCACCGAATCATGACTCTCTCACAAAGTCACTGAATCACAATTTTCTCACAGAGTCTCTGATTCACGACTCTCTCACTGAGTCACTAAATCACGACTCTCTCACTGAGTCACTAAATCACGACTCTCTCACTGAGTCACTGAATCACGACTCTCTCACTGAGTCACTGAATCACGACTCTCTCACTGAGTCACTGAATCGCGACTCTCTCACTGAGTCACTGAATCACGACTCTCTCACTGAGTCATTGAATCGCGACTCTCTCACTGAGTCACTGAATCACGACTCTCTCACTGAGTCACTGAATCACGACTCTCTCACTGAGTCACTAAATCACGACTCTCTCACTGAGTCACTAAATCGCGACTCTCTCACTGAGTCACTAAATCACGACTCTCTCACTGAGTCACTGAATCACGACTCTCTCACTGAGTCACTGAATCGCGACTCTCTCACTGAGTCACTGAATCGCGACTCTCTCACTGAGTCACTGAATCGCGACTCTCTCACTGAGTCACTGAATCACGACTCTCTCACTGAGTCACTAAATCACGACTCTCTCACTGAGTAACCGAATCACGACTCTCGATCACTTTTTCGACATAAATGAATCGTACACAAGGCTCTCTCACTGTGTCACTGAATCACGACTCTCTCCCTGAGTCACTGAATCACAACTCTCTCACTGAGTCACCGACTCGCGACTCTCTCACTGAGTCACTGAATCACAATTTTCTCACGGAGTCTCTGATTCATGACTCTCACTGAGTCACTAAATCACAACTTTCTCACTGAGTAACCGAATCACGACTCTCGATCACTTTTTCGGCATAAATGAATCGTACACAAGGCTCTCTCACTGTGTCACTGATTCACAACTCTCTCACTGAGTCACTAAATGACGACTCTCTCATCGAGTCACTGAATCGTGAGCGTTTCCCGGATGAGTATTTTTTCATGTTAGATTCTGAAGAGCAGATTGATGAAAGCGCAACCGGCTGATATTACCCACAACCCCCTGCTCTCGGGCAGGAGGAGTTTCTCTTGGACCCAAACAAACGAGCTCTCTCTGTGATACGACTGATTTTAAAGATGAAGCACATAAATACATTTAGCAGTATAGAGAGTGTTATATTAATTATTAGAATAGAATATTGTCTAAATAAGAAGAGGTTAAGTTCTCGCACACATCGTGTATAATGGCGTGTGGTCACAACTACGTCCATCACGTGACGTTTTAGTGCACACACTCTCATCTCAAACACAAAACATTGCGTACATTTTATTCTGAAAATGAGTATCTAATTTTAAGGGTGCAGTGTAAGTTTTTGCATCGGGGAGCAACATTAGTTTAAAATGAAAGGGTCGAGTGTTTCTGCTCTGAATCATCTGGGTTTTAAGATCCCTCACACCTCTCGCAGTCCTCCAGAGTAACTCTCGTCTCTCTGAAACAGGAGAAAGCCAAGGACCTCGCAGCTCTGCCTCCTGGAACGTAAGAGCTGGAGTTTATTTCTCGCTCTTTGCCTTCTAGAACAGTTTGCTTGGATCAGCTCTTGTTTTCTGTGTGAGCAGCAGCGATCTGGAGCTGATTCAATCGTTAGAGCCCATGATGCGCTGGATGTCCAACTCGCTCCTGATGCATCACTTCCTGCAGCAGGAGCTTCCACCGCTGCTGAGCAGAGGCAGAGATGAGGAGCAGGAGGAGGAGGAGGAGGAGGAGTGGAGTGGTACGTGTCTCAGAAGTGTGTAGAGAAGAGAGAAGACGAGGACGTTTCAGTAATGTGCTCAGGATGTTCTTAAAAGAGTTGAACCCTTGTGTTTCAGCTGTGCTCGTCGATTACTACATGATTTCACAGGTGTCTCAGTTAAAAAGCAAGTTAAACAAGGAGCATTTGATGCACTTTAAAAGAAAAGGTCCTAATGTGATACAGAGTTCACCAAATGGTTGCTAGGGTAGCCAGGTTTGTTGCTAAGGAATGGCTTGAATATAGCTGATCATCTCATGATTGAATAACATACTGAATAACAGAAAGCAAACCCCATCACGGTCACAAATTCAGATTAGATTTGATCTCCATTGCATTTTGGTTGCTAGGGTAGCCAGGTTTGTTGCTAAGGAGTGGATTGAATGCTGAGGACCATCCATTGATTAAATAACATACTGAATAATGGAAAGCAAACCCCATTAGTCAGAAATTCTGATTTTGATGTATAATATTTGGATTTTCGTAGCTAAGGTGGGATAAATGGTTGCTAGGGTCGCCAGGTTTGTTGCTAAGGAGTGGCTTCAATGGTGCTGATCATTCAATGACTAAAAACCATGCTAAATTACAGAAATCAAACCCCAGTAGTCAGAAATTAGGATTTGACTCTTATATTTTTTGCATTTGAGTTGTTCTTAAGAGAGTTGAACTCGTGTGTTTCAGCTGTGCTCGCGGCTCGGGATGAAGCTCTGCAGGTCTTCGAAGAGCTGCTGATGTTCAGCTTCCAGCAGAATGTGTACTACCTCACCAAGGTCAGAGTGCCCTCCTCGCCCGGTCCAGAGTGATAACATTGACCACCAAAAGGAGGCTTCCTAGCAAATAATGTTCTCAAGCATTTCATTTTCTTTTCATTTAATGTCGGCTTCATCACATTTGAATTGGGTAATGAATCTTTGTTTGGTCGTTTTCATCACATACTGTACGTCTCCACTCTGATATCAAATCAGACTGTAAGTGTTTCCCCTCTCAGGCTCCAGACGCTCCTTCAGCGCTCAGACATAGCTGAGCAAAGCCTGGATTTAGCTCTGAATCCAGCCTCTGATCTCCAGAATCTCGCGCGCTGGGGAATTATAATCACAGCACTCAGACGTTTAAGGGAAAAGAAGGATTTTCCTGGAATGCAGATTCTCTTAGGGCTAACATTCGATCCAAACCAAACGTGTATCGTTCTCGAATTGCCCTGCTCCTAATCTTCAAAGCACTTTTCACTTTAGAATAACTCTCGCTGACAGCTTGCGTGACTTTTGTAGCGTACCTCTCTATGGTTCTAGATGTTGAAGTTGGTGGTGTGTGTCCTCCATGCAGGCTCTGTACGCGCTCCTCCCAGCCGTGCTGGACACCCCTCTCTCTGGGAACACTGCTCCAGATCTCCAGCGCCTCCTGGCTGTGTTTCAGGACACACTCGGAGCGCTCCGAGCTGCTCACGTTCATCCTGAGATCGGCAGCCAGCTGTTCGGCTTCCTGTTCTTCTTCATGGACACGCTGCTCTTCAACCAGCTGATGGAGAGAGGTGCGCTACTCTCAGACGCGTGTGCCATCACAGACAGCGATGTTGTGAGATATACAAGGCTGACAATCAAATTTAATCAGATTGGAATTTGTGTTTGGTTGCTAGGGTAGCAAGGTTGGTTGCTAGGGAGTGCCTTGAATGCTGCTGAACATTTGATGACAGAACACCACAGTGAACTAGACAAAGCGTACCCCATCACTGTAAGAAATTCAGATTTGATTAAGCATGCTTTGCATTTTGGTTGCTAGGGTCGCATATATGGTTGCTAGGGTAGCCAGGTGTGTTGCTAAGGAGTGGCTTGGCTAGTGATGATCAACCAATGACTAAATAAACTGCTGAATTACAGAAAACAAATTGCACGACTTTCAGAAATTCAGATTTAACTCTATATATATATATATATATATATATATATATATATATATATATATATATATATATATATATATATACTTTCCATTTTGGTTGCTAGGGTGGGATAAATGGTATCTAGGGTCTTCAGGTTCATTGCTAAGGAGTGGCTTGGCTATTGATGATCAACCAATGACTAAATTACTGCTTAATTACAAAAAACGAATTGCATGAGTTTCAGAAATTTAGATTTAATTATGTATATACTTTGCATTTTGGTTGCCAGGGTGGATAAATGGTATCTAGGGTATCCAGCTTCATTGCTAAATAGTGGCTTGGCTAGTGTGGATCATCCAATGACTAAATGACATGCTAAATTAGAGAAAGCAAATCCCATCACTGTCTGAAATTCAGATTTGACTATATATATCTTCTGGATTTTGATTGCTAGGGTGGGATAAATGGTTGCTAGGGTAGCCAGGTTTGTTGCTAAAGAGTGGACTGAGTGCTGTTGATCATCCAATGACTAAAATAGAGCTCCATCACAGTCAGAAATTCAGATTTTACTATATATCCTCGGCAATTTTTGTTGCTAGGTTGAGATTGATAGTTGCTAGGGTACTCAGATTAGTTTCTAAGTAGTGGCTTGGCTAGTGCTGATCGTCCAACGATGATTAAAATACTAAACGAAGTCTGACAATATATTCTTTGCGTTTTGGTTGATAGGGTCATCGTAGTGGTTGCTAAGGTAGCTTTTTTTGTTGCCAAATAGTGGCTTTCATGAGGGTTAGGGTTAGTCAGAGACAGTCAGTTAGAGGGTGATGTTTGTCAGGCGGAATCATAGAAAGCAATTCGGGGATTTGGACTGAAAAGCCTTTTGTTTCTGTCTGATCCACAGGAGAGCTGTTCTGCTGGCCAGCTGCAGTTCAGATCCGGTACAACCTGGATGCAGTTCTAAACTGGATTCTGGAAGCTGGGCTTCATGATGTTGCTCAGAATTTCCTTCTCAGAGTCTCTTCAGCCGTCAATCTGCTGGCAACGCCCAGCGAAGAACTGCGACAGGTGTGTGTGTGTGTGTGTGTGCGCATGCGTGCGTGTGTGTGCGCATGCGTGCGTGTCTTTCTCTCACTTTAGTCTCACTCAGTTTAGTCTCTCCTTGGATGGACTCTTTCCATTCATTCCTCTCTCTTTCTGCCATTTTGCTTTCTCTCACTTTAGTCTTTCTTTCATCTCCCAGTTTTTTTCTCTCTCTCTCAATTTAGTACCTCTCTCTCTCTAGACTCTATCTCTTCCCTCCATTTCTCTCTCCTGACTCTCTTCCGTCCATTTTTCTCCCTTGTTCTCTCTCACTTTAGTCTCTTTCTCTACAAACTCTTTCTTTTCTGTCAATTTTTCTCTCTCTCTGTGGACTCATTCTCTAATTCTTTATTTCTTTCTTCAGAATATTTCTATTCCTTCCATTTTTCTCTCTCTTTCTTTTTTGTGTATTTTCCTCTCTTGCTCTCTCTCTCTCTCTCTCTTCCTTACATTTCTCTCTCTCTCTCTTTTCTCTCTCTCTCAGACTGAAATGTTGTTGGTTCTAGAAGTCCTGGAAGAGCCTCCGCTCAGAGTTTCCATTTCTGAACGCTGCTCAGCTGCATCACATCCTGAGAGAATACGAGCTTTTCAGTGGCGGCACCGAGACGGCCCCTGAGCATGAGGCCCCTGAGCATGAGGCCCCCGCTGCGCTCTCGACCGGTAACACACACACACACACCGCTTCAGTTTCACCGTCCAAACCTCCGGCGTGATCCGCTGCTCTGAAGTTGACGCTGAAGGTTCTCCTCCCGTCTCTGCAGACGACCTCCTGTTGAGCTTCGACCACCCGCCTCCTCTCACCCTCCCTGCTGCCGGATTCGAGCCGGATCCGGGCCGGTCAGTGATGGAGGAGCGGCTGCTCCAAGATCTGCAGCGGCTCCAGGAACACGTCCGGAGCTGCAGTGAAGCACAAATTCCTCCATGAGACCCACAGCTGTATCTTCTGTGTTTTATATTCACATTTTACATTCTTATTTCTCACTTTCTCTTCCTTAACTTCATCTATCTCCCTCTCTTGACTTTCTTTTGCTTTCCTTTCATCTCTCTCTCTATCTCACTTTAATCTCTCTCTGGACTCTTTTTCTTTCTTAAATTTCTTTCTCTCTCTTCATGTAAACGTTCGAACAGTGTATTTATTGTTTGTAACCTGAAATATTATAAGAGACTGCTGAGAATAAAACGAATTAAGGCAAATTGTTGGCGATTGAAGGCCACAGAGCTCTTCAAGGTGAGCTCTTCCTCTCAGAAACGAAGGGTTAACCCAATCACTAACCAGTATTACAACACACACGCACCCGCACACACACACACACCCGCACACACACACCCGCACACACACACACCTTATCTTTCATCACTTCTGTCGACCTCGAGGAGGTTCAATTCCACTCAATCGTGGCGTGCGCAGGTAAACTCTCATTGGCTCGCGGAGGACTTCAAGCGCTTCTTCTGAGGTTGGAGTGTAATCTCGCATGCGGCCAATCTGGCAACCCTCGTGGAGGTGGAGTCGGGAGATGTTGGAAGAGCGTTCCCTCCCCGTGAAGCTCCAGAAGAAGCTGCGAGTCTGCTTCCTCTTCTCTCCTGAGCTCCAGAGATGACTGAAGCGGAGCTCTACTCGCTCCACAAGGGCGTGTACGTCCCCAAGCTGCTGCACCCTCCGGAGAGCCTGCGCTTCTATGAGGACTTCTGCTTCCGAGAGGACGATGTCCTGATCGTCACCTACCCCAAATCAGGTCAGCGCCGCTCCTGGGGGACCGTTTGGGGTTTGATTCTAGAAAGATACCTGGATCAGGGATTGGCTGCAGGCTGAGCGGCTCTACGGACAATCTCTGTTAATAGCAAACCATAAAGATAAAGATTCGTCAAACAGCTATTTGATTTACTTTAAACATTGTTTAGGTTCAACATGACCTTGAATATCATCACAGGGGTAAAGTTCCCTCTCTCTGTCTATCTCACAAACACTTCTTCCTCCCTCTCTTTCCCTACCCTATCTCTCTCACTCTCATAACTCTCTCTCTCTCAT
>UELW01000858.1:0-29097 GCA_900490495.1 Danionella dracula
AGGAAGTTGCCGATTTTGCCGCAGATCTTAAACAAGAATTTTTTTTACTCAACATGTTCTTATTTCGAGACTGTTATCGATATCTTATTTTAAGAAATCAATATTAAATACTGGTAAAAGTGATTGGGTCAGAACATTTGATTTCTTGACTCAAATCCTTGTGAAAGAAAAAAAGAAAAAAGAATCTACACCATAAATAAATCATCAATACCCCAAATTTTATTATAAATTACTAAAACATTTTATTAAAAGACTAAAACATTTATTTTTGTCTCTAAAAGTAGACTAAAACTTTTATTTTTGTGACTAAAACTAGACGAAAACTTTTATTTTTTGTAACTAAAACTAGACTAAAACATTTTTTGTGAGTAAAACTAAACTAAAACATTTCTTTTTGTCGCTAAAACTAGACAAACATTTTGTGTGACTAAAACTAGACTAAAACATTTATTTTTGTCACTAAAACTAGACTAAAACTTTTTTGTGAGTAAAACTAGACCTAAAAACTGTTTTTGTGTGACTAAAAATAGACTAAACATTTATTTTTGTCACTAAACATTTATTTTTGTACTAAAACTAGACTAAAACATTTTTTTTTTTGTTGCTAAAACTACAATAAACGTTAATTTTTTTGTTGAATAAAACTAGTTTACCATGTTTTTGGGTTTTTCGTTGACTAAACATGATTAAAAGTATCACACTTTTAAATGGACTAAAATGTGCCTGAAACTAATGATCGTTTTTCATCAAAAAATTAAGACTAAAGCGTTAGGTGGCTGCCAAAAACAACGATGGTTGATATGATGTCCTGAAATACATTTTTTTTTTTGCAAGTGACCTCAGTCTGAACAGCGAGGTCGCATTATATCTGACTTTTACGTTTATATTTATTTCAACAAAACGTCACATTTCTGGGCATAGGGAGAGGTTTAGCATCAATCATGGCTGAGGTTTTTTTGCAGGGGGAATCATTTTATTGATCAAACTAATTGTTACAAGCAGCTAAGCATATGACGGATAGAAATACAGGACTGGAATATAAGACTGAATAATTAAACTCTCAAATGTACCAAAAAACTACCCTCGAACCACACCCACGAAACCCTCATCTCCAACAGAGACATTTACAAAAATAACAAAACAAAATATTCCAAATTAGTGAAATGCGTTTGTGGCAATCTTGAATTTCAAGATGAGGGACTATCGGTAAGCAGCATGGATCGCAGATCATTGTCTGGAGCGGCTACCAGCTTACTTAGCAGATCTTCTGGAGGAGTTGCTGCTGCACCCTGGGGTTTATTGGAAACGGTATTGACCTGTGCTGCTTCCTCCTGCTCTGCACCAGCCTGAGCCCCCTCCACCTTGCCCCCTGTCTCCCACACGGAAACTCCAGCGCTTTCACCTGAGGGCCTGCTCGATGCGTGGCTGGGTGGGAATTGATCCAGTGTGCGAGGCGGTGTAAGCACTCGGAGACTTGTGTTAAGACGTCCATAAATGCATGAGCTGCGAGGAAATTGCCAGACAGACGAAAGTGAGCTCTCGGAGTCTTCTACAGACTTCTATTGGAGGAAGAATGTCACAACCTTTCTTTTAGACTTGGTTCTGTTTCCTGCGGCGCACAAGCCGGCCTCTCTCGCGCCTGGAAGGCTACATTGATTTTGCTGGTGTGCTCGGTGGGAGACCTGAGATGATGAGGCCGAAGAGGCAACCTCGGGAGCTCCAGAGATGCCCGAAGCTTTTCCAGAACCTGAACTCCACCTCTTTCTGCCACCCTCCTTATTTTAGATGCAGAGGTGCACCAAGCTGCCTTTTTAGTTTTTATATTATGGTGTATTATTATATGGTGTGTGTGTGTGCGTGTGCATGTGCTTGTGTGTGCGTGCATGTGTGCGTGCATGTGTGCGTGCGTGTGTGTGCGCGTGTGTGTGTGTGTGCGTGTGTGTGTGTGTGTGTGTGTGTGTGTTGACCTGCCAGAACCTATTTTTGTTAGATCCATTTCTCAGGAAATCATGCAACAAAAACAACATCTCTCAATCTTAAACACTAATATAAGTTTCGTTCATGCATAGCTTGAGAACTGAAGAAAATCTGGAATCTGGAAAAAAAAAGACAAATGCAGACGACATTGAAAAAAAGACAAATGCAAATGAAATTGAAAAAAAGAAAAATGCAGACGAAATTGAATAAAGACAGATACAGATGAAATTGAAAAAAAGACAGAAGCAGACAAAATTGAAAAAAGACAGAAGCAGACGAAATTGAAGAAAAAGACATGTGCGGACGAAGTTGAACAAAAGACAGATGCGGATGGAGTTGAAAAAAAGACAAATGCGGACGAAATTGAACAAACAGACAGATGCGGACGAAGTTGAACAAAAGACAGATGCGGACGGAGTTGAACAAAAGAGAGATGCGCACGGAGTTGAACAAACGAGAGATGCGGACGAAGTTGAACAAAAGAGAGATGCGGACGAAGTTGAACAAAAGAGAGATGCGGACGAAGTTGAACAAAAGAGAGATGCGCACGGAGTTGAACAAACGAGAGATGCGGACGGAGTTGAACAAACGAGAGATGCGGACGGAGTTGAACAAACGAGAGATGCGCACGGAGTTGAACAAACGAGAGATGCGGACGGAGTTGAACAAACGAGAGATGCGGACGGAGTTGAACAAACGAGAGATGCGGACGGAGTTGAACAAACGAGAGATGCGGACGGAGTTGAACAAAAGAGAGATGCGGACGGGGTTGAACAAAAGAGAGATGCGGACGGGGTTGAACAAAAGAGAGATGCGGACGGGGTTGAACAAAAGAGAGATGCGAACGCGGTTGAACAAAAGAGAGATGCGGACGGGGTTGAACAAAAGAGAGATGCGGACGGGGTTGAACAAACGAGAGATGCGGACGGAGTTGAACAAACGAGAGATGCGGACGGAGTTGAACAAACGAGAGATGCGGACGGAGTTGAACAAACGAGAGATGCGGACGGAGTTGAACAAACGAGAGATGCGGACGGAGTTGAACAAACGAGAGATGCGGACGGAGTTGAACAAACGAGAGATGCGGTCGGAGTTGAACAAACGAGAGATGCGGACGGAGTTGAACAAAAGAGAGATGCGGACGGAGTTGAACAAAAGAGAGATGCGGACGGAGTTGAACAAAAGAGAGATGCGGACGGAGTTGAACAAAAGAGAGATGCGGACGGAGTTGAACAAAAGAGTGATGCGGACGGAGTTGAACAAAAGAGTGATGTGGACGGAGTTGAACAAAAGAGTGATGCGGACGGAGTTGAACGAAAAAGACAGATGCGGACGGAGTTGAACGATAAAGACAGATGCGGACGGAGTTGAACGAAAAAGACAGATGCAGACGGAGTTGAACGAAAAAGACAGATGCGGACGGAGTTGAACAAACGAGAGATGCGGACGGAGTTGAACAAAAGAGAGATGCGGACGGAGTTGAACAAAAGAGAGATGCGGACGGAGTTGAACAAAAGAGAGATGCGGACGGAGTTGAACAAAAGAGAGATGCGGACGGGGTTGAACAAACGAGAGATGCAGACGGAGTTGAACAAAAGAGAGATGCGGACGGAGTTGAACAAAAGAGAGATGCGGACGGGGTTGAACAAAAGAGAGATGCGGACGGAGTTGAACAAACGAGAGATGCGGACAGAGTTGAACAAAAGAGAGATGCGGACGGAGTTGAACAAAAGAGAGATGCGGACGGGGTTGAACAAAAGAGAGAT
The DNA here is from genome assembly GCA_900490495.1 of Danionella dracula. NCBI lineage: Eukaryota > Metazoa > Chordata > Actinopteri > Cypriniformes > Danionidae > Danionella > Danionella dracula. The sequence continues at coordinate 3,744 of UELW01000858.1, forward strand.
GCGGACGGGGTTGAACAAACGAGAGATGCGGACGGCGTTGAACAAAAGAGAGATGCGGACGGAGTTGAACAAAAGAGAGATGCGGACGGAGTTGAACAAAAGAGAGATGCGGACGGAGTTGAACAAAAGAGAGATGCGGACGGAGTTGAACAAAAGAGTGATGCGGACGAAGTTGAACAAAAGAGTGATGCGGACGGAGTTGAACAAAAGAGTGATGCGGACGGAGTTGAACGAAAAAGACAGATGCGGACGGAGTTGAACGATAAAGACAGATGCGGACGGAGTTGAACAAAAAAGACAGATGCGGACGGAGTTGAACGAAAAAGACAGATGCGGACGGAGTTGAACGAAAAAGACAGATGCTGACGGAGTTGAACGAAAAAGACAGATGCGGACGGAGTTGAAGAAAAAGACAGATGCGGACGGAGTTGAAGAAAAAGACAGATGCGGACGGAGTTGAAGAAAAAGACAGATGCGGACGGAGTTGAAGAAAAAGACAGATGCGGACGGAGTTGAAGAAAAAGACAGATGCGGACGAAGTTGAACAAAAGACAGATGCGGACGGAGTTGATCAAAAGACAAATGCAGACGACATTGAAAAAAAGACAAATGCAGATGAAATTGAAAAAAAGAAAAATGCAGACGAAATTGAATAAAGACAGATGCAGATGAAATTGAAAAAAAGACAGAAGCAGACAAAATTGAAAAAAAGACAGAAGCAGACGAAATTGAAGAAAAAGACATGTGCGGACGAAGTTGAACAAAAGACAGATGCGGATGGAGTTGAAAAAAAGACAAATGCGGACGAAATTGAACAAACAGACAGATGCGGACGAAGTTGAACAAAAGACAGATGCGGACGGAGTTGAACCAATGACAGATGCGGACGGAGTTGAACAAAAAGACAGATGCGGACGGAGTTGAACAAAAAGACAGATGCGGACGGAGTTGAACAAAAAGACAGATGCGGACGGAGTTGAACAAAAAGACAGATGCGGACGGAGTTGAACAAAAGGACAGATGCGGACGGAGTTGAACAAAAGGACAGATGCGGACGGAGTTCAACAAAAGAGAGATGCGGACGGAGTTGAACAAAAGAGAGATGCGGACGGAGTTGAACAAAAGAGAGATGCGGACAGAGTTGAACAAAAGAGAGATGCGGACAGAGTTGAACAAAAGAGAGATGCGGACCGAGTTGAACAAAAGAGAGATGCGCACGGAGTTGAACAAACGAGAGATGCGGACGAAGTTGAACAAAAGAGAGATGCGGACGAAGTTGAACAAAAGAGAGATGCGGACGAAGTTGAACAAAAGAGAGATGCGCACGGAGTTGAACAAACGAGAGATGCGGACGAAGTTGAACAAAAGAGAGATGCGGACGAAGTTGAACAAAAGAGAGATGCGGACGAAGTTGAACAAAAGAGAGATGCGGACGAAGTTGAACAAAAGAGAGATGCGGACGAAGTTGAACAAAAGAGAGATGCGCACGGAGTTGAACAAAAGAGAGATGCGGACAGAGTTGAACAAAAGAGAGATGCGGACAGAGTTGAACAAAAGAGAGATGCGCACGGAGTTGAACAAACGAGAGATGCGGACGAAGTTGAACAAAAGAGAGATGCGGACGAAGTTGAACAAAAGAGAGATGCGCACGGAGTTGAACAAACGAGAGATGCGGACGAAGTTGAACAAAAGAGAGATGCGCACGGAGTTGAACAAACGAGAGATGCGGACGAAGTTGAACAAAAGAGAGATGCGGACGAAGTTGAACAAAAGAGAGATGCGGACGAAGTTGAACAAAAGAGAGATGCGGACGAAGTTGAACAAAAGAGAGATGCGGACGAAGTTGAACAAAAGAGAGATGCGGACGGAGTTGAACAAAAGAGAGATGCGGACGGAGTTGAACAAAAGAGAGATGCGCACGGAGTTGAACAAACGAGAGATGCGCACGGAGTTGAACAAACGAGAGATGCGCACGGAGTTGAACAAACGAGAGATGCGCACGGAGTTGAACAAACGAGAGATGCGGACGGAGTTGAACAAACGAGAGATGCGGACGGAGTTGAACAAACGAGAGATGCGGACGGAGTTGAACAAACGAGAGATGCGGACGGGGTTGAACAAACGAGAGATGCGGACGGGGTTGAACAAACGAGAGATGCGGACGGGGTTGAACAAACGAGAGATGCGGACGGGGTTGAACAAACGAGAGATGCGGACGGGGTTGAACAAAAGAGAGATGCGGACGGGGTTGAACAAAAGAGAGATGCGGACGGGGTTGAACAAAAGAGAGATGCGGACGGGGTTGAACAAAAGAGAGATGCGGACGGGGTTGAACAAACGAGAGATGCGGACGGAGTTGAACAAACGAGAGATGCGGACGGAGTTGAACAAACGAGAGATGCGGAGTACGGACGTTGAACAAACGAGAGATGCGGACGGAGTTGAACAAAAGAGAGATGCGGACGGAGTTGAACAAAAGAGAGATGCGGACGGAGTTGAACAAAAGAGTGATGCGGACGGAGTTGAACAAAAGAGAGATGCGGACGGAGTTGAACAAAAGAGAGATGCGGACGGAGTTGAACAAAAGAGAGATGCGGACGGAGTTGAACAAAAGAGAGATGCGGACGGAGTTGAACGAAAAAGAGAGATGCGGACGGAGTTGAACGAAAAAGAGAGATGCGGACGGAGTTGAACGAAAAAGACAGATGCGGACGAAATTGAACAAACAGACAGATGCGGACGAAGTTGAACAAAAGACAGATGCGGACGGAGTTGAACCAATGACAGATGCGGACGGAGTTGAACAAAAAGACAGATGCGGACGGAGTTGAACAAAAAGACAGATGCGGACGGAGTTGAACAAAAAGACAGATGCGGACGGAGTTGAACAAAAAGACAGATGCGGACGGAGTTGAACAAAAGGACAGATGCGGACAGAGTTCAACAAAAGAGAGATGCCGACGGAGTTGAACGAAAAAGACAGATGCGGACGGAGTTGAACAAAAGAGAGATGCGGACGGAGTTGAACAAAAGAGAGATGCGGACGGAGTTGAACAAAAGAGAGATGCGGACAGAGTTGAACAAAAGAGAGATGCGGACAGAGTTGAACAAAAGAGAGATGCGGACCGAGTTGAACAAAAGAGAGATGCGCACGGAGTTGAACAAACGAGAGATGCGGACGGAGTTGAACAAACGAGAGATGCGGACGAAGTTGAACAAAAGAGAGATGCGGACGAAGTTGAACAAAAGAGAGATGCGGACGAAGTTGAACAAAAGAGAGATGCGGACGAAGTTGAACAAAAGAGAGATGCGGACGGAGTTGAACAAAAGAGAGATGCGGACGGAGTTGAACAAAAGAGAGATGCGGACGGAGTTGAACAAAAGAGAGATGCGGACGGAGTTGAACAAAAGAGAGATGCGCACGGAGTTGAACAAACGAGAGATGCGCACGGAGTTGAACAAACGAGAGATGCGGACGGAGTTGAACAAACGAGAGATGCGGACGGAGTTGAACAAACGAGAGATGCGGACGGAGTTGAACAAACGAGAGATGCGGACGGGGTTGAACAAACGAGAGATGCGGACGGGGTTGAACAAACGAGAGATGCGGACGGGGTTGAACAAAAGAGAGATGCGGACGGGGTTGAACAAAAGAGAGATGCGGACGGGGTTGAACAAAAGAGAGATGCGGACGGGGTTGAACAAAAGAGAGATGCGGACGGGGTTGAACAAAAGAGAGATGCGGACGGGGTTGAACAAACGAGAGATGCGGACGGAGTTGAACAAACGAGAGATGCGGACGGAGTTGAACAAAAGAGAGATGCGGACGGAGTTGAACAAAGAGAGATGCGGACGGAGTTGAACAAAAGAGAGATGCGGACGGAGTTGAACAAAAGAGTGATGCGGACGGAGTTGAACAAAAGAGAGATGCGGACGGAGTTGAACAAAAGAGAGATGCGGACGGAGTTGAACAAAAGAGAGATGCGGACGGAGTTGAACGAAAAAGAGAGATGCGGACGGAGTTGAACGAAAAAGAGAGATGCGGACGGAGTTGAAGAAAAAGACAGATGCGGACGGAGTTGAAGAAAAAGACAGATGCGGACGGAGTTGAAGAAAAAGACAGATGCGGACGGAGTTGAAGAAAAAGACAGATGCGGACGAAATTGAACAAAAGACAGATGCGGACGGAGTTGATCAAAAGACAGATGCGGACAAAATTGCACAAAAGACAGATGCGGACGGAGTTGATAAAAAGACAGATGCGGACGGAGTTGATAAAAAGACAAATGCGGACGAAATTGCACAAAAGACAAATGCGGACGGAGTTGATCAAAAGACAAATGTGGACGAAATTGCACAAAAGACAAATGCGGACGAAATCAGAAAAAAGACAAATGCAGACGAAATTGAAAAAACAACAACAATAATTTGACAAAAAACATTATGAGCTAATCGCAGTGTGAGAAGGGATAAACAGAGGACTAAAGTGGACCTTCAGGAAAATGTTAGCAAACTTGGGCTTTTAAAATTGCTAAATGATAAAAAATGTTATTCTGCTGAGTCCCATGACACTCGAGGATTCTGGAAAACGAACGTGCTGATGCTGCAGCCAAGAAAGCCCTCAACAAAGAAATGAGCTGTTATCAAATCCACTTTTCAGGCCAGTTATTGCCAAGTGTGTAATAACAAGCTTCATGAGATTAAGCCTTTAGTTAACTAGAGCTGCTTCATTTTAAATCAAGACACAAGTTGCAAAAGCGCTCAAACCTCTGCAGATGATCCAGAACTCTGCAGCTCATCTGATCTTCAAGGATCCGAAGCGAGCTCATGTTACTCCCCTCTTCATCACTCTTCACTGGATTTCCATCGCAGCTCGTGTTAAATTCAAATCACTGATGCTCATGTACAAAACTATCTCCAGATCAGCCCTTGTTTACCTCCAGAAGCTCCTACACTCCTGCACGCCCTCCAGAAGCTTCTACACTCCTGCATGCCCTCCAGAAGCTCCTACACTCCTGCATGTCCTCCAGAAGCTCCTACACTCCAGCATGTCCTCCAGAAGCTCTTACACTCCTGCGTGTCCTCCAGAAGCTCTTACACTCCTGCATGTCCTCCAGAAGCTCCTACACTCCTACATGCCCTCCAGAAGCTCCTCCACTCCTGCATGTCCTCCAGAAGCTCCTCTACTCCTCCATGTCCTCCAGAAGCTCCTCTACTCCTACATGTCCTCCAGAAGCTCCTACACTCCTACATGCCCTCCAGAAGCTCCTACACTCCTACATGCCCTCCAGAAGCTCCTACACTCCTACATGCCCTCCAGAAGCTCCTACACTCCTACATGCCCTCCAGAAGCTCCTCCACTCCTGCATGTCCTCCAGAAGCTCCTCTACTCCTGCATGTCCTCCAGAAGCTCTTACACTCCTGCATGTCCTCCAGAAGCTCCTACACTCCTACATGCCCTCCAGAAGCTCCTCCACTCCTGCATGTCCTCCAGATGCTCCTCTACTCCTGCATGTCCTCCAGAAGCTCTTACACTCCTGCATGTCCTCCAGAAGCTCCTACACTCCTACATGCCCTCCAGAAGCTCCTCCACTCCTGCATGTCCTCCAGAAGCTCCTCCACTCCTGCATGTCCTCCAGAAGCTCCTCCACTCCTGCATGTCCTCCAGAAGCTCCTACACTCCTACATGCCCTCCAGAAGCTCCTCCACTCCTGCATGTCCTCCAGAAGCTCCTCTACTCCTGCATGTCCTCCAGAAGCTCTTACACTCCTGCATGTCCTCCAGAAGCTCCTACACTCCTATATGCCCTCCAGAAGCTCCTCCACTCCTGCATGTCCTCCAGAAGCTCCTCCACTCCTGCATGTCCTCCAGAAGCTCCTCCACTCCTGCATGTCCTCCAGAAGCTCCTCCACTCCTGCATGTCCTCCAGAAGCTCAAACACTCCTACATGTCCTCCAGAAGCTTGTGTCTCTCCTATTGTAAGTCGCTTTGGAGAAAAGCGTCTGCCAAATGCATAAATGTAAATGTAAAATATAAATGTACAACACAACACCCCTAAACTTCTTAACGAAAAGATACAGTCTTCCAGAAATAAAAGTAGGCCACTCTCCACGTTAGCCAAACAAGCCACAAACAATTAGATGAGGAAGAAATAATCAAATTACAAAACAACAACCCAAATCTTACGGAAATCAACATTGAAACTAAACCTAACCATGAAGGTGTTTGGTGACGGAGCTGGAACCCGGAGCTCTTCACCGAGCGCGCTCCCAGAGCTGAAGAACTCCGCCTCTTTTCAACGCGCACCAACCAATCATCGACGTTCCAGCCGACTTCATTAACAAACACTCCTGAACACGAAACATGAATCAAACATAGTACAAAACATTATAAATCAAGCTAAAGTGACTCAAGGCACATAACACACAATCCATGAAACATATACTTTTAATTTTAATGCACGTTTTCCACATGAAAACTGACTTTTATACTCAAAGGCCTTCAAATGCTTGACCATTCTTTGATTTAAGATTTAATCAAAGCTACAATCATCATATCTTGTCTGGACAGATGTTGTTTTAACTTTTTATTTTGAGTAATGTATTTTAAGTTGTGTAACTTTTTATTTTTTTTATTCTTTTATATATTTTTTTATTTTATAACTGTTTCATTTTTATGTCTTTAAAAGTGCCTGAGCTGCGGACAACAACAACAACAACTGCACGTCCTTCAAAGCCCAGAACGTGTTTTTCTTCAAAAAAAAATGCTTGTTTTTCAGTTCGTTTCATTTTTGCTAGATTAGTTTTTTTTATTTTACCACAAGCTGAAGAAAAGCAGGCCCTTCTTGTGAAACATCTCAGAGGAATGCATCCGACTCTGCAAGCTGCCTTGATTCTGAAGGCAACGAAGCTAAGCACGCAGAGAAACACAAAGGAAGACGGTTTCTGTAGCAGAAGAAAACCAGATGACTTGAGCTGTTGCAGGTTCAGATTTACCGTCTGCCTGACCCTGTTTCCCTGCACAGAACTCTCTGGAATTCCACCACGCAGATACTTTAATCTCCTGCTGAGGTTGCGTTGACCTCAACTGAATCTGAAGATACTTTTCACTGGAGTCGTCTTGGGTTGGGAGATGTTCCTCACACCTGAAACATGGAGGCCACATAAATCAGATCTCAGGCACCTCTAGTCAAGTCAAGTCAAGTAACTTTTTATTTTCATTACTGTCAGATAAGTCGATGCAGTACATAGTGAACTGAAACAACGTTCCCTCAGAACCCTGGTGCTACATAAAAGAACAGCATGACAGAGAACTGAAGACTAACTAAGAACATAAAGTGAATCGTGTGCAGTTAGTGCAAACAGTGCAGAACATCCATTAATTTCTTGTCGGCTTTCTTCCCTTTCGGGGTCTCCACAGCGGAACAGACTGCCAACTCTCTGGCACATGTTTTACGCGGCGGATGCCCTTCTAGCCGCAACCCATCGCTGGGAAACATCCACACACACTCATACACTCTCAAACACTATGAACAATCGTTTTTACCCAATTCTCTTATTCCGCATGTCTTTGTTCTTGTGGGGAAACCGGAGCACCCGGAGTAAACCCACGAGGAGAACATGAGAACTCCACACAGAGATACCAACCGACCCAGCTTTGAACCAGCGACCTTCTTGATGTGAGGCGACCGTGCTACCCACTGCGCCACCGTGACGCCCGCAGTGCAGAACAACACAGTGCAAAAACACACAAGACAGTGCAACAGAACAAGATAAAAAAACAAGAAAAAGATAACACCGACTAATAACCTAAAATTTGCTGAGAATGTTCAGAGCTGCACTAGACAAACTGTGAACAGGATGTGAAGTGACGAATATGTGCAAAATAGAGTAATGCTAGTTATAATAAATGATAAATATGTGTTGTGCTGGAGATGAGGATGTATGTGAGCTGAGATGGTGATGGATAAGTTTGTATGAGTTTAGTTCTGTGTTGTCTGGTTGTGAGGGCCCGAATGCTCCGGAACCTCTCTCCTGAGTGTGAACAGTGTGTGAGTGGGGCCGTCCACAATGTTTTTAGCTTTGCGGATGCATGGAGCGGTGACCGAGGGAAGAGGTCTTCTCAGCCGTCCTCACTCTCCTCTGTAGGGTCTTGGGAGCCGATACGGTGCCGTTCCCAAAGCAGGCAGTGCTGCAGCTGCTCCAGATGCTCTCGACGGTTCCTCTGTAGAACATGGTCAGGATGGAGGGGTGGTGGATGGGCTTTCCTCAGGCTTCTCAGGAAGTGGAGATGATGCTGGGCTTTTTTACTGATGGAGCTGGTGTTAACCGGTACGGATCGGTCTTCTGCTCCTGGATTAGGAGCCTCCAGTTTCGGCGTTTCCTGTAAAGCCTCATGAGGGATCACACGAGGGATGAGAGCGTGTGGAAAGCACAGCGCTCTTGGCTGAAACCCGGCAGCCGGACAATGCAGCCTGTGTCCTCGGGACGGACCAGCTGGAGTGGAACCTAAAATCCTCTCTCCAGCTTTTCCCTGATTCTTTTTTTCTTGCTTGCTCTCCGTGGCACCAGGCCTCAGCGGCTCTCGCTCCTCGTTTGCTCTTTGGGTAAGCGGTGCGGCAGTAATTGCTGGCCATTGCTGACCCACTTTTACGGTTTCCTGCTTCACACGCCAAAGGTTGCTTTCGTGTCAAAATTGGTGGAACACAAATGCGTAAAAATGAAGACGTCGTCAACAGTAGCAGTTCCATTTTTTTTAACCCTTGAGGAACTGCATTTTTCTGTATAAAAAAGAAGGAGAACGGTTTCTCTCCTCGACCCTAGATTGGAGAACGGAGACTTTAAACACGATTTTATTTCGTTTAGAGGTTCCTTATTACATCCCTTTTAAAGTGAGAGTGAAGTGGAATTATTTTAAACGATTTATAATAGATATCAGACCTTTAGAATGTAGTATTGATGGTAAACAATGTCTTTGAATTCCCCTCAAATGGTCGTACTGCACAAAACAAGCTATGTGCCTCATGTTCCTCCCACTGGCCTGCATCCTCCACGCCCCCCTGCTGGGTTTCACACAGAAAATGCACTTATTTCTGAAGAATACGTTCATCTTTTGGTGCCAAAAAACACTTTTGTTATTTCATAATTTCATGTATATCAAAAAGCCACTCTCCAGAAATCATAATTTTAATTTTTGATGCATTTGATGCACTATACACTCTTGTAGAACCTGTTTTAATGTACACCTTTCAATGTAAGCCTTCTTGAATCTACCACTTACTTTTATTTATATATTGCTAATAAACTTGTTTGTTTAACATTTAGAAGCTCTTTTTCACTTTCAAGTGTATCAAAAGACCAAACTCCAAAAACCATAGTTTTTACTCTTAAAATATAGAAAATGTAGGCTTTTAATTTGCCATTTCAAATATATCAATAAACCAAGCTCCAGAATTCGTGTTTTTACTTGACATTTTACTTGACATTTCAAAATTTAATTTCTACATTTTAGTAGACCACGTGTAAGAAATCGTAATTTTACTTCCTTAGCTGTAGCAAATGTAAGCTTTTATTATGAACTTTTAAGTTTAGCTCTAGAAATAATAAGTTTACTCTTCAAATTTATCAAAGGACTAATCTCCAGAATCAACAGACCCTTCTCCAGAGATCCTCATTTTCACTTTTGATATTCTTGAAATTTCAAAATAAAACCTTGAATTGCTACAGTTTAACAGACCACACGTGTAAAAAAAAAAAAAAAAAAAAAAAATATATATATATATATATATATATATATATATATATATATAAATTAAATAAAATATGTATATTAAAGTTTAGGAAATTTAAACTTTTATTTTGAAATTTCACATATTTCAAAAGACTACTCTCCAGAAATCATATTTTTCTACAAGTTGCCATTGAAGATTTTATTTTGAAATGCACATATATGTAGAACCTGCTTTAATTTACACCTTTCAGCTTTTGTGAATCTATTCATTTACTTCTCGCAAATAAACATGTTTTTTTTTTTACATTTAGAAGCTATTTTTCCTCCATACTGTGGTGCTAATCTTGTTTTTATTGAACGTTTGCTGAGCAGATTGTGTTCTTAAGACCTCTTCTTGGGTTCACCTCTGATGAGATTGTGTGGTCTGCGTCGCCCTCTGCAGGACCCTCTGGACGCTGCGCGCTCCGTGATCATCATCCGCTCTCTGATAGCTGGAGGTGTGGCAGACAAGCACGGAGGGGTTTTCCCGGGGGACCAGCTGGTGTTCGTCAACGAGGCTCATCTGGACGCGTGCTCTCTGGCTCAGGCGGTGGAGGTGCTCAAAGCTGCGGCGCCGGGGAAGGTTCACCTCGGGATCAGGAAGCCGCTGGTGGTGGTGAGGGTTTGAGATCTGTGCTGTTTTAGCTCATGAATCCCTTTCCTCGTATCTTCATAACTCTCCCCGCTCTTCTACCGTACACCTACAGGTGTCAAGAAACGCTTTTGATATTTTCTATGTGATTCGCAGCCTGAAGAGGGCATCGACGAGCAGCTGGAGGGAAAGAAGCCGTCTGTGCCTGAGGTACTCTTTTACGGTAGAGGGTTAGAGCCACTGTAAAAAATTAAATTAAAGTTCTGGCTTTATATCTCAGAATTCTGACTAATCTTAGAACTCTGACTTTTTTCTCAGAATTCTTACTTTAATCTTAGAACTCTGACTTTTTTCTCAGAATTCTGACTTTAATCTTAGAACTCTGACTTTTTCTCAGAATTCTGACTTTAATCTTAGAACTCTGACTTTTTCGCAGAATTCCAACTTTAATCTTTGAACTCTGACTTTTTTCTCAGAATTCCGACTTTAATCTTAGAACTCTGACTTTTTTCTCAGAATTCTGACTTTAATCTTAGAACTCTGACTTTTTCTCAGAATTCTGACTTTAATCTTAGAACTCTGACTTTTTTCTCAGAATTCTGACTTTAATCTTAGAACTCTGACTTTTTCTCAGAATTCTGACTTTAATCTTAGAACTCTGACTTTTTCGCAGAATTCCAACTTTAATCTTAGAACTCTGACTTTTTTCTCAGAATTCCGACTTTAATCTTAGAACTCTGACTTTTTTCTTAGAATTCTGACATTAATCTTAAAACTCTGACTTTTTTCTCAGAATTCTGACTTTAATCTTAGAACTCTGACTTTTTTCTCAGAATTCCGACTTTAATCTTAGAACTCTGACTTTTTTCTTAGAATTCTGACATTAATCTTAAAACTCTGACTTTTTTCTCAGAATTCTGACTTTAATCTTAGAACTCTGTCTTTTTTCTCAGAATTCCGACTTTAATCTTAGAACTCTGACTTTTTCTCAGAATTCTGACTTTAATCTTAGAACTCTGACTTTTTTTCTCAGAATTCTGACTTTAATCTTAAAACTCTGAATTTTTCTCAGAATTCTGACTTTTTTTTAGAATTCAGACTTTAATCTTAGAACTCTGACTTTTTATTAGAATTCTGACTTTAATATTAGAACTCTGACTTTTTTTAGAATTCTGACTTTTTATTGGAATTCTGACTTTTTATTGGAATTCTGACTTTTTGTTAGAATTCTGACTTTAATCTTAGAACTCTGACTTTTTTTCTCAGAATTCTGACTTTAATCTTAAAACTCTGAATTTTTCTCAGAATTCTGACTTTTTTTTAGAATTCAGACTTTAATCTTAGAACTCTGACTTTTTCTCAGAATTCTGACTTTAATCTTAGAACTCTGACTTTTTTCTCAGAATTCTGACTTTAATCTTAGAACTCTGACTTTTTTTCTCAGAATTCTGACTTTAATCTTAAAACTCTGAATTTTTTTCAGAATTCTGACTTTTTTACAATTCAGACTTTAATCTTAGAACTCTGACTTTTTATTAGAATTCAGACTTTAATCTTAGAACTCTGACTTTTTATTAGAATTCCGACTTTAATCTTAGAACTCTGACTTTTTTCTCAGAATTCTGACTTTAATCTTAGAACTCTGACTTTTTTTCTCAGAATTCTGACTTTAATCTTAAAACTCTGAATTTTTTTCAGAATTCTGACTTTTTTACAATTCAGACTTTAATCTTAGAACTCTGACTTTTTATTAGAATTCAGACTTTAATCTTAGAACTCTGACTTTTTATTAGAATTCCGACTTTAATCTTAGAACTCTGACTTTTTTTCTCAGAATTCTGACTTTAATCTTAAAACTCTGAATTTTTTTCAGAATTCTGACTTTTTTACAATTCAGACTTTAATCTTAGAACTCTGACTTTTTATTAGAATTCAGACTTTAATCTTAGAACTCTGACTTTTTATTAGAATTCCGACTTTAATCTTAGAACTCTGACTTTTTTTCTCAGAATTCTGACTTTAATCTTAGAATTCTGACTTTTTTTCTCAGAATTCTGACTTTAATCTTAAAACTCTGAATTTTTTCAGAATTCTGACTTTTTTACAATTCAGACTTTAATCTTAGAACTCTGACTTTTTATTAGAATTCAGACTTTAATCTTAGAACTCTGACTTTTTATTAGAATTCCGACTTTAATCTTAGAACTCTGACTTTTTTCTCAGAATTCTGACTTTAATCTTAGAACTCTGAATTTTTCTCAGAATTCTGACTTTTTTTAGAATTCAGACTTTAATATTAGAACTCTGACATTTTATTAGAATTCTGACTTTAATATTAGAACTCTGACTTTTTATTAGAATTCTGACTTTTTATTGGAATTCTGACTTTTTATTAGAATTCTGACTTTAATCTCAGAATTCTGACTTTTTTTAGAATTCAGACTTTAATCTTAGAACTCTGACTTTTTATTAGAATTCCGACTTTAATCTTAGAACTCTGACTTTTTTCTCAGAATTCTGACTTTAATCTTAGAACTCTGAATTTTTCTCAGAATTCTGACTTTTTTTTAGGATTCAGACTTTAATCTTAGAACTCTGACTTTTTATTAGAATTCTGACTTTAATATTAGAACTCTGTCTTTTTTCTCAGAATTCTGACTTTAATCTTAGAACTCTGTCTTTTTTCTCAGAATTCCGACTTTAATCTTAGAACTCTGACTTTTTCTCAGAATTCTGACTTTAATCTTAGAACTCTGACTTTTTTTCTCAGAATTCTGACTTTAATCTTAAAACTCTGAATTTTTCTCAGAATTCTGACTTTTTTTTAGAATTCAGACTTTAATCTTAGAACTCTGACTTTTTATTAGAATTCTGACTTTAATATTAGAACTCTGACTTTTTATTAGAATTCTGACTTTTTATTGGAATTCTGACTTTTTATTGGAATTCTGACTTTTTGTTAGAATTCTGACTTTAATCTTAGAACTCTGACTTTTTTTCTCAGAATTCTGACTTTAATCTTAAAACTTTGAATTTTTCTCAGAATTCTGACTTTTTTTTAGAATTCAGACTTTAATCTTAGAACTCTGACTTTTTCTCAGAATTCTGACTTTAATCTTAGAACTCTGACTTTTTTCTCAGAATTCTGACTTTAATCTTAGAACTCTGACTTTTTTTCTCAGAATTCTGACTTTAATCTTAAAACTCTGAATTTTTTTCAGAATTCTGACTTTTTTACAATTCAGACTTTAATCTTAGAACTCTGACTTTTTATTAGAATTCAGACTTTAATCTTAGAACTCTGACTTTTTATTAGAATTCCGACTTTAATCTTAGAACTCTGACTTTTTTCTCAGAATTCTGACTTTAATCTTAGAACTCTGACTTTTTTCTCAGAATTCTGACTTTAATCTTAAAACTCTGAATTTTTTTCAGAATTCTGACTTTTTTACAATTCAGACTTTAATCTTAGAACTCTGACTTTTTTCTCAGAATTCCGACTTTAATCTTAGAACTCTGACTTTTTATTAGAATTCAGACTTTTATCTTAGAACTCTGACTTTTTATTAGAATTCCGACTTTAATCTTAGAACTCTGACTTTTTTTCTCAGAAATCTGACTTTAATCTTAAAACTCTGAATTTTTTTCAGAATTCTGACTTTTTTACAATTCAGACTTTAATCTTAGAACTCTGACTTTTATTAGAATTCAGACTTTAATCTTAGAACTCTGACTTTTTATTAGAATTCCGACTTTAATCTTAGAACTCTGACTTTTTTCTCAGAATTCTGACTTTAATCTTAGAACTCTGACTTTTTTTCTCAGAATTCTGACTTTAATCTTAAAACTCTGAATTTTTTTCAGAATTCTGACTTTTTTACAATTCAGACTTTAATCTTAGAACTCTGACTTTTTATTAGAATTCAGACTTTAATCTTAGAACTCTGACTTTTTATTAGAATTCCGACTTTAATCTTAGAACTCTGACTTTTTTTCTCAGAATTCTGACTTTAATCTTAAAACTCTGAATTTTTTTCAGAATTCTGACTTTTTTACAATTCAGACTTTAATCTTAGAACTCTGACTTTTTATTAGAATTCAGACTTTAATCTTAGAACTCTGACTTTTTATTAGAATTCTGACTTTAATCTTAAAACTCTGAATTTTTTTCAGAATTCTGACTTTTTTACAATTCAGACTTTAATCTTAGAACTCTGACTTTTTATTAGAATTCAGACTTTAATCTTAGAACTCTGACTTTTTATTAGAATTCCGACTTTAATCTTAGAACTCTGACTTTTTTTCTCAGAATTCTGACTTTAATCTTAAAACTCTGAATTTTTTTCAGAATTCTGACTTTTTTACAATTCAGACTTTAATCTTAGAACTCTGACTTTTTATTAGAATTCAGACTTTAATCTTAGAACTCTGACTTTTTATTAGAATTCCGACTTTAATCTTAGAACTCTGACTTTTTTCTCAGAATTCTGACTTTAATCTTAGAACTCTGACTTTTTTTCTCAGAATTCTGACTTTAATCTTAGAACTCTGACTTTTTCGCAGAATTCCAACTTTAATCTTTGAACTCTGACTTTTTTCTCAGAATTCCGACTTTAATCTTAGAACTCTGACTTTTTTCTCAGAATTCTGACTTTAATCTTAGAACTCTGACTTTTTCTCAGAATTCTGACTTTAATCTTAGAACTCTGACTTTTTTCTCAGAATTCTGACTTTAATCTTAGAACTCTGACTTTTTCTCAGAATTCTGACTTTAATCTTAGAACTCTGACTTTTTTCGCAGAATTCCAACTTAATCTTAGAACTCTGACTTTTTTCTCAGAATTCCGACTTTAATCTTAGAACTCTGACTTTTTCTTAGAATTCTGACATTAATCTTAAAACTCTGACTTTTTTCTCAGAATTCTGACTTTAATCTTAGAACTCTGACTTTTTTCTCAGAATTCCGACTTTAATCTTAGAACTCTGACTTTTTTCTTAGAATTCTGACATTAATCTTAAAACTCTGACTTTTTTCTCAGAATTCTGACTTTAATCTTAGAACTCTGTCTTTTTTCTCAGAATTCCGACTTTAATCTTAGAACTCTGACTTTTTCTCAGAATTCTGACTTTAATCTTAGAACTCTGACTTTTTTTCTCAGAATTCTGACTTTAATCTTAAAACTCTGAATTTTTCTCAGAATTCTGACTTTTTTTAGAATTCAGACTTTAATCTTAGAACTCTGACTTTTTATTAGAATTCTGACTTTAATATTAGAACTCTGACTTTTATTAGAATTCTGACTTTTTATTGGAATTCTGACTTTTATTGGAATTCTGACTTTTTGTTAGAATTCTGACTTTAATCTTAGAACTCTGACTTTTTTTCTCAGAATTCTGACTTTAATCTTAAAACTCTGAATTTTTCTCAGAATTCTGACTTTTTTTTAGAATTCAGACTTTAATCTTAGAACTCTGACTTTTTCTCAGAATTCTGACTTTAATCTTAGAACTCTGACTTTTTTCTCAGAATTCTGACTTTAATCTTAGAACTCTGACTTTTTTTCTCAGAATTCTGACTTTAATCTTAAAACTCTGAATTTTTTTCAGAATTCTGACTTTTTTACAATTCAGACTTTAATCTTAGAACTCTGACTTTTTATTAGAATTCAGACTTTAATCTTAGAACTCTGACTTTTTATTAGAATTCCGACTTTAATCTTAGAACTCTGACTTTTTTCTCAGAATTCTGACTTTAATCTTAGAACTCTGACTTTTTTTCTCAGAATTCTGACTTTAATCTTAAAACTCTGAATTTTTTTCAGAATTCTGACTTTTTTACAATTCAGACTTTAATCTTAGAACTCTGACTTTTTATTAGAATTCAGACTTTAATCTTAGAACTCTGACTTTTTATTAGAATTCCGACTTTAATCTTAGAACTCTGACTTTTTTTCTCAGAATTCTGACTTTAATCTTAAAACTCTGAATTTTTTCTCAGAATTCTGACTTTTTTTACAATTCAGACTTTAATCTTAGAACTCTGACTTTTTATTAGAATTCAGACTTTAATCTTAGAACTCTGACTTTTTATTAGAATTCCGACTTTAATCTTAGAACGCTGACTTTTTTCTCAGAATTCTGACTTTAATCTTAGAACTCTGACTTTTTTTCTCAGAATTCTGACTTTAATCTTAAAACTCTGAATTTTTTTCAGAATTCTGACTTTTTTACAATTCAGACTTTAATCTTAGAACTCTGACTTTTTATTAGAATTCAGACTTTAATCTTAGAACTCTGACTTTTTATTAGAATTCCGACTTTAATCTTAGAACTCTGACTTTTTTCTCAGAATTCTGACTTTAATCTTAGAACTCTGAATTTTTCTCAGAATTCTGACTTTTTTTAGAATTCAGACTTTAATATTAGAACTCTGACTTTTTATTAGAATTCTGACTTTAATATTAGAACTCTGACTTTTTATTAGAATTCTGACTTTTTATTGGAATTCTGACTTTTTATTAGAATTCTGACTTTAATCTCAGAATTCTGACTTTTTTTAGAATTCAGACTTTAATCTTAGAACTCTGACTTTTTATTAGAATTCCGACTTTAATCTTAGAACTCTGACTTTTTTCTCAGAATTCTGACTTTAATCTTAGAACTCTGAATTTTTCTCAGAATTCTGACTTTTTTTTAGGATTCAGACTTTAATCTTAGAACTCTGACTTTTTATTAGAATTCTGACTTTAATATTAGAACTCTGTCTTTTTTCTCAGAATTCTGACTTTAATCTTAGAACTCTGTCTTTTTTCTCAGAATTCCGACTTTAATCTTAGAACTCTGACTTTTTCTCAGAATTCTGACTTTAATCTTAGAACTCTGACTTTTTTTCTCAGAATTCTGACTTTAATCTTAAAACTCTGAATTTTTCTCAGAATTCTGACTTTTTTTTTAGAATTCCAACTTTAATCTTAGAACTCTGACTTTTTATTAGAATTCTGACTTTAATATTAGAACTCTGACTTTTATTAGAATTCTGACTTTTTATTGGAATTCTGACTTTTTATTGGAATTCTGACTTTTTGTTAGAATTCTGACTTTAATCTTAGAACTCTGACTTTTTTTTCTCATAATTCTGACTTTAATCTTAAAACTTTGAATTTTTCTCAGAATTCTGACTTTTTTTTAGAATTCAGACTTTAATCTTAGAACTCTGACTTTTTCTCAGAATTCTGACTTTTTTCTCAGAACTCTGACTTTTTTCTCAGAATTCTGACTTTAATCTCAGAACTCTGACTTTTTTCTCAGAATTCTGACTTTAATCTTAGAACTCTGAATTTTTTTCAGAATTCTGACTTTTTTACAATTCAGACTTTAATCTTAGAACTCTGACTTTTTATTAGAATTCAGACTTTAATCTTAGAACTCTGACTTTTTATTAGAATTCCGACTTTAATCTTAGAACTCTGACTTTTTTCTCAGAATTCTGACTTTAATCTTAGAACTCTGACTTTTTTTCTCAGAATTCTGACTTTAATCTTAAAACTCTGAATTTTTCTCAGAATTCTGACTTTTTTTACAATTCAGACTTTAATCTTAGAACTCTGACTTTTTATTAGAATTCAGACTTTAATCTTAGAACTCTGACTTTTTATTAGAATTCCGACTTTAATCTTAGAACTCTGACTTTTTTTCTCAGAATTCTGACTTTAATCTTAAAACTCTGAATTTTTTTTCAGAATTCTGACTTTTTTACAATTCAGACTTTAATCTTAGAACTCTGACTTTTTATTAGAATTCAGACTTTAATCTTAGAACTCTGACTTTTTATTAGAATTCCGACTTTAATCTTAGAACTCTGACTTTTTTCTCAGAATTCTGACTTTAATCTTAGAACTCTGACTTTTTTTCTCAGAATTCTGACTTTAATCTTAAAACTCTGAATTTTTTTCAGAATTCTGACTTTTTTACAATTCAGACTTTAATCTTAGAACTCTGACTTTTTATTAGAATTCAGACTTTAATCTTAGAACTCTGACTTTTTATTAGAATTCCGACTTTAATCTTAGAACTCTGACTTTTTTCTCAGAATTCTGACTTTAATCTTAGAACTCTGAATTTTTCTCAGAATTCTGACTTTTTTTAGAATTCAGACTTTAATATTAGAACTCTGACTTTTTATTAGAATTCTGACTTTAATATTAGAACTCTGACTTTTTATTAGAATTCTGACTTTTTATTAGAATTCTGACTTTTTATTGGAATTCTGACTTTTTATTAGAATTCTGACTTTAATCTCAGAATTCTGACTTTTTTTAGAATTCAGACTTTAATCTTAGAACTCTGACTTTTTATTAGAATTCCGACTTTAATCTTAGAACTCTGACTTTTTTCTCAGAATTCTGACTTTAATCTTAGAACTCTGATTTTTCTCAGAATTCCTGACTTTTTTTTAGGATTCCAGACTTTAATCTAGAACTCTGACTTTTTATTAGAATTCTGACTTTAATATTAGAACTCTGTCTTTTTTCTCAGATTCTGACTTTAATCTTAGAACTCTGTCTTTTTTCTCAGAATTCCGACTTTAATCTTAGAACTCTGAACCTTTTTCTCAGAAGTCTGACTTTAAATCTTAGAACTCTGACTTTTTCCTCAGAATTCTGACTTTAATCTTAAACTCTGAATTTTCTCAGAATTCTGACTTTTTTTAGAATTCAGACTTTAAATCTTAGAACTCTGACTTTTTATTAGAATTCTGACTTTAATATTAGAACTCTGACTTTTTAGTTAGAATTCTGACTTTTTATTGGAATTCTGACTTTTTATTGGAATTCTGACTTTTTGGTAGAATTCTGACTTTAATCTTAGAACTCTGACTTTTTTCTCAGAATTCTGACTTTAATCTTAAAACTCTGAATTTTTCTCAGAATTCTGACTTTTTTTAGAATTCAGACTTTAATCTTAGAACTCTGACTTTTCTCAGAATTCTGACTTTAATCTGAGAACTCTGACTTTTTCTCAGATTTCTGACTTTAATCTTAGAAACTCTGACTTTTTTCTCAGAAGTCTGACTTAAATCTTAAAACTCTGAATTTTTCTCAGAATTCTGACTTTTTTTTAGAATTCAGACGTGAACCTCATGAACCCTTCAGATAAAAGAGCTGATCAATGAAAAGTGAGCACCGAGTGACTTATTTTAGAGCCCCCGAAAGTCCAAGCGCATGCCCTCTCCTGATTTAGCGCACTTCGTTTGATAATTACAGAAAATAAAGCTAAATTCTGTTGAAAAACAAACTTTTCTTAACTAGAAAGAGTACGGAAGAGAATTAGGTAAAATTAAATTTAAGTTCTGACTTTTTTGGCACCCTTATTTCTGAAAATAAGAAATTCTGAGAAAAAAGTTTGAGTTCTAAGATTAAAGTCAGAATTCTAATAAAAAATCTAAGTTCTAAGATTAAAGTCAGAATTCTAATAAAAAGTCTGAATTCTAATAAAAAGTCAGAGTTCTAAGATTAAAGTCAGAATTCTAATAAAAAGTCAGAGTTCTAAGATTAAAGTCTGAATTCTAAAAAAAGTCAGAATTCTGAGATAAAGTCAGAATTCTAATAAAAAGTCGAATTCCAATAAAAGTCAGAATTCTAATAAAAAGTCAGAGTTCTATATAAAGTCAGAATTCAATAAAAAGTCAGAGTTCTAAGATTAAAGTCTGAATCCTAAAAAAAAGTCAGAATTCTCGAGAAAAATTCAGAGTTCTAAGATTAAAGTCAGAATTCTGAGAAAAAAGTCAGAGTTCTAAGATTAAAGTCGGATTCTAAAAAAGTCAGAGTTCTAAGATTAAGTGGAATTCTAATAAAAAGTCAGAGTTCTAAGATTAAAGTCTGAATTCTAAAAAAGTCAGAATTCTGATTAAAGTCAGAATTCTAATAAAAAGTCAGAATTCCAATAAAAAGTCAGAATTCTAATAAAAAGTCAGAGTTCTAATATTAAAGTCGAATTCTAAAAAAGTCAGAGTTCTAATATTAAAGTCTGAATTCTAAAAAAAGTCAGAATTCTGAGAAAAATTCAGAGTTCTAAGATTAAAGTCAGAATTCTGAGAAAAAAGTCAGAGTTCTAAGATTAAAGTCGGAATTCTAATAAAAAGTCAGAGTTCTAAGATTAAAGTCTGAATTCTAATAAAAAGTCAGAGTTCTAAGATTAAAGTCTGAATTGTAAAAAAGTCAGAATTCTGAGAAAAATTCAGAGTTTTAAGATTAAAGTCAAATTCTGAGAAAAAAAGTCAGAGTTCTAAGATTAAAGTCAGAATTCTGAGAAAAAAGTCAGAGTTCTAAGATTAAAGTCAGAATTCTGAGAAAAAGTCAGAGTTCTAAGATTAAAGTCTGAATTCTAAAAAAAAGTCAGAATTCTGAGAAAAAATCAGAGTTTTAAGATTAAAGTCAGAATTCTGAGAAAAAAAGTCAGAGTTCTAAGATTAAAGTCAGAATTCTAAACAAAACAAAAAGTCAGAATTCCAATTAAAAAGTCAGAATTCCAAAAAAAGTAGAATTCTAATAAAAAGTCAGAGTTCTAATATTAAAGTCAGAATTAATAAAAGTCAGAGTTCTAAGATTAAAGTCTGAATTCTAAAAAAAAGTCAGAATTCTGAGAAAAATTCAGAGTTTTAAGATAAAGTCAGAATTCTGAGAAAAAAAGTCAAGTTCTAAGATTAAAGTCAGAATTCTGAGAAAAAGTCAGAGTTCTAAGATTAAAGTCGGAATTCTGAGAAAAAAGACAGAGTTCTAAGATTAAAGTCAGAATTCTGAGAAAAAAGACAGAGTTCTATAATTAAAGTCAGAATTCTAATAAAAAGTCAGAGTTCTAGATTAAAGTCTGAATCCTAAAAAAAAGTCAGAATTCTGAGAAAAATTCAGAGTTCTAAGATTAAAGTCAGAATTCTGAGAAAAAAGTCAGAGTTCTAAGATTAAAGTCGGAATTCTAATAAAAAGTCAGAGTTCTAAGATTAAGTCTGAATTCTAAAAAAGTCAGAATTCTGAGATTAAAGTCAGAATTTAATAAAAGTCAGAATTCCAATAAAAGTCGAATTCTAATAAAAGTCAGAGTTCTAATATTAAAGTCAGAATTCTAATAAAAGTCAGAGTTTCTAATATTAAAGTCTGAATTCTAAAAAAAAGTCAGAATTCTGGAAAAATTCAGAGTTTCTAAGATGTAAAGTCAGAATTCTGAGAAAAAATGTCAGAGTTCTAAGATTAAAGTCGGAATTCTAATAAAAAGTCAGAGTTCTAAGATTAAAGTCTGAATTCTAATAAAAAGTCAGAGTTCTAAGATTAAAGTCTGAATTCTAATAAAAAATCTAAGTTCTAAGATTAAAGTCAGAATTCTAATAAAAAGTCAGAATTCTAATAAAAGTCAGAGTTCTAGATTAAAGTCAGAATTCTATAAAAAAGTCAGAGTTCTAAGATTAAAGTCTGAATTCTAAAAAAAGTCAAGATTCTGAGATTAAAGTCAGAATTCTAATAAAAGTCAGAATTCCAATAAAAAGTCAGATTCTAATAAAAAGTCAGAGTCTAAATTAAAGTCGAATTCTAATAAAAGTCAGAGTTCTAAGATAAAGTCTGAATCCTAAAAAAAAGTCAGAATTCTGAGAAAAATTCAGAGTTCTAAGATTAAGTCAGAATTCTGAGAAAAAAGTCAGAGTTCTAAGATTAAAGTCGGAATTCTAAAAAAGTCAGAGTTCTAAGATTAAAGTCTGAATTCTAAAAAGTCAGAATTCTGAGTTAAAGTCAGATTCTAATAAAAAGTCAGAATTCCAATAAAAAGTCAGAATTCTAATAAAAAGTCAGAGTTCTAATATTAAAGTCAGAATTCTAATAAAAAGTCAGAGTTCTAATATTAAAGTCTGAATTCTAAAAAAAGTCAGAATTCTGAGAAAAATTCAGAGTTCTAGATTAAAGTCAGAATTCTGAGAAAAAAGTCAGAGTTCTAAGATTAAAGTCGGATTCAATAAAAAGTCAGAGTTCTAAGATTAAAGTCTGAATTCTAATAAAAAGTCAGAGTTCTAAGATTAAAGTCTGAATTGTAAAAAAAGTCAGAATTCTGAGAAAAATTCAGAGTTTTAAGATTAAAGTCAGAATTCTGAGAAAAAAGTCAGAGTTCTAAGATTAAAGTCAGAAATCTGAGAAAAAAGTCAGAGTTCTAAGATTAAAGTCAGAATTCTGAGAAAAAGTCAGAGTTCTAAGATTAAAGTCTGAATTCTAAAAAAAGTCAGAATTCTGAGAAAAATTCAGAGTTTTAAGATTAAGTCAGAATTCTGAAAAAAAGTCAGAGTTCTAAGATTAAAGTCAGAATTCTAACAAAAAGTCAGAATTCCAATAAAAAGTCAGAATTCCAATAAAAAGTCAGAATTCTATAAAAAGTCAGAGTTCTATATTAAAGTCAGAATTCTAATAAAAAGTCAGAGTTCTAAGATTAAAGTCTGAATTCTAAAAAAAGTCAGAATTCTGAGAAAATTCAGAGTTTTAAGATTAAAGTCAGAATTCTGAGAAAAAAGTCAGATTCTAAGATTAAAGTCAGAATTCTGAGAAAAGTCAAAGTTCTGAGATCAAAGTCAGAATTCAGAGAAAAAAGACAGAGTTCTAAGATAAAGTCAGAATTCTGAGAAAAAGACAGAGTTCTAATATTAAAGTCAGAATTCTAATAAAAGTAAAAGTCAGTTCTAAGATTAAAGTCTGAATCCTAAAAAAAAAGTCAGAATTCTGAGAAAAATTCAGAGTTCTAAGATTAAAGTCAGAATTCTGAGAAAAAAGTCAGAGTTCTAAGATTAAAGTCGGAATTCAAAAAAAGTCAGAGTTCTAAGATTAAAGTCTGAATTCAAAAAAAGTCAGAATTCTGAGATTAAAGTCAGAATTCTAATAAAAGTCAAATTCCAATAAAAAGTCAGAATCTCATAAAAAGTCGAGTTCTAATATTAAAGTCAGAATTCTAAAAAAGTCAGAGTTCTAATATTAAAGTCTGAATTCTAAAAAAAGTCAGAATTCTGAGAAAAATTCAGAGTTCTAAGATTAAAGTCAGAATTCTGAGAAAAAAGTCAGAGTTCTAAGATTAAAGTCGGAATTCTAATAAAAAGTCAGAGTTCTAAGATTAAAGTCTGAATTCTAATAAAAAGTCAGAGTTCTAAGATTAAGTCTGAATTGTAAAAAAGTCAGAATTCTGAAAAAAATTCAGAGTTTTAAGATTAAAGTCAGAATTCTGAGAAAAAAAGTCAGAGTTCTAAGATTAAAGTCGAATTCTGAGAAAAAAGTCAGAGTTCTAAGATTAAAGTCGGAATTTAATAAAAGTCAGAGTTCTAAGATTAAAGTCTGAATTCTAATAAAAAGTCAGAGTTCTAAGATTAAAGTCTGAATTGTAAAAAAGTCAGAATTCTGAAAAAAAATCAGAGTTTTAAGATTAAAGTCAGAATTCTGAGAAAAAAAGTCAGAGTTCTAAGATTAAAGTCGGAATTCTATAAAAAGTCAGAGTTCTAAGATTAAAGTCTGAATTCTAATAAAAAGTCAGAGTTCTAAGATTAAAGTCTGAATTGTAAAAAAGTCAGAATTCTGAAAAAAATTCAGAGTTTTAAGATTAAAGTCAGAATTCTGAGAAAAAAAGTCAGAGTTCTAAGATTAAAGTCAGAATTCTGAGAAAAAGTCAGAGTTCTAAGATAAAGTCGGAATTCTAATAAAAAGTCAGAGTTCTAAGAATTAAAGTCTGAATTCTAATAAAAAGTCAGAGTTCTAAGATTAAAGTCTGAATTGTAAAAAAGTCAGAATTCTGAAAAAAATTCAGAGTTTTAAGATTAAAGTCAGAATTCTGAGAAAAAAAGTCAGAGTTCTAAGATTAAAGTCAGAATTCTGAGAAAAAAGTCAGAGTTCTAAGATTAAAGTCAGAATTCTGAGAAAAAGTCAGAGTTCTAAGATTAAGTCTGAATTCTAAAAAAAGTCAGAATTCTGAGAAAAATTCAAAGTTTTAAGATTAAAGTCAGAATTATGAGAAAAAAAGTCAGAGTTCTAAGATTAAGTCAGAATTCTAACAAAAAGTCAGAATTCCAATAAAAAGTCAGAATTCCAATAAAAAGTCAGAATTCTAATAAAAAGTCAGAGTTCTAATATTAAAGTCAGAATTCTAATAAAAAGTCAGAGTTCTAAGATTAAAGTCTGAATTCTAAAAAAAAGTCAGAATTCTGAGAAAAATTCAGAGTTTTAAGATTAAAGTCAGAATTGAGAAAAAAAAGTCAGAGTTCTAAGATTAAAGTCAGAATTCTGAGAAAAAGTCAGAGTTCTAAGATTAAAGTCGGAATTCTGAGAAAAAAGACAGAGTTCTAAGATTAAAGTCTGAATCCTAAAAAAAAGTCAGAATTCTGAGAAAAATTCAGAGTTCTAAGATTAAAGTCAGAATTCTGAGAAAAAAGTCAGAGTTCTAAGATAAAGTCGGATTCTATAAAAAGTCGAGTTCTAAGATAAAGTCTGAATTCTAAAAAAAGTCAGAATTCTGAGATTAAAGTCAGAATTCTAATAAAAAGTCAGAATTCCAATAAAAAGTCAGATCTAAAAAAAGTCGAGTTTCTAATATTAAAGTCAGAATTCTAATAAAAAGTCAGAGTTCTAATATTAAAGTCTGAATTCTAAAAAAAGTCAGAATTCTGAGAAAAATTCAGAGTTCTAAGATTAAAGTCAGAATTCTGAGAAAAAAGTCAGAGTTCTAAGATTAAAGTCGGAATTCTAATAAAAAGTCAGAGTTCTAAGATTAAAGTCTGAATTCTAATAAAAAGTCAGAGTTCTAAGATTAAGTCTGAATTGTAAAAAAAGTCAGATTCTGAGAAAATTCAGAGTTTTAAGATTAAAGTCAGAATTCTGAGGAAAAAAAGTCAGAGTTCTAAGATTAAAGTCAGAAATCTGAGAAAAAAGTCAGAGTTCTAAGATTAAAGTCAGAATTCTGAGAAAAAGTCAGAGTTCTAAGATTAAA
>UELW01000284.1:0-24399 GCA_900490495.1 Danionella dracula
AATCTGAAAGCACCCTAAATCTCCTTGATCTAAATCGAGAGCACTATCAAATTTCCTCAACAAAACATTGCAAACAAGAACTAGATTCCTTGTTTTGAGATGCTTATCGGTGGTATGCTACTATAACAATATTTTGATGAGACCGCTGTACCACCAAAGTCTGCCACGAGAAAGCTAAACAATGATATTAAATGAGCCATGCCTTGCAGTGGAAACATTTTCAGTAAAAATCCAGTGAAACCTTGGATGAAATGATTATTTTATCTATTTGTTCTAGCAAAGAAATCAATCTTTATTATTTATATAAAAGTATTATTTGGCAAGCTACCTGCTTCCATTGCATTAACAAGATATATTTAAAGCAACTTATTATTGTTTTATCGCTCTTCTTGTCTAATACATCTGAAATCAGAATAGAGTATTGTCATTGTTAACTAACAACAAATATAATTTAGCAGCTCATTATTTATCAGTAATATAAGAGTTGAATTCGAAATGAAAAAAAAAAAACATCTGCAGACAACTTCCAGAACACCTGGATATTGCTTCATATTCTTTGACAAATTTTCAGAATAAATCACATCTGGTAAATATGTTCTCCCAAATCCGTCTCGCTAGTTGGCTGCTCATCGCTGAATGTAAAGTTTGTGAGGTGCTTTGTGAAAGTCACACATCCTAGTTTCCAGCATCACTTCAAGTTAAGTTGACTAGCATTGTTTTTTGAAACTATACGTTCACTGTAATAGTTTAATCTTAAAATAAATAACAACCAATTTGTTAATTTTGCGAGGTTCCGCTGTATGGTCTTTTTCATACAAGAATCTCATTCATATTCATGACTAAGCAACCGTACCTTCTGAGAACATTTACTTAATTTAATGTTTTTCTCTAATAAGTTTTAGCTGAGTTACATCTATTTAATGCTTCAGTGTTTAAACTATAACCATCTTTCTTTTAATGACACCCCTGTTTTATAATTTTTTTTGAGCCTTTACTGAAGTAACCTCAAGACTACCCTCTGAAGATCATTCCTAAAAATGTGAAAGACTATACTAATACATCCCGTAGTGTTGAGAGCACAATCTAAACACTGAATGTGAGTGGCCCATGGAACTCATGGTTAACGGGTGTCGAGCTCTGAAAGTGGTTCTAATGTTGGTTTGAACGAGTGCCCATGTGAAAACTTGCTTTGATTCCAAGCCCTTGTTTTTGCTGTACTGTCGATGCTGCTAGATTTTGTAAACTGTGCCTCTCGCTCAGCTCTCTGAACCACTCGTCAATTGTAAGAGCTGCATGTGAACTTTTTTTTGTGTGACTAGGAGGACAAATCCAGCCGGTCACAGGTTTATATTGTGGAATCTTTTCATTGCCTTTACTGTTTTAAGACTATAACATAAGAATAGGGTTCCTCACGTAACGGTCTCCCATCACTTGACTATGGCATTGAATGAAGTAATTTTGGAATATGTAGCAGTTGGTTTGGTGATTGTTTCAATGACTGCTCTTCTTAGGTCTGATCTTGCACCTGGCAATCAGTCCCCCAAGCTGCTTCATTCCATTTCTATTTATAAAGTGCAAAAAGAACATTTATTAGGCTTGTGCAATATCGCTTTAGATGTTTCATGTGGTCCAAAATGAAATCACTTTTATAACTGCAGTTGACAATGAGCTGAAGAACCGAGGACAATGAAATACAGGAAGCAGGATGAGGAGGGAATTAGTGAACACAGTTATCTTTTATATACGTACAATCAGAGAGAGAGAGAGAGAGAGAATCAGATTAAGTCATTTAAGCTAGGATGGGAGTATCATTCTCTGATGTTATTTCCCTTGAGGCTCTTCTGCTTGTCTCACTCTCTCCGTTCACAGCTCAAACTCGATTACTTCATGGTCTGAGAGTTTATGGTTGACTCATTTATCCATACGACGTTATTGGCTGTCTGTCCCAGAATGTTCTCTGTGCTGCTTGCATGATTTCTGTGCAAAATGAAACGTGGGGGAATGATCAATGTAGCATGGATGAGTAGAATGTTGGATGTCGTTTCCAATAAGTACAACTTCCTGTTTGTATACAATCTTACTATTTGGTGTTCAGTTTGATAAGAAAGATATTTTGTTGTTGGTCAAAATGCTTTTTTGTAGATTCTGTATCTATGAGCGTTACCTTAAAAAGTGTAAGTTTGTACATTTGTAATTTGAAAGTGAGTGTATAGTTATTGGACTTGAGCTTTGTAGTGTTCTGTGACTGTGTTGTGTATATATACACTATAGTCGTATCTTGTGCCTTTGGATGTTGTTTTTCATTTAGCAAAAAAGTGCATTGATAAGGGTTCATATTGTTTTTAGACAGAATGCTGGTTGGCTTCAAATGTAGCTTGATACTATTCATATTTTTGAAGTGCATTTGGCATATAGTTTTAACTGTACACATTTTATTTTCTTAAAAACAAACGTGTTTGTCATTTTGTATCTCTATGGTGGTTCTTACTATGCGTTTCTGTGCCAATTCAGATTTATTGAATGGTGTTTTGTAAAAAGGTTTATGTGCTGTACATTTGAAATTTACAGTAAATAAGTACATCTTAACAGTCAATGCCTGCTTTAATTCATTGTATCATTTCTTAAAGCAGAAAACCGTTGTGGTGATTATGATGTAAGAAAAGTTTTAGATATTTAAAAAACTATTTTAAGCTAAAGATATCTGCCTTGAAGGTTATAATTTGAACTGTCTAACCAAACTGGTTGATGGATGCATTAAGTGGAAAATGTTCAGTATTTCTGCTATAATGTAGAATTTGGCTGTGATGTCTTTTCTACAGCAACACAGCACAACCGGATACTGTCCACCCACGGCATGAGGACACCATGTTTTCCCAATTCAGGACTAGTGAGAAATTAACGATGGCCTGTTTCTCCTCTACAACAAGTGCAGTATGTGATTCGAGAAGCTATGTTTAAGTGGACTAGATACATTTCCAAACTCTGATTGGGTGTTTCCCAAATCAAAATCTTCAGATGAAGGAATTATGAATGTTATTCCTTCTTTGAAGTCAAATCCTGGGTATATCACAGAGAGTAACATCCTCTTATTCGAAGGATGCTTTTTTTACAGTACATCATCCATCAGCGTTTGGGGGTTTCAAGCCAGTTGAGCACTTCCCAATATCCTCACTAGCACCCTCCTCCATGGCAGGTTTATCTCAAAATATATTTCATCCAGGTATTAACCAGGTTCACCCTCGAAAAAGGGCATTTCCAGCATGTTTTTTTGTTTTTTTGCTGTCAGCGATCTCAAGGAGGCCTCCACTGTGTTTGGTTATGCAATAGTTGGAAAGTCTTAGACCATAACTTTTATTCCAGGGCTTCTATTCCAACTCTGCCTCCTTTTATAAACCCTTTGATTTGGCTTCGTAATCTTTGCCAACCCCTGAAATGTTTCAACAGCAGGGAAATTAAATTTGCTCCAGAAGGTAATGGACATATGGAGTATTAAAGAGTAACAGGCAGATACAAAATATTATATAATAACAAATAGTATAAAATAAAAAGTAATACATTTAGCTGAAGTACAGAGACAATATTCACTGTATTTGATATGTTGTCAGTCTATCTATCTAAGGCAGAAAAATGATGCAGTGGTGGAGTATTCCTGTAACTGGAAGGTTGGCAGTTCGATGCCTGCTAGTGTCACCCTGCCATTGTGGCCCTGGGCAAACCACTTCACCCACTTTGCCCTGTATGGATGTGTTTGACTGGTGGAGTGTGTTTGGTGGTGGTCATGAGGCTGTAGGCTTGTATTGGTAGTCACGTCCTGTCAGACTGCCCCAGAACAGCTGATGGATTCAGAGGTAGTTTACCATCACCAGTGTGTGAATGTGGAGTGAAAGAACAATGCACTTAACACTGTAAAGTGTCTTTGAGTTCTGGAAAAGCGCTATATAAATTGAATGCATTATTATAATTATTATCGTTATCTATCAAAATATATTCATATAGTTGGTTTAAAGCAGCTTCACAAATAAGATGCCTAATGTGGATTTTACATAATTTAAATTTATATTGGATAATTAAACTACATTATAAAAAATATATAATATACATTTAACTAGCACAGTAGAAATCTTTTGAAATCAATAAATATAACTATCTGTATGCAATCGAACATCCAAAGTCCAGGTCAATATTAATTAATAGAAAGAAAGACTGCTGTAATCGTTAATGTGTTAGACAAGCCTAATTTGTGAGCAATAAAGCCTGTCCAATTAACTAATTTTTATATTGTGGGAGTTAAAAAAAAACTAAACCTGGAGTAAAACCCACAAACACAAACACACACACACACACACACACACACACACACACGCACACACACACACACACACACACACACACACACTTAGAGAACACACATAAAGACAATACAAACTCCCTTAGCAAGACGTCTCTCTGTGAGGTGGATGGAGCTACCGGAAATAATGCTCCGATACACTTCAGATTAGACTTAAGGATTTTTTTATTATGTAAATAAAGTAAACATATTACTGTACTTGCTTAGCCCAATAACAGGTGGACCCACTCTAGCTCACCCCAATCCTATGATTTAAGCAGCCAGTTCCCTCTTTTCCACACCTACACAATTGTTTGGGCTTCAAGCACCTCCGGGGGCTTTTTCAGTAAACTCTGTAATGCAAACTTGTAACCCACATTTTCGTTTAGTGTGTAATTAACTAATGAATGAGAAACCTTTGTAACGTTGAGAAAAGGATTTGTGTTGCAACAACGTTTTAACTGATCTGAAAGTAAACCAATTGATCACAAACTTCACAGTTAGTGTGTGGCTCTAAAATAACACACTACTACTATTGAAAGCTCAGGTTTACAACAATCAAGCATCAAGACCAGACAGGTTGGGGTGTTTCAGTGAGAAAGAAGTGAATTACATACAAAGCCACGGAAAATGAATGTGCTGGGAGACGAGTAAAATGTTGTGTATTATCTAGATGAAATAAGTCTGGATTTCTAATCCTTTTTTAATTCCTTCCCAACTTCTCAGCATAACAACGACACCCAATAGCAAACATTTAAGTGACTGAGAAATGTTGATGTAAAATTAACATTCCAAAGAACAGATGACTAGAAGTTTTCATGGTGAGTCCACGAATGTTTTGGCCTCAACAGAGCAGTTTCTAGGCACCAAACTGTGATACAAAATCAGACATACTGTCATCTGTTTGGTCCCGTCGCCAAGGAAACCAAAGTTGCTCTGATCAGAGCAGGTGAAAAGCATTTGAAAGCACAAGCACTTCACCTTTTCTCATTTAACGTGAAGACAGAAGGATGAATGATATTTATGAATCGATTCAGATTAACTCAAGAACTTTGAGACACTTAAGCTCTGACTCCAGAAGCTAAGAAGTAATTAAGCAAATCATTCAGTTGACCTGGTATGTTTGTTTTAGGAATAGAGTTCTTATACATTTTTATTCAATATTGTTAATTGTAAACTTATCATTTGTACATTAAACCATAGATTGGAAAAAAATAGCCAAAAACCTAAAATACGACATCAAACATTGCAAGTCAAATTTCAAGATCTTGTTTTTATCTTTGCTGATGTGTATTGCAGCTCATTTAGTCTCCAAATTTTGTTTCTGATAGCTTGGGGTTGTAGATTTGTGCTGCAGTAAGGAATTTTTTTATCATTGGCGATCAATTAAGTATTTATTCTCCTTACTTACAAGAAGAAACAAAAATAACTTTAATACATCTATTGTTTTAAAAGGGTTTCACAGAGCTCATCACAATTATAGTAAATGACACATTGCAGGTTATAACCACATAAATGGCAGTCATCAGCATTACTGATCTAAAAGGTGCCTCGATCACTAATTTGGGCTGTTCTCATAAATCCCTCAATTAAAACTGTTTAGATTCTTTTCAATCATTTGCATGCAGTAAGCAGTTGTTCAATACTTGTTTTCTTCTGTATATCACATTGGCTTTCTGATTCCGCTCAAATTAAGTGAATCCATTGAAAGAAGTAATATCTAAATATCATCCATATTTTTCCTAATCTACGCATTAAACACAAAGGGTGGCAAAATACGTAAATCAACTCTCCAAATCCCAATCAAGAACTCAATATATAATGTTTTTACCAAGCGCCACAAGATTAGAGATCAAATGAAGTCTCTTTCCAAAAAAGGCAAAAATGAAACCTGCTGCTGGAAAATGGGGTTTTGTATCATGCCAATCAAAAACCATTTTAGTTCTGTAAATTTACTTCTTTAGTCCAAAGAACGACTTAGAAACCCTAATGTTAAGGGAACGAGAACAGCTTATTCACTCTGTTTTTATTGAATTTTAGAGATTGGGTGGAAAAATCAGTCTAACTAAAAATGACACGTTTCAAATCCCACGCAGTAAGAGTGACACTGTATTTTCCAGAGTTCAAACAGTAAACAGAGCACTGGGACTAAAGGCCCTCAGTTCTGAGTACAACACATTTTCCCTCTTGAAATGTCCCAAAAGATCTAGTAAATCTTTAAATATCTTCATAACATGTTGTTACATCATTACAGTTTTTATTTTCTTTCGTAAAAATTACAACCCTGCACGTCTTGTGCTGATTTAGCCATCCAATTTTTAATTAAACTTACAATAAAGATTTCTAAAGTCGAAAGAGTACTTCTGGCACACCATGTTGTACACAGTTTGATGGATTCTTATGAGCTTTGGATTTTACAAGAAAAGCGTAATGAATTAAGGCTCCCAAAGCCCGGTTTTCCAAACCGAATCAAACAGAATGTTTTCCCTGCATCACTGAGCTTCTACGATGTACCGCGTTTGTTTTAAAGCTCCTGTAGAAGTAATAAAGTAAATTTGCAGAATAGATGATGCATTAATGTTTCCAGCATGTATGCTGACTCACTTTAATAAGAGCATATTTTTCTGGTTTGTGTAGTCCAGCACCTTTTGACGCAAACTGGGAATCTTTCCTCTTTTCCAGGGAGATCTGTGTTATCACAGCAGCCACATGCTGCCCCTACACATTTCACATCAAGAGCAGAGAAAACTTGTGGTTGTTGCTGCCACTCAAAAAGGTTTTCACACAAAAAGAGTCAGGAATTTTCTGAACAGTTTCACACTGACTTGAGGTTAAATTATTTTTTTTTATACAGTCTCTCACAGAAGACTTGGGTCATGGCTGTTTTTGAGGAAAAAAAACTGAAACCACTACAATAAACACCATGCCATGCACCAATAGCACCTCGTCCCTATATTGTTTGCTCCTACAGATTGGGTACAAGGTTTTTTTTGTATACACAAATGAATTAGAATGTATCAACTCTCTAATCAGATCCGTGTTCTTAAGTCTTTTGGTCTCCACATTTACCCTGTGATAACCATTAGTTGATCAAATGTGTGAGCAAGTTGGTCTGGTGGATAAAGGAGTGATGAAACACTTGTTCTCCTATCTTCAACAACCACAGCTGTGGAGCCCTTGAGCAAGCCCTGGGCACGCAGCCATCGCTGCCCACTGCTCCGTCACTCCATATCTGAACAACTGGTCACTTTCACTTTACTTCACAAAACTTAAAACAGGACCAAATCAGCAATTATAAAATATATAAGGAGAAAGAAAGGACCTATTAAAGCCACCATGAGGGGAGCGTGATGACACTAGCATATGTTCACTTCTTCCCCAATGGGCAAGAGTCACTGAGATTGCTTTCACAGACCGCAGAGGCCTGGCTGCCCAGCTACTGACACTATGACCTTAGAAGACAGTCTCACTCTTACACTCATAAACTCAAGAGGATAGTTTCCAAATTTCAAACTATGGGTCAGAAGGTAACGCAGAATTCCACAGAAAGGAATTCACTTCAACTTGTAAAAAGTGTAACCAAAATTGCAAGGTAATGTACTACAATAGATTTGAGATCTACCAAAACTACATGCATGGTGCAATGTTGCACCAACAACATATCCTGCGTTTTTCAGATGTTGAAAAAGAACATAAAATTTTTAATATCCAGCTTACTTTTGTCATAAGGAGTCATCAGTCATCAGCCTATCCCAGGGCAGCATACGCTAGCAGTTTATTATTAGTTTCAAATAGAACTGGAATAGAAGAAATAGAACTGGTCCAGAAACAATGTATTCCACAGACAAGGTTAATTTTGTTGGCAGGCTTCAGATGCACAGAAGCACCATAGACTGATCAATGGATTACTTTCAGAGATGATGCTCTATCACAGGGGTGTCCAACGTCGGTCCTGGAGAGCCGGAGCCCTGCACATTTTAGTTCCAACCCTGCAGTAGTATGCATACTACTCTACTTCAGCCAATCAGAGGACCATAATTAGTGCCACAGATATGTTTCATGATGGTTGAACCAAAAATGTGCAGGGCTCCAGTCCTCCAGGACCAATGACGGACACCCCTGATCTACAAGTCGTAGTGGCTAAAGATGCATGAGATTACATAAAAGTTTCACGAAGAGACAAAGAAGCAGAAAAGTGTTCTGCTCATTTAGAAATGACAAAATACAATAGAATTACAATTTGTTTCATACGAAAACATGGAAAAGGGAGCCTATGTTAACCCATCCAATCTGATGGAGCACAGCTGACTGTTTTCTACAATTTTATAAAGTCTTATGATCTGCAAAGCGATTTTATAGCAAACAACAGGACGTCACCAATGCTGTAAAATGTAAATGTAAAGTCACTGATAGACGTCAAATTAATTTTTATATTCTATCATCATTATGGCTTATCTACAAAGACTTTCAGATGCCTTTTGGAGGTACTGTATTCTCTCTTGCAGTTGACACCTAGAGCACCTGCTAAACAGCTAGTACACTGACAACATAAGTCTCAAAAGACTCATTTAAGACTCATTTGGGGAGACATTTTTTGAGTTTTCAATAATCTACACAGTATTTTATGCTAGAGAAAGAATGATCAATTCTAGTTCCTCTAAAAAGTCAAACTCTAGTTTAAACTGTTCAGACACCATAAGAGTTCAAAAAGAAAGAACATTCACAAGGTGCTCTCTCTTTGTACTTCACATAGAAACATCAGCAGACGATAAGAGCTTCTCTGGTTATGATTTCTCAAGGTTGTGCAAAGATTGAATTGATAAGGAATGCGCTACTGGATCTAACACACAGACACGTTTATGCATGCTGGACAGACAATGTTCTGCTTTGATGGTTCACATCTGGACACCAATCCTCAATCCCCTCTCGCTCAGACTTTAAAAACACATTGGAGGGAAGTGAATAAAGCATGGATTGATGGAAAGAAGAGTAGATTTGGACTACTTGTTTAAGTCAAATTTTCACTCATTTCATTAACACATAAAACTTGTGTTTCTTTGTTACCCATCACAAGTTTCTTTGCTTATTGAAGCGATGAAGTAGAAATAATGAATAAAAGAGGGAAACTTTGTGAGGATGGCATTGAATGAGGGCAATAAATCACTTTAAGCTATGCATAAATCAAAAAGATTCACAGAAAGCAAGTGGATTCAAGCAGAACCACTTTTTAGATTTCCAGGGAATCGTTAGGAAGCTCATGGCGAATCTCTGACTGAAGTGCTGCTTCTATATTTTTTCTTCTTAGTGGCTGTTAATACTCTTGTTTTCTGGCATATTAAGGTTTGAAATATACTCTTCTGTTGAATCAACTGTAAACATGTTTGCAAGTAGAATGGTAAATAATCACGCATTCTACACATGTTGTGAAAGTTTATATCTGCTTGGAGGAACGAAAGGAATGCTGTTAAACTCTAAACTGTAAGTTCTTGGCTGACCAAGACTGACCAACTCCTCCATTAATTTTAATGCTTGTTTTTAGCAAGAAAAACACTTTATATGAGGTACAGAGGATGGGCCATCAATCCTTTTCATACTGTTATGCTAAGCTATTTTCATTAAAAAAATCTAACAAACTTAAGTAGGTCCATATGTAGAGAGATGAAGTGATAAAAATACTCTGCACTTTTGGGATCGATGACAATAATATTATTATTTTAAATCATCAGCAAAACCCAGCTGATTGTGTCCATGTGGTTCTCCTATCTGAACACAGTTTTCAGCAATAATATTATATAGAAATGGATTATAAAAGATAATGTAAGCACAGCTGTAAAAATGAGTTTATACAAGAACACTGACTCCAAGCGGTGCTGCTTTGCACTACATGCTGCTCGATTATTGATTCCATACAGTTCCTCAGAAAATAAAGCACTATACACTTATTTTCTAGTCATTGTATTATACCAGGATAAAGGAATGCATAGACAAATCAAACAACATTGAACAAAAGCTCAGCTTTACAGCGGAGATGGAGAACAAGGATTTTAATCAGTTACTTCATCCAATCGTGGTCTCAGGCAAGCTTTCCTTTAGTAAGACCTTTGGCAAACTAGATAAAAAAAGTAAAGCAGACCTTTTTGCTTCAAAGGCTTATTTTCCTATCATCCTTTATTTTTTTGGGGTGTTTGTATTGTGTCAACATAGACCTCCAAGAACTGTTTAGAACGGAGAGTTGGTGTAGGAACATGTGTTACAGTTTTGTAAGTAAGCTCATAAAATGATTAATGTTAAATAGACAGCTGTAGAAATGTATTTTTAAAATGCCATATCTACCAAAAAACATGAACTGTTGAATGAGCTATTAGTGGCACAAAAATAAAAAATGTTTAAACTTTTAAACTAATTACATTTTATTTTAACTTAAATAAGTAATCATATATTATTTCATCACAAAGTATATGGTGTCTGGGTGCTATACAACTTGTTGAAAAACCAACGTGGTTCAATGTACCTATCTAACTTTTTTCGATCATTTATCACACAATTGGCCGCTGATGGTAATCGCCTATTTATTGTTAATTTTACATTGTTCTAACCACTGTTTATTTGTTTTTTGTTTTCTCCTATGATTTCCAGTGATCTGTTCGTCGATGGATCAGAAGTTCAAATAGTCTTTTAAGTTGCAGAGGTATATTAGCACCTGCAAAGGGTTCTTCACTGGGGACATCTTGTCTCTGCATGTGTGTGAGTGTTTACTCCAGATTCTCTGGTTTTCCCCCACATCAATAAAAAAAAAACATGTGTCTTGGTTGCCATATTTTCCCCCAAAATAAGTTTAAGCCGGGCTTTAATAGTAAGTCGGAAATTATGATTGAGTTTCATAAACAATTCCTCATACTAATACATGTTACACTACAATCCCTAAGGTAGCAATACATGGTACAATCCAAAACACTTTATTTAAGTGGATAGTGGGTGGCTACGACTCTTTTGAGCTCCAGGAAGAAAAAAAGATTACACAAACTTGCATGAAACTTAAGGAAAGTTTTTGATGAGGGAACAACACACTAAAACATGCAGAAAATGTCTGAAAAGTGCTATATAAAATTTCTCGGTTCGATTTATTTTTAGGCCAAAAAGCCTGTAATACTATTTCATGCAAAAAGTCTGTTAGTCTGTAACCAGTCCAGATGATTTGCAGGGTCAGGTATTAATCGCAGGGCATCGCAGTAAGTAGCACATTTGTCTCACAGCAGGGTCGCTGATTCGAGTCTCAGGTGGCATTTCTGTGTGGAGTTTGCATACTCCGGGTGCTCCGGTTTCAACCACAAGTCCACAGACATGTGGTATAAGTGAATTATGGAAAAACAATTGTGCATAGTGTATGAGTGTGGTTGGATCTTTCACAGTGGGTTGCGGCTGGAAGGGCATCCGCTCCATAAAATATATTAAGAAGAGTTGATGGTTCATTCCACTATGGCGACCATGAAAAGTACAAAGCCTACAAGAAGATGAATGAATGGTATTAATCGCCAATTTCTAAAAATCTGCTTTTTTGCTCTGTTACAATCAACAATTTCTGTACTCCAGGTACATTTTACTTTATTCTATTCTTCATAATCATTTTTGTATAGAAACCTTTTTTCTTATTTGAATTTTGCAAACACTACAAACCCAATTATTGGATGCTACTGTGTGGAAAGTTTCCATGTTCATCTTTAAAAACCGACCTCATTGACACAGGGTGACTAATCTGTTAAGCGGCTGGGGATCTAAAAGGAAATAATGAAGGCATCACTGACAGCAGAACTCAGTCTGGACAGAGAATAGAGCGGATGGCTTTCCCCGGCGGCTCCTTTGCCGGTTCGTGCAGACACAGGTTCTGCTGTCCTGAAGGTGTCAGGCTCAACGTGCATTCAGAGGGTCTGTGAACCCTGGACAGTGGAGCTCTTTCAGATGCTCACTGGAAGAGACTCAGATCATGTCGGCTTCAGATCCTATTATGCGCTAGTTTTAATTAAAAAGCTGTTGATCTTCGAGCTTTTGCCTGCCATAATTTTACAGTAGGTCTTTGTAAAGGTTAGAGGCAGGGATCAATTTTCTCTACATAATTAAAATGAGAATTTTCTTGAAAGTACCAGATAATGTTTCCTACACTAAACGACTGTCTCCGGAGTCATTCTCAAAAAGGATGCTGAAGTGTCCATATTGAGAGGAATAAAACTGGAAAACTTTTTTTTTGTTTAAGAATCAAACATTCTGACGAAGCTGTTTGATCATGCTGCTACATATCTTGCCACAACGTCTTTGTGGTATTTTTCTTTCAAAGGCTCCTCTTTTGATGCAAGTGTTTGAAGAGAGAACTGAGGCATAGTGGGCATCCTTGATAAGACTGAGATCGAATCCTACATCACACGGAGGAATAAAACTCCACAGAAAGATCTTTCATCAGAGCACTGGAGCATCTGAGGATTAAGCCATCAAAGCTAATATACTCATCGAGTATCCTGATCACATCAGAGTTATGGATATATGGCTTCGCTAATATTTATTATGAAACGGTTCTTAGTAAATTATGAATCATACAAGAAGCACAGTTCCCCTAGCACACTTCCTTACAAAAGAGGGAAAAGGAGAATATTCCTTTATGCATCAATGCAATTAGACTTTTCTACTAAGTATAATTAAATAATTTGATAGAATAAGAGCTTATCTGAGGATCCCTAGATGAAAATGCAAGAATCAACATTTAACTTCCCATCTAGGTTTGTAAGTAAATGTAGAGCAATGCAGCATTACATTTGATCTTATTAAAAGCAGTCACTTTCTACAATATCGATTCTTAATATATATAATAATCTAAAAAGACTACAAAAGACTATCAAATTTCTCATCAATTTAAGAATTTGCTTCTATTATTACATTGTTAGAACTGTGTTTATTTTCTGTAGCAACCAAAATAGTGGCAAATAACTTATTTGTATTGTGGAATAGCCTTCCAAAGCTAAAGTTTGATTCAAGCTTTAAAATTAAATAAAAACATGAAGAAAAAAAAACTATTCATTGTTCATTTTCAGATTTCTTTATTGCTTCAAAAGGTTTACTCCTGCAGGGCTAAAACTATAAATGTTTAATAAGTGTTATATAAACAAGTATTTTTAAGAGAGTTTTAACAATTCAATAGCAACTGAACAATACAATAACTAGTCGTTAAATTGTGCGTAAAAACTAGGATTAACACTAGAAGGGAAAAGTCCAGATTGTATCCACACTTCAGATTCTCATCCGTAAAAGTAAAACTGGTTGGATTTGTTTTTACGTCTTTGGTATTCACAGATAACAACATTATAAAAAACATTCCAAAAAATTGGTTTAGTTCAGGGTACAGTAGGAGACATTCCGTTATTTTGATACGCCCCCCTAGGGGCAGTGGGGCACCTCATAGATGCATCCTCAGACAGAGAGTAAGAAGGTTGGTAAAGGCAGCAAACAGTTTTGACTGCATGGTAAGAGCACCCATGGCTTCTTTAAAATATTCTTCTCCACCTTGACAAATTGTGATCTTATTTTGGAGCACACATTAAATAATGACTTTTAAAATGGTTTATTATATGTATTACTTTTAAGTTATTCACAAGGACTTTGCATAATCTTGACAGTTTATGCAGCTTAATGGTTAGTCGATACAGGTACTATTCATTTTCTGTAGATAATTAAATGTTGGTACATAATTTAGATATTTTCTTTTTATTTGGTGCACATTCGGAAAATAAACTTGAATTCCCCCCCCCCAAGATATCTATGGTGCAAATCCTTTTGGTCAGAATAATCTATAAATTCCAGCATTGTTTTTTAGATTAAATTATTTCATCCCACTGCAGTTGCGAGTTCAAAGGGTTCCACACACATTCATTTCCTTGCCGGCATCAAAGGCCATACTTGAGAAGAGCCGCTTGGCTTCCTGTATGCTCAGATAATCAAGTTAGAGCGCTAAGCTCGGCTAACCTATCTGCTTCCTGACTTTAATTAGCCAAGCTGAAAGCAGCCGGACTGCGAGATTCACACACGGCACTCTATCAAAGGCCACTTTGTCCTGAGCACACCACACAACAAAGAAGGGCACATGAAGCCCCAAAGCCAAGCAGAGGAGCTCTGCTGCCCTCAGACTAATCCTGCAGCGCTCAATGCGCTTTTGTTCAGGATTACAACCTAAAACCAGATCTACACTCACTAACGACTAAAACTATATTCAGAGTTCTGGTGAATGTGTTTAAAAAGAAAGAATGATTTACAAAAAATATGGTTGTGCAAATAAAAAAAGGACAAAAATCGGGGAAAAAGTAGTAGTTGCAACATCAAGCAAGAGTCGTTACCTTAATGCTGTGTGTTAAAGCTCAACAAATGAATACAATACATCTGACACAAAAAAAACTGATTATTTAATTACTTTCAAAATACTTAAATTTTCTTTAAAATTAAAAAATATATATTATTTAATTCCACTGACAATTAGCCAAGAGTCTTACATATCCAATGATGATTTTATAAATGATCAATTACATTACATTTTATGCATCCAAAGAAAAAACTGATTTTTAACTTTGTACCTTAATTGATTCTATGAACTAAGACTGAATAAAACACCTGTTTATTAGGGGTCGAGCACCGAAGGTGCAAGAACCCTATTGTTTTTCCTCGAGACTTTTTTTTTTTTTTTTTTTTTTTTTTTTTATTATTAGGGCCCGAGCACGCCAGCGAAGCTGTGCGGCGAAGCCCTATTGTATCTGTTAGGATTATTATTATTATTCTTACGCTTCCTAAATCGCAAATTTCACCATCTAGACGTGCTCGAAAACTCACCAAAATCGGCAATAATTTAAAGCTTGGTGGAAATTGCGATCTGACACAGTCGGCGTGATCGTAGCATAAAAAATGGCTCTTCAGCGCCCCCTGGGAAAATCGGGGTCCGGTTCGACCTACAGTCACGAAAATCGGCACACATATGTACCACCTCTAGCCAAGTAGAAAAGTCTCTTACAGGTTTTCGCCAAATCGTACAGGAAGTCGGCCATTTTGAAAAAAACCCACAATTTTGAAAAAACATCATCTTGCACTTTGACGAACTCCTCCTAGGAAAATTGCCAGATCGAGCTGAAAATTGGTGTGGTTACTCGGGAGACATTTGGGATGAAAGTTATCAAAAACGCAGCAGTTTGTAAAACGGTCTTTGGGTGGCGCCCCCACGAATTTCACCATTCAAAAATGTGCCTAAAATTGACATATTTTTGAGTATATCTCCGTTGTAGTTTATCCGTTGTCCACGAAAACGGCCTGACATGATGAGCTTGGAAGGCTGAATAAAATGATAGGCCGCAATGTGACACCACTCTTAGAGTAGCTCTACAGCGCCCCCCTGAATGTTACTAAAATAGATGTTTTAGCTGTTTTGACACCTTAAACATGTTAGAAACCCCACCAAATTTCGGCTAAACCTCAGCCTCAATAAATATAGTAATCTGACACTGTTTTTACAACTTTACTTTGGACGACAGCGATGCAGCGCCATCTAGTATGCGAAAACAGCTCATCTCGCATTTTAACGAACTCCTCCTAGGAAAATTGCCAGATCGAGCTGAAAATTTGTCTGGTGACTCTTCAGACAGTATGAACCAAAAGTTATCAAAAACGCAGAAGTTCGTCGCACGGTCTTTCTGTGGCACCGCTTCGAATTTGAGCCTTCTCAAATGTATGGGGATATTGGTACTTGTTACTGTAGCTCTCACATACTTAATCCAATCACTGAAAAAATGTATGGAATGATGAGCTCACCCCTCAGAACAATTAGATATGCTTACTTGATGATACACTCGTAGCGCCTCCTGCTGGCTGTATGAATTCCAAGGGATACTAATGTATTTGTTGCTTTATCTCTTACAAATTTAACTCAATGTACATGACAAAAAATTTGCATGATGAGCTGGTAATTCTAAATGGAATAATATGCTCATGGCATGAGACTGTTATAGCGCCACCTGGAGGCTTTCTGAAATGTGTTTAAAATAGCTGTTGTCAATAGGCAGTGAATGTAAAAAATGTATGGAATGATGAGCTTACCCCTCAGAACAAGTAGATATGCTTACTTGATGATACACTCATAGCGCCTCCTGCTGGCTGTATGAATTCCAAGGGAAATTAATGTATTTGTTGCTGTATCTCTTACAAATTTAACTTAATGTACATGACAAAAAAAATGTAAGACCAGGGGGCGGCATCTTTGGATCCCGCGGATGCATCGTGCGAGGGCCCGCCCATCGCTGCTTGCAGCTTTAATTATTAGGGCCCGAGCACGCCAGCGAAGCTGTGCGGCGAAGCCCTATTGTATCTGTTAGGATTATTATTATTATTATTATTATTCTTTATCTGCCGCCAAACTCGCAAAATTCACCTAGTAGGCGTGCTCGAAAACTCACCAAATTCGGCACTAAGGTCAAGCTCGCTAAAAATTGCGATCTGGCAAAGTCGGCGTGATCGTAGCATAAAAAATGGCTCTACAGCGCCCCCTTGAAAAACCGGGGTCCCCCTGCCAGTTCGACCTACAGTCACGAAAATCGGTACACATATGCACCACCTCTAGCCAAGTACAAAAGTCTCTGACAGGTTTTCGCCAAATCGTACAGGAAGTCGGCCATTTTGAAAAAAAACCCATAATTTTGAAAAAACATCACCTTGCACATTGACGAACTCCTACTAGGTAAAATGTCTGATCCGGTTGAAAATTGGTGTGGTTACTCAGAAGACATTTGGGATGAAAAGTTATCAAAAGCGCAGCAGTACGTAAAATGGTCTTTGGGTGCGCCCCCACGAATTTCCCCCTTCAAAAATGTGCCGAAAATTGACATATTTTTGAGTATATCTCCGTTCTAGTTTGTCCGTTGTCCACGAAAACGGCCTGACATGATGAGCTTGGAAGGCTGAATAAAGTGATAGGCCGCAATGTGACACCGCTCTAAGAGTAGCTCCACAGCGCCCCCCTGAATGTTACTAAATAGATGTTTTAGCTGTTTTGACACCCTAAACATGTTACAAACCCCACCAAATTTAGCCTAAACCTCATCCTCAATAAATATAGTAGTCTGACACTGTTTGTACAACTTTACTTTAAACGACAGCTTTGCAGCGCCACCTAGTATGCGAAAACAGCTCATCTCGCATTTTAACGAACTCCTCCTAGGAAAATTGCCAGATCGAGCTGAAAATTTGTCTGGTGACTCTTAAGACAGTATGGACCAAAAGTTATCAAAAACGCAGAAGTTCGTCGCACGGTCTTTCTGTGGCACCGCTTCGAATTTGAGCTTTCTCAAATGTATGGGGGATGAATGTACTTGTTACTGTACCTCTCACATACTTCATCCTATCAATG
This sequence comes from Danionella dracula, assembly GCA_900490495.1. Lineage (NCBI taxonomy): Eukaryota > Metazoa > Chordata > Actinopteri > Cypriniformes > Danionidae > Danionella > Danionella dracula. Next base: position 17,748 of record UELW01000284.1, read on the forward strand.
TAAAAATTGTATGGTATGATGAGCTCACCTCTCAGAACAAGTAGATATGCTTACTTGATGATACACTGATAGCGCCTCCTGCTGGCTGTATGAATTCCAAGGGATACTAATGTATTTGTTGCTGTATCTCTGATATAATTTAACTCAATGTACATGACAAAAAATTCGCATGATGAGCTGGTATTCTAAATTGATGTATATGCTCATGGCATGAGACTGTTATAGCGCCACCTGGAGGCTTTATGAAATGTGTTTAAAATAGCTGTTGTCAATAGGCAGTGAATGTAAAAAATTTATGGAATTATGAGCTTACCCCTCAGAACAAGTAGATATGGTTACTTGATGATACAATCTTAGGCAGCCTCCTGCTGGCTGTATGAATTCCAAGGGATACTAATGTAGTTGTTTGCTGTATCTCTTACATATTTAACTCAATGTACATGACAAAAAATTTGCATGATGAGCTGGGTAGATTCTTAATGGAATAATATGATCATGGCATGAGACTGTTAATAAGCGCCACCTGGAGGCTTTCTGAAATGTGTTTTAAAATAGCTGTTGTCAATAGGCAATTAATTTAAAAAATGTATGGAATGATGACCTAACCCCTCAGAACAAGTAGATATGCTTACTTGATGATACACTCATAGCGCCTCCTGCTGGCTGTATGAATTCCAAGGGATACTAACGTATTGTTGCTATATTTCTCACATATTTAACTCAATGTACATGACAAAAAAATTTGCATGATGAGCTGGTAGTTCTAAATGGAATAATATGCTCATGGCATGAGACTGTTATAGCGCCACCTGGAGGCTTTCTGAAATGTGTTTAAAATAGCTGTTGTCATTAGGCAGTGAATGTAAAAAATGTATGGAATGATGAGCTTACCACCTCAGAACAAGTAGATATGCTTACTTGATGATACACTAATAGCGCCTCCTGCTGGCTGTATGAATTCCAAGGGAAATTAATGTATTTGTTGCTGTATCTCTTACATATTTTACTTAAAGTACATGAGAAAAAAAAATGTAAGACCAGGGGGCGGCATCTTTGGATCCCGCGGATGCATCGTGCGAGGGCCCGCCCATCGCTGCTTGCAGCTTTAATTATTATTATTATTCTTTCCGCTTCCTAAATCGCAAATTTAACCATCTAGACGTGCTCGAAAACTCACCAAAATCGGCAATAAATTAAAGCTCGGTGGAAATTGCGATCTGACACAGTCGGCGTGATCGTAGCATAAAAAATGGCTCTTCAGCGCCCCCCTGGAAAGATCGGAGTCCGGTTCGACCTACAGTCACGAAAATCGGCACACATATGTACCACCTCTAGCCAAGTAGAAAAGTCACTTACAGGTTTTCGCCAAATCGTACAGGAAGTCGGCCATTTTGAAAAAAAACCCACAATTTTGAAAAAACATCATCTTGCACTTGACGAACTCCTCCTAGGAAAATTGCCAGGATCGAGCTGAAAATTGGTGTGGTTACTCGGGAGACATTGGGATGAAAAGTTATCAAAAGCGCAGCAGTTTGTAAAACGGTCTTTGGGGTAGCGCCCCCACGAATTTCACCATTCAAAAATGTGCCGAAAATTGACATATTTTGAATATATCTCCGTTCTAGTTTATCCGTTGTCCACGAAAACGGCCTGACATGATGAGCTTGGAAGGCTGAATAAAATGATAGGCCGCAATGTGACACCGCTCTAAGATTAGCTCTACAGCGCCCCCTGAATGTTACTAAATAGATGTTTTAGCTGTTTTGACACCCTAAACATGTTAGAAACCCCACCAAATTTCGGCTAAACCTCAGCCTCAATAAATATAGTAATCTGAACACTGTTTCTACAACTTTACTTTGGACGACAGCGCTGCAGCGCCACCTAGTATGCGAAAAAAGCTCATCTCGCATTTTAAACGAACTCCTCCTAGGAAAATTGCCAGATCGAGCTGAAAATTTGTCTGGTGACTCTTAGACAGTATGGACAAAAAGTTATCAAAAACGCAGAAGTTCGTCGCACGGTCTTTCTGTGGCACCGCTTTCGAATTTGAGCTTTCTCAAATGTATGGGGATAATGGTACTTGTTACTGTACCTCTCACATCCTTCATCCAATCAATGTCAAAAATTTATGGAATGATGAGCTCACCCCTCAGAACAAGTAGATATGCTTACTTGATGATACACTCATAGCGCCTCTTCTGGCTGTATGAATTCCAAGGGATCCTAATGTATTTGTTTGCTGTATCTCTTACATATTTAACTCAATGTACATGACAAAAAATTTGCATGATGAGCTGGTATTTCTAAATTGATTAATATGCTCATGGCATGAGACTGTTATAGCGCCACCTGGAGGCTTTCTGAAATGTGTTTAAAATAGCTGTTGTCGTTAGGCAGTGAATGTAAAAAAATATGGAATGATGAGCTTACCCCTCAGAACAAGTAGATATGCTTACTTGATGATACACTCATAGCGCCTCCTTCTGGCTGTATGAATTCCAAGGGAAATTAATGTATTTGTTGCTGTATCTCTTACAATGTACATGACAAAAAAAATGCATGATGAGCTGGTAATTCTAAATTGAATAATATGCTCATGGCATGAGACTGTTTATAGCGCCACCTGGAGGGCTTTCTGAAAATGTGTTTAAATAGCTGTTGTCAATAGGCAGCGAATGTAAAAAATATATGGAATGATGAGCTTACCCCTCAGAACAGGTAGATATGCTTACTTGATGATACACTCATAGCGCCTCCTGCTGGCTGTATGAATTCCAAGGGAAATTAATGTATTTGTTGCTGTATCTCTTACAAATTTAACTTAATGTACATGACAAAAAAAACCGTAAGACCAGGGGGCGGCATCTTTGGATCCCGCGGATGCATCGTGCGAGGGCCCGCCCATCGCTGCTTGCAGCTTTAATTATTATTATTATCTTCGTCTGCCGCCAACTCCGCAAATTTCACCAACTAGGCGTGCTCGGAAAACTCACCAAATTCGGCACTAAGGTCAAGCTCGCTAAAAAATGCGATCTGGCACAGTCGGCATTGATCGTAGCATAAAAAAATGGCTCTACAGCGCCCCCTTTGAAATTACCAAAAAACATGTTTCAGCTGTTTAGACACCCCCTAACATGTTCGAAACATCACCAAATTTTGCATCAACCTCATCCTCAAAGAATAAAGTAATCTGACACCGTTTTTAAAACTTTACTGTAGACGATAGCTCTGCAGCGCCCCCCTTGAACGCGAAAAAGCTCATCTCGCATTTAACGAACTCCTCCTAGGAAAATAACCAGATCGAGCTGAAAATTGGTGTGGTTACTCGGGAGACCTTTGGATGAAAAGTTATCAAAAGCGCAGCAGTTTGTAAAACGGTCTTTGGGTGGCGCCCCCCTCAAATTTCACCAATCAAAAATGTGATGCAAATTGACATACTTTTTAAGTATATCTCCGTTCTAGTTTATCCGTTGTCCACGAAAACGGCCTGACATGATGAGCTTGGAAGGCTGAATGAAATGATAGGCCGCAATGTGACACCGCTCTAAGATTGGCTTCTATACAGCGCCCCCCTAAATGTTTACTAGAATAGATGTTTAAGCTGTTTGACACCTTGAACAAGTTAGAAACCCCACAAAATTGTACCTAAACCTCATCCTCAGTAAATATAGTAATCTGACAACTGTTTGTACAACTTTACTTAGGACGACAGCTCTGCAGCGCCACCTAGTATGTGAAAACAGCTCATCTCGCCATTTTAACGAACTCCTCCTAGAAAATTGCCAGATCAAGCGAAATTTGTCTGGTGACTCTTAGACAGTATAGACCAAAAGTTATCAAAAACGCAGAAGTTCGTCGCACGGTCTTTCTGTGGCACCAGCTTCGAATTTGAGCCTTCTCAAATGTATGGGGATAATGGTACTTGTTACTGTACCTCTCACATACCTTCATCCAATCAATGTAACATTTGTATGGAATGATGAGCTCACCCCTCAGAACAAGTAGATATGCTTACTTGATGATACACTCATAGCGCCTCCTGCTGGCTGTATGAATTCCAAGGGAAATGAATGTATTTGTTTCTGTATCGCTTACATATTTAACTCAATGTAAATGACAAAAATTTGCATGATGAGCTGGTAATTCTAATGGAATAATATGCTCATGGCATGAGACTGTTATAGCGCCACCTGGAGGCTTTCTAAATGAGTTTAAAATAGCTGTTGTCATTAGGCAGTGAATGTAAAAAATTTATGGAATGATGAGCTTACCCCTCAGAACGAGTAGATATGCTTACTTGATGATACACTCATAGCGCCTCTTGCTGGCTGTAGGAATTCCAAGGGATCCCTAACGTATTTGTTGCTATATATCTTACAAATTTAACTCAATGTACATGACAAAAAATTTGCATGATGAGCTGGTAATTCTAAATGGAATAATATGCTCATGGCATGAGACTGTTATAGCGCCACCTGGAGGCTTTCTGAAATGTGTTTAAAATAGCTGTTGTCAATAGGCAGTGAATGTAAAAATGTATGGAATGATGAGCTTACCCCTCAGAACAAGTAAATACGCTTACTTGATGATACACTCATAGCGCCTCTTGCTGGCTGTATGAATTCCACAGGGAAATGAATGTATTTGTTGCTGTATCTCTTACAAATTTAACTTCATGTACAAGACAAAAAAAATGTAAGGACCAGGGGGCGGCATCTTTGGATCCCGCGGATGGCATCGTGCGAGGGCCCCGCCCATCGCTGCTTGCAGCTTTAATTATATTATTATTCTTTATCTGCCGCCAAACTCGCAAAATACACCAACTAGGCGTGCTCGAAAACGCACCAAAATCGGCACTAAGGTCAAGCTCGCTGAAATTGCGATCTGGCAAAGTCGGCGTGATCGTAGCATCAAAAAATGGCTCTACAGCGCCCCCTTGAAAAACCGGGGTCCCCCTGCCAGTTCGACCTACAGTCACGAAAATCGGTACACATATGTACCACCTCTAGCCAAGTACAAAGTCTCTGACAGGTTTTCGCCAAATCGTACAGGAAGTCGGCCATTTTGAAAAAAATCCATAATTTTGAAAAAACATCACCTTGCACATTGACAAACTCCTACTAGGCAAATGTCTGATCGGTTGAAAATTGGTGTGGTTACTCGCCAAGACATTGGGATGAAAAGTTATCACAAAGCGCAGCAAGTACGTAAAATGGTCTTTGGGTGGCGCCCCCCCCTCGAACTTCCCCCTTCAAAAAAGTGCCGAAAATGGACATTTTTTGAGTATATCTCCATTCTAGTTTGTCCGTGGTCCACGAAAGACGGCCTGACATGATGAGCTTGGAAGGCTGAATAAAATGATAGACCGCCATGTGACACCACTCTAGAGTGGCTCCACAGCGCCCCTTGGAAAGTTACTAAAATAGATGTTTTAGCTGTTTGACACCCTAAACATGTTAGAAAACCCCACCAATTTTGCATAAACCTCATCTCAAAAAATATAGTAATCTGACACTGTTTGTACAACTTACTTTGGACGACAGCGCTGCAGCGCCACCTAGTATGTGAAAACAGCTCATCTCGTCATTTTAACGAACTCTCCTAGGAAAATTGCCAGATCGAGCTGAAAAATTTGTCTGGTGACTCTTAAGGACATTGTGGACCAAAAGTTATCAAAAACGCAGAAGTTCGTTCGCACGGTCTTTTCTGTGGCACCGCTTCGAATTTGAGCTTTCTCAAATGTATGGGGATAATGGTACTTGTTACTGTACCTCTCACATCCTTCATCCAATCAATGTAAAAACTGTATGGAATGATGAGCTCACCCCTCAGAACAAGTAGATATACTTACTTGATGATACACTCATAGCGCCTCCTGCTGGCTGTATGAATTCCAAGGGATACTAATGTATTTGTTGCTGTATCTCTTACATAATTTAACTCAATGTACATGACAAAAATTTGCATGATGAGCTGGTAATTCTAAATTGATTAATATGCTCATGGCATGAGACTGTTATAGCGCCACCTGGAGGCTTTATGAATTGTGTTTAAAATAGCTGTTGTCATTAGGCAGTGAATGTAAAAAATGTATGGAATGATGAGCTCACCCCTCAGAAACAAGTAGATATATTTACTTGATGATACACTCATAGCGCCTCTGCTGGCTGTATGAATTCCAAGGGATACTAATGTATTTGTTGCTGTATCTCTTACATATTTAACTCAATGTACATGACAAAAAATTTGCATGATGAGCTGGTAATTCTAAATGGATAATATGCTCATGGCATGAGACTGTTATAGCGCCACCTGGAGGCTTTCTGAAATGTGTTTAAAAAGCTGTTGTCAAAGGCAGTGAATGTAAAAAATGTATGGAATGATGAGCTTACCCTCAGAACAAGTAGATATGCTTACTTGATGATACACTCATAGCGCCTCTGCTGGCTGTATGAATTCCAAGGGAAATGAATGTATTTGTTGCTGTATCTCTTACAAATTTAACTTAATGTACAGACAAAAAAAAAGAATACCAGGGGGCGGCATCTTTGGATCCCGCGGATGCATCGTGCGAGGGCCCGCCCATCGCTGCTTGCAGCTTTAATTTCAATTTGTGTTTCGTTCGTAAATGTAGGTATGTTGTGCACTA
>UELW01000044.1:0-50000 GCA_900490495.1 Danionella dracula
AGGGAGCCGCGCTCCGCTCAACGGTTGCGTGTTTTACGTTGAACCAGCAGGTGGCAGTGTTTCACAGCAACATTATAGAAGAACTTCCGCGACAGCAAAAAAAGCTCACTAACGTTAGAAAATAAAGGATTTTATTTATCCTTATCCATGCGCTATCGTAGACGCGATTTAAAATACGTTTGTCCGGATAAGTATTCACTGGAATTCAGTTAAGAGAGATTAAAAAGGCTTTAAAGGAGAAGGTGATTGGTTTATTGATGTTATTCCATCCAAGTAAGGTGGACTTTGGCTCTAAAAATAATGTTGACGAAAGTTACAGAAAAAGCAATGATCAGAGATGGACGAGGAAAAGAGAAAGAGAGCTCGAATATAACACTCGTTTCTTTGCTTCAAAAGAAGAATTTGTTGGCTCGATTTTTGTGTTCAATGATTGCTTGATCAAAAATGTCAAATCTATTTTTTGTAACATATTTAGAAAATGTCAATCTACAGCAAAGTGTTTCTTGCCAGCAGTAATAACCATCTACAACTTTGAAGGACATTTAAAAAGACTTAAAAGATTTATTACATCATAATATACTACATTAGGATAGTTTAATTCGGCCATACATTTAATAGCACTATATATGTTCCACTACTCCAGCAGCAAGGTATTTATATTTATTAATTGTGATGTGTGCTGTATATCTGCACTGATGCTGAAACTAAAAGAATTTACCCTCGGGATCAATAAAGCTGATCAACTTTGTTTTAAATAAGTCTTGCACACTTTCCATAAATGGTATACACTTTCTTTCACTTCTCAAATATCCCTGTGTTTGTCTCCTTTATGATATATTTGATATATAAAAAAAAGAAATATATGCTTGTCTGTTCATGAATGGATAATAAAACAGAATCTTGTGTTTTAGGCTACGTTCAGACTGCAGCCCAAAGTGACCCAAATCCGTTTTCTGTTTCTGATCATTTCAGAACAGTCTAAATAGCTAAATCTGGATTTCTTTAAATTCGAGCTGGAGCTTCACCCACTGGTCCTGAATCTGACACATATCAGATTTTTTGCAATGCGACCTCAGTCTAAACAGCCACTTTTCTGGGTTTGGCGTCATTAAGCCAAACTTAAACAGTTTCTTACAGATACGAGTTGCTGGAGAAGATATTCTTGTACTGAAATCATTGCAGGAAGAGCCCAAAGACAGATTTCACCAAAAAGAAAAAAAACATTAGGAATGCAGTTTGAACAATCTTATTACATTGCAAAATGTATCTGATGTAGAAACATCATCGTAATTGTATCAAGAGGAAAAAAAGTGATCAGATCAGGAAATAACCCGATCGGCAGATAATGATCGGTTCGGGAGCAAAATAAAACATATCAAAGTTTTTGTTTTAAGAAAGTAGTTTGTTGTCCAGAAACTCCACAACCCTTATCACTCCACCTCCGAGATTCTGAGCACAGGCGAGCTGAAGTGAGAAGTAGCAGGAGCTGAACAAGTGCTCAAGTAGCGCACACCGTCACTGGATGAAGAATCCAGCTCTTCCTCCTGATTGGAGGACACTTCTTCGGATGTGCTCATGCTGGTGGGAACCAGAGCAGGCATGACCTCGGGTACAAGCAGAGATGAGCCACAGCACGCCATGTTTTCCATGTGCTGACAGAACACCTCCAGCATCTGGACCTCAAGATAGCCGTTCAGCATGGAGTTGGTGAGCCGGTTCTCACAGACAGGGCTCTGGGTGCTCTTCATGACTAAATACTCCTCGTCCTGTTTGGTTCCTGTGTGTGGCTGCCGATTGGGCTCCAGTGAAGGCTCCAGAGAGCTAATGTCCTGAGACTGAAGCAGCGGCCCCTCATCCGACGGGTCGAGGTCTGGGTTGGGAGAACTCCAGTGCTCCACTCGATCCCCTGCAAGCCGAAGGTCCGGATAGTTCTTGTAGAAGCTGGGACAGCACCAGGAGGTATACAAGTCCACGTCGTTGCTGTAGCTGCGAATGGGCATGGCAATGCTGGACACCGATCCACGAGACAGACCTGGGTTTTCCAGACTCCCGGACCTGCCAGCTGAAAAAACAAGAACAAACATCAGGACAAACGTCACCTCAACACAGTGACGGAACTCCAGGCATATCCTTTAGAAGTGGTGTCCAAAAAAGGCTGCTTTGTCTGTTTCTTTCACTGCAAAAAGGAAGTTCTTGAATGAGTCTGTTGAAATGCAGTGATATCACGCAGCTTATTGTTTTTTGTGTTATGTTTATGTTTGCCTCTATATCAATTGGGCTGATTTTTCAAATATTGGATTTTGGAAAAAATATTGGGATATCGCAATACATCTTTAAATTATCTTGAGGACTTTTGTCTTTAATAACAGTATAGATTTTTAGTTTATTCGTTTTTTGTCCGTTGATATTAATACAATTATCCCTCTGTAATTGTTTTTTTTATTTTATTTACAGATTGAAACAACAGTCCTATTCTCCACTTAATTTGTTTCTGTTAGATTCTTGTGAGGTGCACCATTGCTAATATGTTTTGTTTTGAATCAATTTTGCACTTAAAAAATAAATATGGATCATTTAAAAAGAAGCCTGGGAAAACTATGGTCCTCTTTTATTCTTAATGCCTCACCAAATTGTATCTAATCAGAAAAAAAATGATCAGAATTGTATCAGGAGCAAAAAAGGATCAGAAAATAACAGCCTTGAAGGATATTCAAATGATCCATGATCAGCAGAACAGAACCCTACGCATTTTTACAGCTTTAAGCTCCTCATTGCAACCCAACCATCACTGTTGGTGTGCATCTCGTGAGGTTAACGATTGATTTACATGATAAATCAATAAGACGATGTGATCTTTAATCCAAGTGAAGAAAGTGGAGTGACTATTTCAAATTGGCCGTGATGCCATGGAAGCATTTTTTTCTTTTCACCTAAACTTCAATATTTTGACTTTGGCAGGCATTCCCAGGCGCTCCAACCAATCGTGAGCTTCCTAGAGCGGTCACATGTGTAGTCCAGAGGCAAAAAAAACTCACAATATGGGTTTTCGTTCAGGGACATTTAAAACAGGAATGAAAAAAAAAGTTTGATTGTTATGTCAACTTTAGATTGAAGAGACTGAATTCATTTTCAATTTCAGTCATGTTTTGGGTCTTACCCCAAGCTCACATCAGACAAAAGGTAAGGTGCACCCTGGGTAATTTGGTGATGGACATGAAGCGCCTCGTATGTATCCTTCTTCATTCAATACAGAAAACATGTAAAACTAGATTATTACTTCTTTGTGGTGCATTTCTTTGGCTTTACCCTGCACGGTTTCACTTCATCTTTCATGCAATACGCCTGATTCTACTAATTAAGTTCCTCCTGGCTTGTTTGGAGCTACTGGTGTGTCTCCTTAGGCCTCCGGGAATCAGCACCCTTTGGAATCTTTGAGACCCTTGACCTCCGCTGTAAACTAATGCAGATGGACTGAACACGAGGAAAAATGTTACGTAAAAGTATTTCCCTAAAAATGTTAATTTTGTCTGGTGTAGTTAACAACATATTTTAGGATTAATATACAATGAAACATACTCGATTCATTAAATAAATAATACATTTGTTGACTTAACTTAACATTTGTAATTTCGTTTAATTACATTTCATAGATTACACTTAAAGTGCTATCTAACTTGAGGCCAATCTAAGTTCAATCCAACAATATCAACTTCCTGCGCTGCAGCTCTAGTCTCGTGGCAAAATGGCAGACATGGATTTGGAGGAGTTGGAAAAGCTGTTCAAATAAAATAAAAACCTGTTTAAAACAGATTGACCAACTCAACAAAGTTCTGGCACTAAAGATCCTTTCGTAGACCTGTGTCATACAACGCCTGATGTCCTTTAATTGATTTTCATCAAATCATCAATTGGTCCTTGATGATTTTCCACCAAAATCAGTTTTGTACCTGAATTTTAAACAAAGTCAGAAATTACTGGTCAGCTTAGTCAACATTTTCGCAAACTAATAAACTTTATAATCTAACTTTTATAGTTGTTTAATAGAAATTCCTATTTGGCCCAACTTAATCCACTCTAGGAAGCTGCTTCGAAGCTGCAAAAAAATAACTACATCAATATATAATATCTTCAATTCTCTGGAAAGAGCAAAACTGACCAACTCATACGAAGCACCTCCCTTCTCATGGGGCTGCTTTGAAGTAGGACAGGACAGGTTAAAAAAAAATAAATAAATAAAAAATAATAAATAAAAACATTTTTTTTGATTGATTGATTGATTGACCTATGACCATGAGCGAAAAATAAGATCTCGGATACAAGCTTCCGCCGCAGGGTGATGGGGCGCTCCCTTAGAGAGCGGGTGAAGAGCTCCGTCACTCGGGAGGAGCTTGGAGTAGAGCCTCTGCTCCTCCACATCGAGAGGAGCCAGCTGAGGCGGCTTGGGCATCTGTTCCGGATGCCTCCTGAACGCCTCCCTAGGAAGGTGTTTCGGGCATGTCCTGCCAGGAGGAGGTCCCAGGGAAGACCCAGGATTTAACGGAGAGATTATGTCTCCAGATTTGCCTGGGAATGCCTCGGTATCCCCTCGGTAGAGCTGGAGGTCTGGGCATCCTTGCTTAGAATGCTGCCCACCCAACCCGGACCCAGATAAGCGGATGAAGATAGATGATTGATTGATTGAAGGAGGTTGCACTAACAGCAAGACCTAGATCCACCTTCTAGTTCATGACCTCTCCACTGTTGGGTGAGAATGATGTGTCATGTTGCTCTGAGAAACCTGATTGGTTGGCAGATGCGTGAATTTCCACCAAAGTGAATATATTTCCCAACCTGACGGAAAGTTAGCATTATTCTCATCCCTGCTAAAATTGAACGCTTGCCATATCATCCATGCTTGGTGTGAACTTAAGGTTCCAGGTCACGGATTTGCACTTCATCAACATCAAACCAGTTTTGTTAAATACACTAAATGTAAACATTTCAATAAAGTAAAAAAGAACCCTGCAGGTTGTACACTAAATGGTACATGTACATAATAAGTGGATTAAGACATAAGAAGTGGAGGGATTACAGCAGGCGTCTCCAAATCCAGTCCTGGAGGGCCGGAGGTTTGCACATTTTTGGTTCAACCATCATGAAATACATCTGTTGGACTAATTATGCTCCTCTTTGATTGCCTGAAGCTAGAGTAGTATTCATACTGCAGCAGGGTTACAGCTCAAATGTGCAGGTCTCCGGCCCTCCAGGACTGGATTTGGAGGACCCTGGTTTACTGTATAACAGTTAATAATTTTCAAAATATAATAGCAAATCTGGTCTTGAAGGTCTGGAGCCCTTCTAGATCAAGGTTGCAAATCAAATGTGCAGAGCTTTGGACTGCCAGGACTGGATTTGGTCACCCTTGTCCTAAAACAACCCAGAATCATGTCCCTGGTCTCACCTCTCAGAGTTTGTGGTGTTTGAGGAGACCTGGCTTTGGTGTTTGCTGTGCTGCAGTCATGAAGCATCCTGCTGTTAGAAGATGACTGGGTGGTAAGTCCCTCATGATGTTTGGTATCTTCTTTTTGGTTCAAAACTTGAAGGAAAGCTTCTCCGAGCATATTAGCCTAAATGTAACAAATGCAAAGCAGCTTCAATTAATTGAATGTATGCTTTTTCTATCAAATACAAAGTGGTTAGGAATTATCCAATAATCTAACGCAAATATCAAGCATTAAGTGAAAATAATGTAAACTAGAAAAACGTTTCCCAGTTTGTACAACATAGAGATAGAAATGTTAGGGTAGTTAGCAAACAGAAAGCTCCTGTTTTTTACTCATGATGCGTAACAGGATGAGACTAACCTGCAGTTCCTGGACCAGCCACTAGAAGTGAAGTTCTCTCTGTTCTATCTGTTGAACTTTGCTTTTCCGTGATTCCTGGGAAGAGACACACTTTCATGAAGGTCATCTCTGGCTTTGTCCACTTGGAACCAATGATGGATGTTCATCGGAAATCAGCAGGGGGCGTCACGAACACTTCATAAACTAAGACCGAATCCCAAAGATAGCAAGAACTAATCAAAGGACTTCATTAATTGCAGTGGTTGGTCGTTTTGGATCAAAGCGTCAACAGCAAGGATGTCCAAATAAAGTCACTTAATTTGGATCATTGGATCAGAATAGACAATGGAAAATGTGCTATTACGTACATTTGTGTTTGTGACGTTACTGGTAGGTTTCCACTTTCGCTGCATGTAACAGTGTTTGTGACAAATGAAGACATTCATCATTTTATTCATAAGATAGTTATAACAATATGTCTATAATATATATATATATATATATATATATATATATATATATATATATATATATATATATATATATATATATATATATATATATATATATATATATATCCATGTTAGACCCTGAAAAATTTGCTCTCAAAGTAAAATATGTTACTGTTTTCAGTTGCCACTGTTTGTGGATAGCTACCACACCTTACATTTAGTCTTTTCTTAAATCTTCGAAAGATGAGCTCCTAATGATAATCCATTTTTTTCATGAAGAAAAAAAACTTACCAAATTCACAGAGTATCCCAGTTTGTGCGATTGCAGCGATATAAATCAGAAGATTGACCAAATTTCCAGGACAGTAAAAGATAATATTGCTTTTAGGGTTTGTTAAAAACTATTTCTGTTTGTTTTTCCATTCCTGTGTTAAACTCTCTTCTGGTAGTAACAGAGGAAGTAGACAGTTATATGTCAAGCACACGCATACTAAACCCAACCCCGGATTGAAAAAGCAGAAATGAGATGTCATGTGGCTGTTTTTTCTGTTACACATATCCACTTATGCGCATTATTAAATTTTAATTCTTTCTTCAGCTTTGCAGCAACCAAAACCCTCTGCACAGCTAGTTGTACAGTAAATGTTTCAAGTAGGCTTGTGTAAGAGATCTGGAATGCTTTCTCTTCAGTCTAAGAGGAATGAAAAATGTTTTAAATAAGCAGCGGATTATAAGTGAGCTTTTGATTTTCACCTAAGTGGCGCATGAGAGAACATTAATCGGTGAATAAAGTACACAATACAGTTTATTTAGAGCTGGTTTGGAGGGAAAGCTCCCCTGCTGGATTATTACGCTTCGATTTCCCGCGCAAAAGAACAGCAGCGATTTGATGCCGCCTCTTCGCGCACGGCCGCTGATTGGACAGGAGGAGCATCAGTCGTTTTCTGGCCCCGCCCCCCGCCCTCCCATTCAACCACTGGCTCTAATGTAGCCCTGTGTTTACTACAGAATTAGTGCATAGCGGACGATAGTCTCCTGAACTGTGAACTACGAATTCCTAAAGATAACCTGTTAGTTTGGCACACGAGAAGAAAAATACCCCGCACTCAGCATGCCCAAGAGAAAGGTATGTAGAAAAGGCAAGCGCGGCGAACAGCTACACTTTTGCCCTTACTAATCAGTCGAGAAATTAGGAAGCCCTCGAGACAACGATTTTTAATACAAATTCGGATTGATTTCTTGGTATGAGATTGTCGTTAAAAAAATCGTCGTTAAATGTGAGATTTTTTCGGCCGAGTCGCGGTGTTTTTGTCGACGGCGACTCGTTAAAAATGACGGTTTGAGTGAGGCAGCGCTGTGCTGAAGCTCGGCTTGATCTCATGCCCGTGGAACCGCAGCCATGCTGCCCTCTCTCTTTCTCCATCTCGAGTACAGCGCGACGACAAAACCGACGATTAAAAGCCCGCTAGTCGCTCTAACGCCGCAAAACACGGGCCAAAAAATCGCTGGATAACTCTAAAAGTCCGAATCAATACAATTGGTAGAAAAGGAAGTCTGGTTTTTAAACAGTTTCATCATATTTTCTTTGTTCGTCGTGAAAGGGGAGTGCAATGACGCCTGCTTTCCGCTAGGTGGAAGCCCTGAGGCGGGATCTTCGCGCCCCTCCTCCTCATTCAAAATCCGTAGAGTGAAAAGCCTTCTTGATAAAATTACAAAACGGTGCTGCTTTCGCTTATAGCTAATATTGATTAGCTATTGAAACGAGGTAACTATTGATTACATGTTGAAAAATTATTACATGTAAAATAATAATTCTAAACCCATATAATATGTTTTATAATGCAGAAGAACTTCTTGTAACTTGTGCTGTTTTTTGTTGTTGCAGGGAACTGATGGAGAGGTCAAGGAGGAGGTATGGGCATATGTTTTTTTTAATCAAAATTGGTATTTTGTATACTGTTTATCCATGTTTTATGTACTATGAAGTCAAAATCATGAAAACTATGGATATGCAGTTAAAAGTTATTTAATCAATAATTTCTGAACATAACAAATGAGATTGTATAGAATACAACTAGTCAAAATATACACATTTTTTTGTTGTTAAATATGTGTAGTTTCTTTATACAGTCATAGTATGGCAATCAGAGATGTAGCCAGATTAATTAAGTTAGTATCACAATTATATAATATTTTGTAGATGTGTATCATAATAAAAGTTAAATATATCAATTCATTTACTGATTGTTATAATAATAACGTATCTGTATTATACATTTCGTTTGGCTTGTAGCCCCAGAGACGGTCTGCAAGGTTATCGGCGGTAAGTTTATCTTGTTTTAGTGTGTTTCTATGCCATTATCCAGCTATTTTAATTTTTTTTAATCCTTCAACTTAAAAACAACATTATTTTACGTGTTTGAATTGATTTTGGTCATAATTTAAACATATAAATAGCCTTTTAAATTCAAGCAATAAGTTGATTATAACAGCAGTATGTCGTCTGTAAATTTCAGAAACCAACACCTCCAACACCTGAGCCGAAACCGAAAAAAGCTCCTAAGGTACTTGCAGTAGTAATTACACTTTTATTACACATTAATGGTATAATGAATTTTGAAGGTGTGATTTTTAGTTTTATGCATTTTTTCTTCTGACTGACAGAAAGAGAAGCAAGTGAACGATAAAAAGGAAGAGAAGAAGGCAAAAGCGAAGGCTGATGAATCTAAGGAGGAAAACCAGTCGGAAAATGGAGAGAAGAATGAGGTGACTTAGTTCTTTGAGCTGAAAAACGCTCAATATATAGCGCTTTTCATTTATCAGAGCATTATTCATTCACTCCACATTCACTCTCTGCTGGTGATAAGCTACCTCTGTAGCCCTCAGCTACTCTGGGGCAGTCTGACAGAACGTGGCTGCCATTCTGTGCCTACGGTCTCCTAACCACCACCAAACACCCCCCACCAGTCACTCACATCCACCAAACTCACTCCACCAGTCACACCCATCCATCAAACACACTCCACCAGTCACACTCATCCACCAAACACCCCCACCAGTCAATCGCATCCACCAAACACACTCCACCAGTCACTCACATCCACCAAACATACCCCACCAGTCAATCGCATCCACCAAACACACCCCACCAGTCAATCGCATCCACCAAACACACTCCACCAGTCACTCACATCCACCAAACATACCCCACCAGTCAATCGCATCCACCAAACACACTCCACCAGTCACTCACATCCACCAAACACCCTCCACCAGTCACACACATCCACCAAACACCCTCCACCAGTCACACACATCCACCAAACACCCTCCACCAGTCACTCACATCCACCAAACACCCTCCACCAGTCACACACATCCACCAAACACCCTCCACCAGTCACTCATATCCACCAATCACACTCCATCAGTCACTCTCATCCACCAAACACCCCCCCACCAGTCACACACATCCACCAAACACCCTCCACCAGTCACACACATCCACCAAACACCCTCCACCAGTCACTCATATCCACCAATCACACTCCACCAGTCACACGCATCCACCAAACATACCCCACCAGTCACTCGCATCCACCAAACACCCCCACCAGTCACTCGCATCCACCAAACACACTCCACCAGTCACTCGCATCCACCAAACACACCCCACCAGTCACACTCATCCACCAAACACCCCCCACCAGTCACACGCATCCACCAAACATACCCCACCAGTCACACGCATCCACCAAACATACCCCACCAGTCAATCGCATCCACCAAACACACCCCACCAGTCACACTCATCCACCAAACACACTCCACCAGTCACACGCATCCACCAAACACACCCCACCAGTCACACGCATCCACCAAACACACCCCACCAGTCACACGCATCCACCAAACACACCCCACCAGTCACTCGCATCCACCAAACACACCCCACCAGTCACTCGCATCCACCAAACACACCCCACCAGTCACTCGCATCCACCAAACACACCCCACCAGTCACTCGCATCCACCAAACACACCCCACCAGTCACTCGCATCCACCAAACACACCCCACCAGTCACTCGCATCCACCAAACACACCCCACCAGTCACTCTCATCCACCAAACACACCCCAGCAGTCACACGCATCCACCAAACACCCCCCCACCAGTCACACGCATCCACCAAACACACCCCACCAGTCACTCACATCCACCAAACACACCCCACCAGTCACACTCATCCACCAAACACCCCCACCAGTCACTCGCATCCACCAAACACACTCCACCAGTCACTCACATCCACCAAACACACCCCACCAGTCACACGCATCCACCAAACATACCCCACCAGTCACTCGCATCCACCAAACACCCCCACCAGTCACTCGCATCCACCAAACACACTCCACCAGTCACTCGCATCCACCAAACACACCCCACCAGTCACACTCATCCACCAAACACCCCCCACCAGTCACACGCATCCACCAAACACACCCCACCAGTCACACGCATCCACCAAACATACCCCACCAGTCAATCGCATCCACCAAACACCCTCCACCAGTCACTCATATCCACCAATCACACTCCATCAGTCACTCTCATCCACCAAACACACTCCACCAGTCACACGCATCCACCAAACACACCCCACCAGTCACACGCATCCACCAAACACACCCCACCAGTCACACGCATCCACCAAACACACCCCACCAGTCACTCGCATCCACCAAACACACCCCACCAGTCACTCGCATCCACCAAACACACCCCACCAGTCACTCATATCCACCAATCACACTCCACCAGTCACACTCATCCACCAAACACACTCCACCAGCCACACGCATCCACCAAACACACCCCACCAATCACACGCATCCACCAAACACACCCCACCAGTCACTCACATCCACCAAACACCCCCCCACCAGTCACTCACATCCACCAAACACACCCCACCAGTCACTCGCATCCACCAAACACACCCCACCAGTCACTCGCATCCACCAAACACACCCCACCAGTCACTCGCATCCACCAAACACACCCCACCAGTCACTCTCATCCACCAAACACACCCCACCAGTCACTCGCATCCACCAAACACACCCCCACCAGTCACTCGCATCCACCAAACACACCCCACCAGTCACTCGCATCCACCAAACACACCCCACCAGTCACTCGCATCCACCAAACACACCCCACCAGTCACTCTCATCCACCAAACACACCCCACCAGTCACACGCATCCACCAAACACACCCCACCAGTCACACGCATCCACCAAACACCCCCCACCAGTCACACGCATCCACCAAACACACCCCACCAGTCACTCACATCCACCAAACACACCCCACCAGTCACACTCATCCACCAAACACCCCCACCAGTCACTCGCATCCACCAAACACACTCCACCAGTCACACTCATCCACCAAACACACCCCACCAGTCACACGCATCCACCAAACACACCCCAGCAGTCACTCACATCCACACATCCAGGCAATGCAGTTGAAGTGGCTTGCCCAGGGCCACAACGTCAGAATGGCCCTAGCTGGGATCGAACCACCAACCTTCCAGTTATAGAACGAACAACTCCACCACCATTCCGCCCCACAAAGAGTCAGGGTCTCAAGTTCATCTGGTCCCTTCTTTATCTCAGATTGAATTCAAGCTTGTCTATACTGCTTTTAAGAGCTTCATTTACTTTTGATCACTTCATAACTACAAATCCACCTGATAAACACGTGTTAGGGCAATAGGAGGAAAACACAGAAAGCTAAACAGGCACTGGATGGGCTTCATCAAGGGACCTTGAGGGAGTTAGAAAGATTCCTTTTGGGAATTTACATGGGAGAAGCAAACTTAGGGATTGTGTTGGGAATTTTGGAAATTTTCAATATACAGTGATACCTCAAGACACAAAATTAATACTTTGTATGTCGAAGTAAGTCATACATGTACACATTCCAAGTTACAGAGAACTGAAGATTGAAAGTAACGTGGAAAACCCGTGAAAAATAAAGTCGAATTCTTCTATTCTTAAAAGTACACATCATAAAAAAAAATAATAACACAATAAAAACAGAATAAAATCAATGGACAATCGTAACCCTTACGTGAGGCGAAGTGTCAGAAGAGAATCTAATAGGAGAGGAGAGCCATGGCTATAAAAATACGCTTTCCCAAGAAAAGCAACACAAAATATTCATGAATTTAGGACACCAACGCGAAGCCTAAATAATCCTGGAGATCTGCAACATATCAGGAGTAATGCCTCTGATCTAAAACATAATAATATAACTACATCTGCCATCGGGGGATATTTAGGAATTTAATGTGAATGGGACTTTGTGAAACTGCTTTGAAAGCAACTGCTAAAAAGTACTATATAAAAACTTGATTGATTGATTAATACTGTGATGGGAACACCATCTGATCACAAAAGAAACTAAATAAAGATTTAAAGGATCTTCCTGTAGACTAAATGGCCAGAAGGCTCAAGCTCAAAACTGAAAGCGACAGAGCGCACGTGTCATTGGATACTCACAGGGGACATCATCAGTGTCTCATTATGTACCTACAGGAACTTGCTGTATGTAAGACCTGGTTTTGGGACCTGAGGGGTCCAAAGAAGACCCTTCAAATGAAAACTGTTTTAGTGAAAACAGAAGTTCTTTACATGGGATTGCTCAGTTGATCTGCATCTATGTAGATATTATTGCTAAGATTAGCATCAGTTAGTCACTGCAGTACTGGTGAAAATATTCTTTACACAAAAACATTATAGCCATGTTCACATCGAGAAGAGCACAAGTTCCATCTGTCCATTTTTGTCCACTTATCCGGGGCTGGGTCAAGAAAGCTAAGACCTCCTGAGGACTCTTCCGCCAGCGATTGCGAGGTGCTCCCAGGCCAATCTGATAAAAACCTCAGCTGGTTCCTTCCATGTGGAAGAGCAGCGGCTCTACTCCAAATCTCTACTGAGGGATGGGGCTCCTCTTCTCTAAGGAGCCCTGTGGATGAAAACTAATTTCGGCCTCTTGTACTCAAGATCTTTCCATCGTGACCCAGAGCTCATGTACATAGGTGAGCTTAGGAACGTCGATCGAGCTATAAATTGAGAGCTTAGCCTTTCGACTCAACTCCAGGCTCAGCCTCCATCTTTCCCTCACTCATGAAAAAAGATATTTGAGCCCTTCCACTTGAAGCAAGATCTGTCCTTCAGGCTGGACTCACCAAACTACTCTTTCTGGTTGAGAACAATAACCTCAGATTTGGAGGAAGTGATCCCCCATCCCGGCCTTTTCGCATTCAGCTGCAAACCTCCTGGCTGACTGCTCTAGGTTCTCGGGGAGCCATCATCTGTTAAAAGCAGAGATAAAATCTTGTGGTCCACAAACTGGACCACCTCCAGCCCTTAGCTCCATCTAGAAATTTGGTCCATAAATACAATGAACACAATTGGAGACAAAGGACGGTCATGCTGGAGTCCAACATTTACCAGGAAAAGGTCTGACTTCTGCCGGCAATGAAGACCATGCTCCTTATTTGGTAGTACAGAGACCAGAAGGCCCTTAGCAGAGAGCCCCAGACCCCATTTTCCCAAAGAACTCTTCACAGTATGAGGGACATGTTTGAGTTCCTTCTCCAAATCCACAAATCACATTTTAGAAGCACACGTTGAATTTGGATCTATGAATGTTTCCTCTTTTGGAATCCAGAAGAACCACCTAGGTGCAGATACCTTAACTGTTTAATCCTTTCTCTTTCCAGGTTGAGGAAACTCCTGATGAGGGAGCAGAGGGCGAGCAGGATGACGAGAAGACAGAGTAGCGTCAGGCCTGTCCATCAATCCGTCCTCCCAACCAGCCTTCCTACTCTTCCCCTCTTTCCGTTTCCACTCTCCAGTTTCTCCCCGGCTCTCTTAATAACCTCCTCTCTGCCCATCACCACCAGAAAAATATTTTTATCAGCAAATTTGTAAATACTGGTTCAGGTTTTTAGCACACAAAAAAGCTGACTAAATGAGTCTTGTGTTTAGCCGCGGGTGTACCGGAAGAGAGAAAAGGCGGCTTCTTTCTTTTATTTTGCTGTTGTTTTTTTATGCTTTTATTTTCTTTTAATTCTCTCGTTATAAACGGAGGGTGTGTAGCTTGGTTTTGGAGTTTGGCTGAGAGGAGGCTGTCACTCTGTGTGTCCGTTAGTGCTCTCGTGTTGCTCTGTGATGTTTCTCTATGGGGTTTGTTTAATATTTCTTAGAAACTTAATGGATGTCTTTAAGAACGTGGAATGATTTCAACAAATATACGAAGAAAAGAGAGAAAGCGACGGAAGAAGACCCGCTCACATTCCAGGTTCAGCACTAACTGGTGACTCCTGGCTTTTTAAGAATCACATCATCACTAACCTGGAGTTTGTTGGATGGCCAGAAAAGCTGTGTGTTAAAGAGAACGTTTTTTTAAATGGCAACATTGAAAATTTACCTGCAAAAAGTATTTAATGTTCCCAACAATGCTCTTAGCCACTCTAAATAAAATTATCCATCTCTGGAGTTTTCCTCAAAACGTTTGCAGTCTCAGTGTTTTTAATTTTTGTTAAAGAACGTTCTCATGTTTTATTTGGTGATGCAGGTAAGTGTTTAGTATTAAGCGCAACATTATCAATCATCAATATGGTCATGTCAAACTTTGATTTGGTCTTTGTTAAACCTCTGTAGTACAAAGCTAAAAGACGACATAAACTATATAGGACAAAGGAATTATATTCCTATTTCTGTCCGTTATTTGAAAAGTATTCAATCAGCATTTCTGTATGCTCCTCCTCTTACACGCTGTTCGGAAAAACTGAGTTGAGAGGATACAATTGTACCTTTCGAATACAGTGCCATGCACAATTTGTAAATAAAATACTTTAGAAATGTAAATTATGACCTGTTGATATACCGTATGCAAACTGAGCAAACAATAGAACTCAGTCAATTCTTACTAGTACATTTGAAATAAGTGTGCTTAAAGTCCAATTAGCCATATAGTAAAAAAAAATCACACGGAGACTGAAACTAGTGTGTAGGAGACTTAAAAACTGGTGAGGAACAAACAAACTGCTACTAAAGTGAGCTTGACAAATGCAGTTACTTGTTGGACTAAGCACAGCAACAAGACACAAGGTAGTTCTGATGTCCATACGAGCTCTACTTGAATTTATATGTTAAATATATTTGAACCTCATTGCAGCATGGAACATCATAGTTAGTGATATGTACAAATAAATCTGGGTTTGTTTGTTTGGCTTGTAATTAAAGAGGAACCTTTTTGGTGCCATTTAGTCTTCAAGGTAAAATTTTTAATTTTAAAAGAAATGATGTGGGGGCTCAAAATGTGCCAGATTTAAACCGTAAAATTCTCAACATGTCCGTGTGAGGCATGCAAAACCATCTGAGGGAAACAAGCTTTAATCTTGAGTTTTAGCCATCCTGTGTGTGGTTCGGCTCTCAGCTTACACGTCTACTTCGTTGTAATGTACTGTTCAGACATTGCTTTTGCATCTGCATTCAAGATACCTTTTAATCTTTGCCGCTGCCTAAATATCTCAAATCTGAGTTTTAATTGAAGGTCAAGGATGGGCCATCTTTAGGCGAAGTGCAGGACAACACTTTGAGACTTCAGCCCTAAAAAGTAGTCTTATGTGTAAGAACAGTGATCTCACCTTCATGAGAGCGAATATATTCCTTTCACTGCATAATCATCATCATATTTAGATTCTTAAGGTGCTATTTAGAACAAACCTTCAAAAAGTGCAATTCAGAACAACCCACGTTTACAACAATGGGTTCTTTACGTGAAAAAGTGGGATATGTGGTTCCCCACTCAAAAAAAAAACCTATTTATGTCTGTTGTTCCACGATTCTGTGAGATACAGGAGAGGAACACTCATCACTGTGAACTCTTATGAGAAACCTAATTTTGTGAAACCAAACTCATGTTCACAATCATCTGATGATTTTGATTTCCAAGGCTCTTGGCTCATTTTTGTATGCACAAAGTTAGTATGCTCTTCACTCAGGTGACTATATTTTATTGAAGGAGCTTTGGACCTCAGCTTTGGAACGCTCTTCCTCAAGAGGATTATTTCCACAACTGTTTTCAGGAAGTTTTTTTTAAATACCTCCTAACTAGCATGGGAAACGAGCATGCAGTGTTTTTAGTAGATTATTTTGTCACCCTTAAAATGATATCTTAATCTCAATTGTGGCTTATCTGGTTAAATAAATGTCAATATCAATACTTTGTTAATAAACATCTCATTCATGAAATTAGATGTTGCTTTATTTGGTCAAATACTCTCTTTAGCTGTGGAACTTGTCCAGTACTGCACCAAAAATATAAGCTGCAAAATGTCCGCCATGGGACCAGAGAGAAGCCACCAGACAGTTCTGCGCATAGACATTAGACCATAGATATACCACATACAGTACCTAGACGCCTCATTGCCTGCTTTAGTCCGTTGTTGTGAGACGTCACCTTGTCCGCCATCTTACATAGGGCAAGACTGCGCTGTAAACAAATGCAAAATAACTGTTTTATTGAGTTTTCTGAATAACATATTGACCACAACGATTAACTTTTACCAATGTTAAACGTAAATAACTATTAAAACAAAACAATCTTTAAGTAGGCCTGGAGTATTTTCAGTCCTGAAGTTGGACAATGGTTATGATTCAATTTATTCAGCTTTTTCCTCATCATCTGATGTAAGTTCGAACACGTTCTTCTTGTTCTTGCTGAATTCTTCTTCTTGCTGTATGCGCACCTGTGTTTAACAAGGAGTTACATGGGCTGTTCAGAGACAAACAGCATATGTAAGATTTTTCACAAGTGTGAAACAGGTCACAAATAGCCACTGAATATTTATTTAACAGTGACAAAAAAAAAAAAAAAAGCTGCGAAATTCCACTGGTTCCAATATACGGTCAGAACCGAGCAGCCTGCCATGTTTGTTAAAGTTATAGCCACGTTTATAAGGAGAGTTTAAATAATATATTTTATACAGGCACACAGCAGGCAGCTACGCCCTTGAATCAGGATACATGAGAGAAAAAATAGCATGTCCTGTAATTAAACATGTAAAATCTCTTTACAGTACCTGTGCAGATGCGTTTTGTTTGGTATTGGTAATTTAAAAAAAAAATAGGTTGAATCAACACGGTTTTCCCGAGTTTTTAAAACAAAACAAAAATTGTGATGAACTTACAGACAGCAGAGTGCTGAAAATTATGTTCAAATAATCCAACCGTCTACGATTCTCCTTGAATGCAGGTTTGTGTTATGCATCATGTGTGGGCTTTTCCGCAAATGTATGTCACGGTCATTATTGCTTAAATATGTGCAAGAGTGTCCTGTACTACACATGGGTTACGTGGCAAATATTACATCTACTATCCTTATAAAAGCAACTGCTGCTGCTATTCTTGTGAGGAAAGCATAAAATAGTTGATAATAGATGGTACAAAAATAGAATGAGGGCATAAATAACAAACAAAATTTAAGGCATACTTGGTCCAAATGGAGGATGCCAGTATAAAGTAAAAGAAAAGCAAAAAAACTAACTCGTTTGTTTTAGAGTATATTACTGACCAAGATTAGTACTGTATAATAAAATAATAATTATATATATATATATATATATATATATATATCGTCTGCTAGTGTAATTTTCATTTCTTAATGTGTTACACGAACACAATTTGAAGAATTATTGCTTAACATGCGTGTTTAAAAGAATAGAATGTTGAGAGAAAGTGGAATATGGAAGACACATTTTCCACTGTCAAAATATTAAAAATATTTGATTACAATCAAAATCCACTAACAAGACAAAACAATGTGTGTTTAACCTGAACAATATTCAAACGGAAATCTATAGTTAATATTTATGTCATTGAATATTTTTTATACAGTAGCACATTAACTGATAATAAAATATACTAAAATCAAATCATTTACTAAAATATATTTATTTTTTGTTAGTAAAACCTAATTACTCTCCAAAGTTTAATCCAGAAAAAAACATAATCTCTTCTATTTTAGTTTCATTTGCATACAGTGCAGTCATGCCTCAGCTGAGATGGTGGACTATCGCCCACGAGGCATCTAGTGTTTTTATGTCTATGGCTGCAATGCAGAGAGGACAAAAAAGACTTATGAATAAATGTAGAAATACATGCATAAAAAAACTAGACATTTTAATTGAATTTTGAATGCCATAAATCATAATGTGAATTAACTAGTCTACAAATACATTTAGTTCTTCATTATCGTCTCCAGGAGCTTTTTACTGTTCACTTACAAAATAAATAAATAATTGAAACAACTACAATAAATATTTCCCTTCTGTGGAAAGAATTGATTTCTATCATACATTAAAGCTGATTCTAACTTTGAGGGTATTTAAAATTAACTTCAAAATAAGCATTTCTCATACTTTCGCCCAACTTTGAAGACAATAATAATAATCATAGTTTCAAACGATTTTTCCACAAAAACATTGTATTCATTATTAGCATTAGATCTATATTAGATTATATTTTTTACCGCATAGGGGTTTTATTTGAAAACAATAATTATTTATAAGTTATTCACAATACTATTTAATAATATTGAATCAGAATTGAGCATTAAGAATTGCAGCGTAAACAAGGCCTTAAAGAGGCTTAATTCAACAACATAAAGTGTAAAAAAACAAACAACAACTAACGTTGATTTCGCATAAAAATGTGTTGTTTTTTTAAATTGTTGACTAAATTAATATTTTATAATCAAGTTCACATTCTCAGTGGGTGTTGTAAAAAAAAAAAAAAGTATGTTCAGTCAAGCGAAGTGTTAAAAATTAAAATAAAAAAAGTTTGTTGAGTCGATTTAGGAAAGTCCAAAACTGACTCAACGTAAACTTTCTTTGCATCTTTTCACGTAGCATTCGTACGCTGAGTAAACTCGTTTTTTCGAGTCTAACTACAGATAAACCGTAGCATCACGTAAATATATTCATTCACATAAACTTAACCCTCGATCTGAGCAGGAGCCAGCAGAACAGAAGCGTCAGGAACAAACTCCAGCGATCAAATAAATAATTTAATAGCCAAACCACCTAAAACAAGATCTCCCAAAACCACCGCGTAACTTGGAAAAAGTACAGTATAAAAAGAATCAAGAAGTCAACAGCAACAATCGCTTCATTTTCTATTACAGCAAAAAAAATGGAATTTCCGTACAAGCAACGTAATTCAACAACAGCCGTAATTAATTCGATATACAGCTGCAAGAACCTGTTTGCCGCTTCAAACCGAGCAGCTGTCAAACATCTGGAGCACAGTGCATTTCTCTCGAGCCTTTAAAATCAGATTCACGAGAGAAAAAACCTTCTTTTCTCTGCTGATTGTTCGTATCAGTTTCAAAGGTATTTGGTATGAAAGCAAAAGATGTGCACAGTGAAGAAAAAAGGCAAAAATCGGAACATTTGAGATAAATATGTCGCATCGCTCCCCTCGTGTTGCTCCACCGAGTCCTTCGATGTTCTTTAACTCAACGAAATGCTTTCCAACACCACACTTTTATTTTACGAATGAGTAAATCCATAACTACCCATTAAAACATTACACTCTTATTGTTCGCCATTACAAAAATATTTGATAATATCTATTAAACATTTATTATAATAATAACTATTAAACTGTAACACAAAAAAATATGTAGTCGAAAGAAAATAGTTTTTTTTTTTATGTCAAGTAATTTTTGGTTGTATTTTTTTAATTATTTAATTTAATCCCTTTTGAGTAATCTTTTTACATTAAATTAAAAAGCAACAGCAAAAAAAAAAAAAAAAAAAGGTGGCCTTTCCCTATCTGAAAAAGCTTCTCAGCTGAACTGCAAGTCATGGCTGAAGTTGAGCACGTATTAAAAAAAATAAATAAATAAAACAAGTAGTAAAGTTACTGTTTATAAATACTGGTAATAAAAGGTATTACCATAAATCTATGTTTTCCATTAAAAACACAAGGCTTTCGAATAAAAAAAAATATGCTTTGTAAAACACCAAGGGATCAAAAGGCATCTGCAGTTTCCTTCGCCCACCGGGAGAGAGCGAGAGGAGCGAAGCGAGCCAGCGAGCCAGCTAGCCAGCGAGCAGCGAGCGAGCGAGGAGCGAGCGAGCGAGCGAGCGAGCGAGCGAGCCAGCGAGCCAGCGAGCGAGCGAGCGAGCGAGCGAGCAGAGCAGCAGCGAGCAGCGAGCCAGCGAGGAGCGAGCGAGCGAGCGAGCGAGCGATCCATCCATCCATCCATCCATCCATTCATCCATCCATCCATCAATCTATCTAGCTAACCATCCATCAATCTATCCATCCATCCATCAATCTAACCATCTATCCATCCATCCATCTATCTATCTATCTATCTATTCATCCACAAAAACACCTGCAAACTCCATCAAAACAGCTTTTCTCACTCATTTGCTCTACAGATAGTTATCCACATAAGAGCTTTATTTGTAATAATATTTATTTTAGAGTAATTAGGTCCTATATTATACTTTAATCCATTTATTAGTGTTTAAACCGCTTAAAAACTGTTTGTTAATGGCTTGAATTAATGTTTTGTAAGCTATTTACTCGCGCGGAGCAGTGATCGCGTGTCGCTATCAAAGCCTTGAGATCCTGCTCCAGAAACGTAGAGCAAGAAACCCTCGCTAAAGTCTCTGTTTTTCTCTGTTTCACAAACTCCTGAAGTCAAAGGGACTAATGTGAAGATATCTTCTCTGATTGGAAACGATGCGCTGAGATAAAAGTCTCTTTGGAGGGTCTCAGGCTGGATCTCTCGCTCGGCGCTCTGTTCCAGATGTGCTTCGACACAGAGACAAACTCCCAAATCTTAATCGCGTCCTTATTAATGCTGCAGCCTCCCCGCACTGAGCTGCGCCATCATGCTTTCTCTCCCAAAAATGAAAATGGAACAACACGAGGAGTGTTGCATGCAATCCCGCTAACACTTTTACAAGAATCAGTAATTAACTAGTACTTAACGGCTAATTGCGCATTTATTAACAACTTATCCTTGATTCGTTAGCTCTTCATCATTACAAGCCTTCATTTGCGCCACTTGTCATACATTTATCTTAATCTAAACCAAGTTGTGAGTACATTGCGAGAACATGAAGTTTATAAGCTTTCAGGGAAAAACAGCAATAGAAGATTGCCATTTTAATCACTGATTTATTTCTGAATAAAACATTTAGTGTTTATTCATCAATAACAATTTCAGAATTAGCGCAGATAATGCTCACTTGTTTTCTGACAACATTGATAAATTAGAAGAGGCTTGTTTTAGAAGTGGGAACATAATTTGCACTTATATCGCAGTTATTAGACGGCTATATTAATGTATTACAGCGAGGTTTTGTTTATTCCTGGATCATACACTTATTGGTTTGTTAAAACACGTAGAAAATAGGTATGATGGTAGCACTTTATAATACCTACACACCACAAATCGTTAATTAAGAATTAGCAAAATATTTAACAAAGCATTTTTTTACGTTAGAAGTTTGTAGGCAGTTTATAAATAAACTAAGTGCTTTATTTTTGGTTTATAAGCATCTATATATGTTAATAACATTAATGTCATGCTTTATTGAGGATCAGTTCCGAAATGGAACTTCTTCCTATTTAAAAACACGTATTAGTTGCAAGAGAGTCGTGAGATCATTTAGAACGTGTTAATAAGTCATTATTATAAAACTATTTGAACACATTTATTCATCTTGTTATTAAGAGATCAATGCTTTATTAACACAATCCTAGAGTAACTCATGAGCAATTGAGCTATTTATAAAGCATTTAGAAGCTGTTAGTTAACTGTTTTTATGCATGAGACTAAATACGTCAACGCTCCGATTACGTCTGCGCTGTTTTCTTCCTTTTTAGAATATAACTGAGCCTTAAAATCTCAAGAGTAAATGCTTTACAAGTCATAAATATTCAGTATAAGTCAAAAACAGATAACTGGCACGAGTTTCAGTAGAAGCATGTGTTAATAAAGCATTTATTATCACTTAGAACAATCTGTTTGAAGAATAAAATGAATGAATGTGATTTAAAATGATTTGATAATCCTAATTCATTAACAATGAATTATCTAATTAATTATCTGATCTCATGAATCACATACAA
Organism: Danionella dracula; assembly: GCA_900490495.1. NCBI lineage: Eukaryota > Metazoa > Chordata > Actinopteri > Cypriniformes > Danionidae > Danionella > Danionella dracula. Next base: position 22,522 of record UELW01000044.1, read on the forward strand.
CTAAGAACTAACTGTTTCTTAAATAGTGAAAAGATTATATTATAAATGATGAACTAATCCTCATTTAAGCATATTATATAGATGTTGGTAAACCAACAATAAAGCACTTCAAGTTAGATTTATAAACTGCTAACAAATGTGTAATAGCAAATTATTAAGTTGTAAAGCATCCTTTCTATTTGCTAATGCTTAATAAATGATTAGTAGTGTGTAGTTATAAAGGGCTACAGTTTAAAAAAAATAAAAAAACGGCTGAAAGAACTTTTAAAGTCAATAACTGATTTAATAAATGCAGTAACTAATCATTAATTACTAGCTAATTACTGATCCTTAAAATACAGTGCCTCCTGAAGTCCCCTGAACATTATAAAATACAAGCTCCAGCCGTTTGTAGTCAGTACCGTTCTCTCCTTCTCTTTGGAACTCGCAAAGAAATAAAACTATTAAACGTTAAAATAAATACGAGGAGTTGGGCTCTTTTGGTTCCTCACCTCTGGTCCCCTCCGAGCATCAGATACAGCTCGAGAGCTCTACTAATGACTCAGCCCAAACATCTACTGCCACGACTAACACTTGTTCTCTTTGGAGTAAAAAAAAAAGTCGTTGACGATGCACAAACAGCTCTACAGATGATCAACGATGTGTGGACTCCACGGAGATGCAATCTCTATTTGGTGTGTTTGACAACAACATGCTTCGCGGTTCGCTCGATCACAAGGGTTCACGTGGATGAGGAGAGAGTCACCAGACATGCCACGGTCACGTGAAGCTCAGCGTCCATTTTCCCTGAGTTGTTGCTTGCTTTTGGCGGCAACGGCCAAATCGGACTCATGCTTTGTCGTATTTACACGTGGCACAAACGAGTAGAACTTAGACGTACTTTGGTACACACTGAACTCACAAACAAAAAGGCATCCGCAGTTTCCCTCCGTGAGCGACCTCACAATAAACATCTTCATATACAACATCATTTCTAGTCACACATTCTATAAAATGGCCCACAATCAGTCCGTCCTTCAAAATCTGCGCTGATGAGAGCTGCAATGGCTCCAACCAAAGAAAAACGCTGGAGAAAGTGCTTGAAAGGATGGTTCACCCAAAAACTGGAGATCATTTACTCGAGTGGTTCCAAGAGGAGAGGAGCATCAGCAACATCCAACAAGGAGGTCACCCACCCTACACCACAAAAAAAAAAAAAAAAACAAGAGTAAATGATGACCGGATTGTAGTCTGGGCGTTAGATGGCGCTCTCGTTGTGCGTGTTGTGGTTGGCCTGGCTGTTCTGTTCGTTGAGGAGCGAGGTGGTCTCGTCCTCCAGGGTCAGGGTGTTTTCTGAAGAGGGTCGAGGAGCTGAGGAGGAGCTGCTACCCACTCGACCGTGTCCACTGTCTGGAGACTGAGGCGAGCTGTCAAGTCGAGACGCCATCAGACCGTTCTGATACTGAGATCGGGTGATCTGGGGAAACAGAGATGGTGGAGAAGCTGTTAAAGGGGAGCTTAAACATTTCCAGGTGCTGGAGAAGAAACGCTGATTTCTTCCGTGTGTGAAAAACTAGAGCTGTCTATAAATACGTTACGACTTCCTGGTAGTCAAAGGCTGTGTTGTGTAGTGTGTGCGTTTTCCTTAAGGAGCGACCTTCTGATTTCCCTCTTGGTGCGTAATAGGAATTGACTGATCTTCAGTTCCTCGAGCAGCCTCTAGGTGGCTGACTCCAGAAGTGAGCAGGTTCTCGTTCACTATCATGTTAAAACCTTGGAGCTGAAAAACAATGGGTTTCCACCCCTAGTTCCATTACGTTTGTGGATCGTTTGTTTTGACCTTCATGAACACTGTGAGGCTAGTCATTTTTTAAAATGAATTTAAGATATATTACAATTTAAACCTTCAGCAAATCAGACGTCTTCACTATGGCCATGTCCCGCCTCTGTGGATACATTTTTGAGTACTTGCTACACCCGCTCTGAAACCTATGGTGGACGTCAACAACACTACGTCCATGTTATATACGGTCAATGGTTTTCCTCATCAGATGACATCACTTCCTGTTCCTGTGCTCATGTCACTTCCTGTTCCTGCCACATCTATGGGGATTACGTTGTAGTGATATTTTATTTGCAAAAAGCTTTGAAGTAGTTGCAACTTTAGTGACCATCTGTCACACACACGCACACACACTCCATTTTTGCACATCATGTACTGAACACACAAGTTCTCACAAGTACTTATTAATAACTACCTCTTATCTTTATATTATATTGTATTGTATTTTTGTACTTTATTTTATTTGCTTTTTCTTTTATCATATCTTATACCTATTTTTTTATTTAATATATCTATATTTTATATTCCATTTCTCTTTATCTACTTTTATTATGTTCGGCACTCTTAATCGAATTTAATTGGTAACTCAGGGTCATTTCACTGCAGGTTGTACTCTCTATGTGACGAATAAAATCTGAATCTGAGATAAATACGTCTGGTAGGAAAAACAGATACCTCACAAAGTGCATTTGAATGCAAATTGGCAGCAATGCATCAAAACTGAAGAAAAAAACGCCAAGATAAATGGAATGGGCCTCAATAAAAATAAAACTGCCTTAGCTAAGCTATTAAATATTTAGTGTCAGACAAATATATAAATAATCTAAATTAAAACAAATTAAATGGATTTACAGAAATGAAGTCGAAAAAGTAAACACAGCACCTGAAGGTCTCAATTTTGAACGAAACATTGAATAAAACAGAAAATCTGTTCAGTTCACAAAGTAAATATAGCATATATCCTATGTTATATAACAATGACTAAAAGCAATTGCATCACTTCCTGTGGATTTTGTTCGGCCAACCGACTCGAACCTTTAGTCGAATAAGTCTGTTCTAGCGACTACCGATTAATCGACCAATAGGGGGCAGCACTAATCAAAATACATATCATAAAAAATAAAACAGCAGTAACTTGAGAGAAACTGTCCATAATATAAAAAGTTCTGAAATGTGGAATGGCCGTATGTTCTGTAGGGGTTAAGATGGACCTTTCTGCTGGTTTACTCCGTATTGTACTATTGAAATTGCTGCATTAAATGCAAGTCCTTTTCCTTTTATTATCTATTGTGTTTAAATTACAGCACCATGACCTTAAAAGCAGTCAAGGCAACTAAAATAAAATGAAATATCATTATTGCTATTTCTGAAGGAGCTGAATGAAAATGTGGAGTTTGTGGAGCTGGTGAGGTGCTTACCTTGACCAGCTGCAGGTCCGTGAGCGCCCTGACGTTGAAGTCGGGTGTGTACTGCGGCAGTGAGGCGCTGCTGAGCTGTGTGTTACTGCCGCTGACCGACTGCGCCTCCGGCCGATCCGTGTGACTCAGAGACGCCGAGCGGTTCAGTCCGCTGATGTGAGACGGCGATCGAAACTCTGGACGCACACGCATCCGGGCGTTCAGAAGAAGGAGGAGAGAGAGGACAATGCATTAAACGACATCAAATAAACCGTCAGAGGATGCACTGATTAAATCCATTCAATACGTTCGAGTGCTGATAATACTGAAACAATAGCGAGACTGTGAAAACTCTACGCAATTCCCGTTAGAATGAAAGTACAAGCCTGAAACAGCACACAAGGGTTATTTGAGTCAAACCCAATGAATGTTAAAAGTCTAACCCTCCCAGAACGAGTGGTTAGAGAGCCCCCGACATGCCGGCAGTTACCTGGGAACCGAGAGAAGAGAGAGCATCTCTTAAGAGACAGGTGACGAGGACGAGAGACACTCACTGAGAGACAGATAGACAGAGAGAGATGGACAGAGAATAGACAGGGCTGAGACAGGCGGAACAGACACACAGATGAAATCTCAGGACAAACTCTTCAGGTCGACGAGCAAAGAAAAGCAGATTCATTTCGTAAAATAAAAAGAGGTACGCCAATCGTAGAGAGGTCAATCTCTGATGACATTCACACCGATGCATGAGAGATGAATCTAATTATTTTGTGGCTTAATCACACTACTGTTCTAAAGCATCTAAAGCAATTTCCCCCTTCTTCTTAAGAGAGCATTGTGTTTTGCTTCCTGTTTATCGCATTGTGTTCTGCGTGACTGTGTCTTGATTAGTTTATAAGATTCTTCTCGTCCAGATTTACATACAGTATGCAGGCCACCAAGGGGGTCTCTCCCCATGGTCTTCACTCAGAAATATACACTGAGCTGAGCGCAATGCGAAGCGGTTACCTATTAATAACTTCGTAGGTTGATAGTTACAAAACATTTGTTAGTTTTTTAATTCATCATTATTTTGAGTGGCAAAATGGTTGCATATTTATTTCTTAAATAATTGCTTGGACCTAAAAACACAGCTTTTGATCGTTTGGAAAAAATTTCTAGCGAGGTTTGAACATTGAGAGCGTTTAAAGAAAAGGAAAAGTCTGTCTGAGGAAAAGGTGTTAATTGAGAGCTTTTGAGGGAACTTTAAAAGAGTCTTCAAACCATTATATACTCGCCGTCCAAAATAAAGCTCACTACTCTCTTCACTCAAGTTAAATGATTCGACGAAAAAATGAAGACGCGACAGAAAACAAAGGAGATTCAGCTGCAGCACACAAGTGTCAGAGCAGTGGAACGAAGTCATGTCATCGCTGGAAGCTAGCATCTTAACCAGCAACGCACTCTAACCCCAACACCAACTAACTGATCGGCTCCACCACAGTCCCACTGGTTTTGAGTCTGCAGCTGGACAATATTGGCCAAAAGTGACCTTCTGTGTTGCTTAGCTCAATGGCTGACACTAGAGGGCGACAGTAAGCCACTCAATGCATTGAGATGTGTGGCCTGAAAGAGTCCCACTAACCCTCCTGCAGTAATTATAACAACGAGTGATTAGTGGTAAAGCCGACCCCTGCTTTAAAGAGTTTTCCATCTGTTGTTGAAGCCTTTAATAATGTGCTGTAGTAACACTGCTTACCGTCAAATCAGACCACCTACTCATAAACTCAAAACGAGGGATTTTTAAAGCCATATTGTTTTAGACTCTGCACGTATAGGGTGGACATATGACTGCTAATAGCTGCAAGCATTATTATAAATGGGATTATGACCGTTTAAGTGCATCAATATAGCCAATATGCAAAACATGCAAAGCTTTGTAAACCCTGGATGGTAGAGAGGTCAAAGGCTAACAGAGGTACAATAATCACTGCAAATGAATAGGGACGAAGTCTACAAATGTTTTATAAAACAGTAAACATCGAAGAGACAAGAGGGCTAGTTAACGCACTTTAGTTGGACATCTCTGATCGCTCCCTAGCAACCAAACCGATTACCTTGTCAACCAATAATAAAGAACTACATTTCTGCATCAACAAATTGTCAAGACATAGGGGTTTATCGGTGTATTTTAATATGACTTCTCTGCTCGCTCCCTAGCAGCCAAATTGTTTACCCTAGCCACCAATTATAAAGAATTATATCTCTGCATCAATTAATTGTAAAAAAACAAACAAACATTTGTTTATGTATTTTAATATGAAATCTCTCACCCCTCCCTAGCAACCAAACTGATTACCATAGGAACCATGTATGAAAAACTATATTTCTGCATCAAATATTTCTAGAGACTTGAGTTTATGTATTTTCAAGTTACTTCTCTAACCACTTCCTAGCAACCAAACTGATTTTCCTAGCAACCATGTTTAAAAAACTGCATCTCTGCATCAAATATTGACAAACATGAGAGTTTCTTTACATATTGTCACATGGCTTCCCTGACCACTGCGTAGCAACCAAACTGATGACCCTAGCAACCATGTATGAAGAACTGCATCTCTGCATCAAGTATTTTTAGATGCAAGTGAGTTTAAGTATTTTCAGGTGGCTTCTCTGACCTAGCAACCAATCGGATTATCCTAGCAACCATTTTTTAACAATATCTTTTTATCAAAAACCTGTAGAGGGATAGTTGGTTGGTCTGATTCGCCCTAGCGAGGAGAAATTAGCCACGGCTAGCATTCATTACCTATTCTTCAGGAAACGTTTAGCTATCTTTTCTAGACGTGACCATGAATTCCCTGCTTGTAGTTACAACTCTGTAACGTGTTAAATATGAAGAAACATTTAGACACAAGCCATGTATTGGTTGCTTATGACAGAAAGACTAACATTAACAAAAGCAGAGTTCTTGAGGTTGAGAGCTTTCATGTCTAAGTGAATTTTTCTCTCACCTAGAGTTGGAGCACTAAGAGCCATGACTCCATAAAACGAGAAGGGTCCGGTCTCAAACTTCATGTTTTCGTTTCCAGCCTCCACCTCCACTCGACCCTGTACACAAAGAGAGAGAGAAGGGAAAGAGAGAGAAGAGAGAAGGGAGAGAGGAGAAAGAGAGGAGAGAGAAGAGAAAAGAAATATTGAGCAGATAGAGAGAGAAGGGAGAATGAAGAGAATGAGAGAGAGAAAAAATTAGAGGGAGGAGAAAGAGAGGAGTGAAGAGAGAGAAAGGAGAGAAAGAAAAGAATGAGAAAGAGAGAGAAAAAGTGAGAACGAGAAGAGAGTGAAGAGATGTAAAAGAGAGAGATGAGAAGAGAGAGAGAAGAGGAAAGAGACCAAGGAGACAGAAGACATAGAAGAGAAAGGAGGAGAAAGAGAAGAAAGGAAGAGACAGAGAGAGAGAAGGGAGAGGAAGGACGAAAGGAGAGGAAAAAATTAGACGGGAGGAGAAAGAGGGAGTGAGGTAGTAAGAGAAGAAGAAAGGCAGAAGGAGAGAATAGGAGGAGAAGAAAAGAATGATGAAAGAGAGAGAGAGGAAAGTGGAGACCGAAGGGAAAAGAAGAGACTGAGAACGCGAGACCGAGAAAGAGAGAAGAGAAAGAGACAGAAGAGATGAAGAGAAAAGAGAGCAGAGAAAGAGAGAGAAGAGGAGAGAAGGGAGAGAGGAGATAGGAAAGAGCAGGAGACGAGGAGAAGAAGAGAAAAAAGAAAAATGAGCAGATAGAGAGAGCAGGGAGAATGAAGAGAATGAGAGAGAGAAAAATAGTTAGATGGGAGAGAAAAGAGGAAAGACGAGGAGTGAAGAGAGAGAGAGCAAGGATGAAAAGAAAAGAGAGAAAAGAGCGGAGAGGACGTGAAAGTGAGAACGAGAAGAGAGAAATGAAAGAGGGAGAGAGAGAAGAGAAAGAGACAGAAGAGATGAAGAGAGAAAGAGAGCAGAGAAAGAGATGAGAAGAGAGAGGGGAGAGAGGAGAGAAAGAGAGGAAGAGAGAAGAGAGAAGAAGAAGAAGAGAAGAGAAAGAAAAGAAAAAAATATTGAGCAGATAGAGAGAGAAGGGAGGAATGAACTGAATGAGAATGAGAGAGAGAAAAAATAGAGGCAGGCGAAAGATGAGGAGTGAAGAGAGAGAGGAAGAGGTAGAAGAACGGAGGGAAGAAAGAAAGAAATGCGCAAGAGAGAAGAAAAAGTGAGAACGAGAAGAGAGAGGAAAGAGATGAGAGAGAAGAGAGACAGAAGACATAAAGAAGAGAAAAGAGAGCAGAGAAAGAGAGAGAAGGGAGAGAGGAGGAACAGAGAGGAAGAGAGAGAGAAAGAAATAGAAATTATTGAGGCAGAAGAGAGAGAAGGGAGAATGAAGAGAATGAGAGAGAAAAAATTAGAGAGAGGAGAAAGAGAGGAGTGAAGAGAGAGAGAGAGAGAGAGAAAGGAGAGAAAGAAAAGACGAATTGAGAACTAGAGAGCGAGATGGAGAGAAAGTCGAGTGGGGGAGACCGAGAAGAGAGCAGAGACGAGCGAACGAGAAGATCGAGAACGGGAGAAGGAGAGAGAGAGAGAAGAGGTAAAAGAAAAGAAAGATTGAGCAAGGAGGAGACGAGAAGGAGAATGAAGAGACTGCAGAGAGGGAAAAATGAGAGAGAGGAGAAGAGAGGAGAGAAGAGAGAGAGAGAGAGAGCAGGAGGGAGAAAGAAAAGAATGAGAAAGAGAGAGAGAAAGTGAGAACGAGAAGAGAGAGAGAGAGAGAGAAGAGAAAAGAAAGATTGAGCAAAGAGAGAGAGAAGGGAGAATGAAGAGAATGAGAGAGAAAAAATTAGAGAGAGGAAGAAGAGAGGAGGAAGAGAGTGAAGATGATAGAGGGAGAGGAGAGAGAAAGGAGAGAAAGAAAAGAATGAGAAAGAGAGAGAAAAAGAGAAAGAGACAGAAGAGATAAAGAGAAAAGAGAGCAGAGAAAGAGAGGAGAGGAGAGAGAGAAAAGAAAGATTGAGCAGAGAGAGAAAGAGAAAGAGAGGAGAGAATGGAGATAGAAGAGAAGAGAGAGAAAAAAGGAGAGAGAAGAGACAAGAGAAAGAGAGAGCACGGAGAGAGGAGAAAGAAGAGAAAAAGAGCAGAGAGAGAGAGATAGAGAAAGAGAGGAGAGGAGAGAAAAGAGAAAAAAGATTGAGCAGAGAGAGAAGAGAAAGAGGAGGGGAGGGAGAATGGCGAAGAAGAAAAGAGATAAAAAGGATAAGAGATGAGAGGAGAAGAAGACAAGAGAGGCAGAGACACAGAATGCTGAGCAGAAGAGAGAGGAGAAAAGAGAAAAAAGGAGAGAGACGAGAGACAGAGAGGAGAGAGAGAAGAGAAAGAGACAGCATAGAAAATGAGAGAGGTAGGAGAGAGGAGAGAAGGGAGAGAGAAATTCAGAGGAGATAATCAACAATTGAAAACATCTGAGGGGTAAATATATTTAGAGACAGCTTTGGACGTTTTGGGGTCCTTTGCGCCCCTTCTTCATGGTTTCTGTCCACTTCAAACCGAATGAAAAAAAAGTTGAGCAGAATCTGCACCGAACCTTCTAACCTTCTAATGGACAGTTTCCCGGAGCAGAGGAGAATAAAGGAGAAGTTTTATTCCTGGAAGCAGCATCAGCGTGATGGAGAGACCCTTCACTGGAGGACTCGCTGCTGAGAAGAGCAGGGCGAGTTAAAAGCAGCGAGTGTGAGAATGTGAGCTCTGGCCGGCAGGAATGTGGTACAGTAAATCCACCGAGACAACAGCGCCAGCCGCACTCCGGCGCGAGGGGCCAAACACCCGCCGCTGCCTGACGCTCACACAATGAGCAGCACAATAAACCAACACACACACTTTGTTTTGAGTCAAAAGTGACTTCTGGACAAAATCATGACTTTTTTTTTTTTTTTTTTTTTGCTGCTGCTGCACCAATACTTAGACTAGAAAATCACGGAATCAAGTATGCAACAATCTAAATAAATTCATGTGTCAGGTTAATTTACATTTGAAATCCATTGCACCTTTACTAATCAGCTTATCTGGTTCTTTAGGATATTTATGTAAAGCCTGTAACGATCTAATTTTATATTTCTGAAAGTAAAAAACAAAAAAAACAAAAAAAAGAAAGAAATAAAATGTATTCCTTCCGGAAAAAACAAAAATGAGCTCTTTGGAGCGGTGTGCCTAATGACTTCCCTCACCCCTTCTCTCCTCTTCATTCCATTTCCTTCCTCTCCTTCTTTTTCCCTATTCTTAATTTCACTTCCTTCTTCCTATTTTTCCATATTCTTTCTCTTCTTAATTTCAATTCCTTCTTCCTATTTTTCCCATATTCTTTCTCTTCTTAATTTTAATTCCTTCTTCCTATTTTTCCCATATTCTTTCTCTTCTTAACTTCACTTCCTCCCTCTTCTTTTTCCCTATTCTTCTTAATTTCACTTCCTTCTTCCTCTTCTTGTTCCCAATTCTTCCTCTTCTTACTTTCATTTTCTGCTTTTTCCCCATTCTTCTTAGTTTCTTCCTTCTTCTCTGTCTTCCTCTTCTTAATTTTAATTCCTTCTTCCTATTTTTCCCATATTCTTTCTCTTCTTAACTTCACTTCCTCCCTCTTTTTCTTATACATGTTCACTTCTTTCTTTTTCTCAATACTTCCTCTTCTTAATTTCATTTCCTCTTTCTTTTTCCCTATTCTTCTTAATCCTCTTCTTAATTTCCCTTCATTCTTCCTTTTTTCCTCAATTCTTCCCCTTATTAATTTCACTTCTTTTTCCCTATTCTTCTTAATTTCATTTCCTTCTTCCTCTTCTTGTTCCCAATTCTTCCTCTTCTTACTTTCATTTTCTGCTTTTTCCCCATTCTTCTTAGTTTTTTCCTTCTTCTCTGTCTTCCTCTTCTTAATTTCTTCCTTCTCCGTCTTCCTCTTCTTTTTCCCTATTCTTTCTTTTCTTAATTTCACTGCCTTCGTCTTCCTCTTCCTTTCCCTATTAAAAAACGAATCAATAATGGATAAACAAAGAGATATCCGTATAATTTTCCAAATTTTTTTATGCACTATGAAGTAATATTGGTTTCAAAATGGAACATTATAAATATTGCCTCTGAAATCCTCTTCTGAGACTTTTGTGTCTTGAAATTGCCCGCATGTGTGAGCACCTAAACGTCCGACAAAAGTGGAAACTGATCATCAATTAACAGCTTGAAGGGAACCTGAAAAACAGTCTCTGGCGAAAGAAAAATGTGTCTGCTAAATGATGAAATGAAATTGTAAATCAAGTCTACATGAGGTCACAAACAAAAGCAAACAGCGAGCGCTCGAGGTGGCTGCATGGAGCTCCACTCTGCACTGAGCGGATCAATCCCCGATGCACAAAAAGTGACCTCGGAAAGCGCTCCGGGACGAGCCACACGCACACACCGCACGCACACACACACAAAGAACAGAAACAAGAGGTCTTTAAATAGAGCGCCCTGATCGCCCTTGTGTCTGTTAATATACAGATCGACAGCTGTGAGGAGCGAGCGGCGCTGGTTACACTTCTATCAAGCCAAACCATTAAAATAATAATAATAATAACAGCAACAGTCAACATTTACATTCCTTTTAAACAAACCCGCTCTGAGTTCTAACAATCTATTTTAATGATCGTCATGTTAGTAGCTGTCCTTATTAATAACACAACAGATTCAAAACAAACCGACACAGATGGAGTTCGATACGGAACAAATAATAACTACACCAATTACTTCAACATTATAAACTAAATATTATTTTTATTTAGGACTTTGATAAGTAAACTGGATTACATTACTGGAACATGAATTGATCCATTAAATACTAACTATTAAGCATTATTTCATTAAACACTGATAAATATTATACAGCAAAATATGACTAGAAAGGAGAGGAGAAAGAAGTGTAAGGGAAAGAGGAAGAAAGTGCAAGAGGAAAGTAAAAACAATAAGAGAGGTATGAAGAAGGAGGAGGCAAATAGGAAGTAAAGGAAAAGGAGGCCGAAAACAGGAAAGGAAGCAGACTAAAGATGAGGAAGAAGGAAAGGAAAAAGAGGAAGTAGAAGAAGGAAGTGGAATGAAGATGATGAAACAAGGATGGAGAAGAAGAGGAGGAATGAGTGGAAGACAAGGACAAAGGAAGTGGGATGAAGATGAGAAAGAAGAATAGGAAAAAGAAGGAGATGACTGAGAGGAAGAAGGAATACAGAAGAAAATGGGGAAAAGAGGAGGAAGGATAAAGTGATGATGAGGAAAAAAGAAGAATATGAAAATGATGAGGTAAATGGAGAGGATGAAAGTGGAATGAAGATGAGTGAAAAGATGAAGAAGAGGAAGGAAATGAAATGAATAACAGAAAGAAGAACAACAGGAAAAAAGAGGAGGAACGAGTGGAAGGAGACGAAGAAGTGGGATGAAGATGAGGAAGAAGTAGAATAGAAAAAAGAAAAGTTAGAGCAATAGGAAAAAAGAAGAGAATGAAAAATGGGAAAAGAATAGAGGTGAACAGAGGAAAAAAAGAGTATGATCTGAAAAAAAAGTAGAACGAACCCAATAGAAAAAGATAGAGGTGGTAAAGAAGAAGGAGAGGATGGAGGTGGATTGAAGATGAGAAAGAAGATAAAAAGGTGGAAGAAAGAGAGGAAGGAAGTAAATTGAAGATGAGAAAGAAGAAAAATAGGAGGAAGAAGGAGAGGAAGAATGTGGATTGAAGATGAGAAAGAAGAAGATGAAAAAGATGAGGAAGACGAAGGAGAGGCAGGAAGTGGATTGAAGATGGGAAAGAAGAAGATGAAAAAGATGAGGAAGACGAAGGAGTAGGGAGGAAGTGGAATTGAAGAAGAGAAAGAACAGAAGATGAAAAAGATGAGGAAGACGAAGGAGAGGCAGGAATGGATTGAAGATGAGAAAGAAGAATTGTGATGAAAAGATGCGGAAGACGATAGGAGAGGCAGGAAGTGGAATTGAAGGATGAGAAAGAAGAAGATTGAAAAAGATGAGGAAGGACGAAGGAGAGGAGGAAAGTGGATTGAAGAGAGAAAGACGAAGATGAAAAGATGAGGAAGACGAAGAGAGGCAGGAAGTAAGGATTGAAGATGAGAAAGAAGAAGATTGATGAAAAGATGAGGAAGACGAAGGCAGAGCGGCAGGAAGTGGATTGAAGATGAGAAAGAAGAAGATGAAAAAGATGAGGAAGACGAAGGAGAGGCAGGAAGTGGATTGAAGATGAGAAAGAAGAAGAGATGAAAAGATGAGGAAGACGAAGGAGAGGCAGGAAGTGGATTGAAGATGAGAAAGAAGAAGATGAAAAAGAAGAGGAAGACGAAGGAGAGGGAGGAAGTGGATTGAAGATGAAAAAGATGAGGAAGACGAAGGAGAGGCAGGAAGTGGATTGAAGATGAGAAAGAAGAAGATGAAAAAGATGAGGGAAGACGAAGGAGAAGGCAGAGGAAGTGGATTGAAAGATGAGAAAGAAGAGATGAAAAGATGAGGAAGACGAAGGAGAGAGAGGGAGGAAGTGGATTGAAGATGAGAAGAAGAAGAAGATGAAAAAGATGAGGAAGACGAAGGAGAGGCAGGAAGTGGATTTTGAAGATGAGAAAGAAGAAGATGAAAAGATGAGGAAGACGAAGGAGAGGGAGGAAGTGGATTTGAAGATGAGAAAGAAGAAGATGAAAAGATGAGGAAGACGAAGGAGAGGCAGGAAGATGAGAACGCAGAAGATGAAAAGATGAGGAAGACGAAGGAGAGGCAGGAAGCAGGTGGATTGAAGATGAGAAAGAAGATGAAAAGATGAGGAAGACGAAGGAGAGGCAGGAAGTGGATTGAAGATGAGAAGAAGAAGATGAAAAAGATGAGGAAGACGGAAGGAAGAGGGAGGAAGTGGATTGAAGATGAGAAAGAAGAAGATGAAAAGATGAGGAAGACGAAGGAGAGGCAGGGAAGTGGATTGAGATGAGAAAGAAGATGAAAAGATGAGGAAGACGAAGGAGAGGCAGGAATGGATTGAAGATGAGCGAAATGAAAGATGAAAAGATAAGGAAGACGAAGGAGAGCAGGAAGTGGATTGAAGATGAGAAAGAAGAAGATGAAAAAGATGAGGAAGACGAAGGAGAGAAGGAAGTGGATTGAAGATGAGAAAGAAGAAGATGAAAAAGATGAGGAAGACGAAGGAGAGACAGGAAGATGAGAAAGAAGAAGATGAACAAGATGAGGAAGACGAAGGAGAGGCAGGAAGTGGATTGAAGATGAGAAAGAAGAAGATGAAAAAGATGAGGAAGACGAAGGAGAGGCAGGAAGTGGATTGAAGATGAGGAAGACGAAGGAGAGGAAGGAAGTGGATTGAAGAGAAAGAAGAAGATGAAAAAGATGAGGAAGACGAAGGAGAGGCAGGAAGATGAGAAAGAAGAAGATGAAAAAGATGAGGAAGACGAAGGAGAGGCAGGAAGTGGATTGAAGATGAGAAAGAAGAAGATGAAAAAGATGAGGAAGACGAAGGAGAGGCAGGAAGTGGATTGAAGATGAGAAAGAAGAAGATGAAAAGATGAGGAAGACGAAGGAGAGGCAGGAAGTGGATTGAAGATGAGAAAGAAGAAGATGAAAAAGATGAGGAAGACGAAGGAGAGGCAGGAAGTGGATTGAAGATGAGAAAGAAGAAGATGAAAAAGATGAGGAAGACGAAGGAGAGGCAGGAAGTGGATTGAAGATGAGAAAGAAGCAGATGAAAAAGATGAGGAAGACGAAGGAGGGAGGAAGTGGATTGAAGATGAGAAAGATGATGAAAAAGATAAGGAAGACGAAGGAGAGGCAGGAAGTGGATTGAAGATGAGAAAGAAGAAGATGAAAAAGATGAGGAAGACGAAGGAGAGGCAGGAAGTGGATTGAAGATGAGAAAGAAGAAGATGAAAAAGATGAGGAAGACGAAGGAGAGGGAGGAAGTGGATTGAAGATGAGAAAGAAGAAGATGAAAAAGATGAGGAAGACGAAGGAGAGGGAGGAAGTGGATTGAAGATGAAAAAGATGAGGAAGACGAAGGAGAGGGAGGAAGTGGATTGAAGATGAGGATGTAGAAACAAAGCAAAACGAAAGAAGGAAAATAGAAGGCTGCCCATCATGAACGCGTATAAAACATCATCACTAAGCTCCAGGAAGTTCACTCTCAGGCAGTCGCCCGGCGCGGCTGAAATGTCAAGCAGACGGGGAGCAAGTGTAAATAATGGAGGTGTTGAGAGGAGATAGCGTTCGCTCGTGTGTGTTGCATCACTCTGCAGTCAGCTCTTCTCGGTATCGTCAATCATTGGGAGAACGAGTTTAGCGATCCGTGTTTGAGTAACCAGCAGATCAAGCTCCACTCGTCAGGTGTTTGTTAGAAGACAAAGACGCAGAGCATAACAGCCAGACGAAGGTTGTGGAAACATCTGGATAGAACCTTTCAAACCTCCCTAAAATAACACTCACTGTTTCCTTTTCTTATATAGAGAGGAAGAGCTATGTTTCCCAGTCTCTAAAAGATCATCGTCTCCTATCATCTTCATTCCTGTTCCTTCCTCTCTTTCTTTCTCATCTTCATACCATTTCTTTCATCTCCCTCTTCTTTTACTCTCTGATCTTCAAACAACTTCCTTCCTCCTCTTCTTTTTTCTTCTTCCTCCTCTTCATTCTACATCCTCTCCTTCCTCTTTTTTACAATTTTCCTTCCTCTTCTTTCTCATCTTCCTTTTTTATCCTTCTTCCACTTCTTTTTCCCTATGCTTTTTTCTATTCTTCTCCTTCCTCCTATTTTCCTCCTTCTTCCATCATCTTCAGTCCACTTCCTTTCGCAGCCTCTTCTATTCCCCCTCATCTTAATTTCTCTTTCTTCCTCTCCTTCAATCCATTTTCTCCCTCTCCTTTTCCTCTTCTATTTCTCTCATCTTCATACCACTTGCTCTTTCCTTTCTTTCTCATCTTCATAACACTTTCTTCCTCTCTTTTTCCTCTTCTTTTTCTCTCATCGTCATACCACTTCTTTCTCTTCTCTTTCTCTCTAAGCTTCATACAACTTCCTTTCCTTTTTCCTCTTCTTTTTCTCTCATCTTCTTACCACTTCCTTCCTCTCCTTTCTCCTCTTCACACATTTGCATAAATGTAAACGTGCCATTTCAAATAATAACTCCCTCATAAATAAAACAAATAAAAAATTAATTAATCTTCGTTTGCAACCAACTGGAGAGTCAGCGTACGTGATTTAAGAATGTGGAAACAACATTAGAAGCTCAAGGAGAACCTCTGGAACTCTGGAATTGGAACCAGGCGGCGGTGCTAATCAGCGTGCTTGACTGCCTGATTACGTTTGATTACATGATCTATAAATATTCCCTCGCCCATGATTATTCATTCGTCCAATTGTGCTGCAAGTTTCCCCTTTGTTTCCTCTCAAACTGGAATCTGAAGCCTCTCTACTTCCCCAGGTGTGAGTGTGCGTGTGTGTGTGTGTGTGTGTGTGTGTGTGCGTGTGTGTGTGTGTGTGTGTGTGTGTGTATGTGCAGAGAAAGCAGCATGAATCTTTGATGAAGGTCACTCGAGAGTGTCTTCAATCTGCTGCCAGGAAACAAAGCTCCCCACTGCTGAGAAGCCGACAGAAGAGCACCCTCAGAGAATAAAGAATAATCCCAATAATGCAGCGCTCACTTCCTGCTTTCACAAATACACTATCGAGCTGTGATCAATTATAAATAACTACAGCCGCGTACGTAGATGCTCAAAATACCGAAGAGCCGGTGAGCTTCTCTTCTCTCAGAACACTTCGACATCTGAACCCATGCACTCGAACTTGAGGAGGAAAATCCGAGTAAGTTCAGAGAGTGATCACGAAGAGATCTCCGGTGTCGTTCCCAAAATCAGCGTTCTTATATTAAAGGGTTTCTATTTGTACATCTCTCCTGAACCTTACATCTTGCTCCAAGATGAGGAATACATCAACTCTATATTCTGGATCTGTAGCAAGATGAATTCAAACATTTTAATCGATCTTTATCAGAGCTATCAATAAATAAAACATTTTATAAATAAAAAACAGCAATCATAGTTTTGCTTGGTTTCAGTGACCTAGCGGAACTAGACTGATGGAGCGAAGTGAAGACCTCCTGCTTTCACCTCGATGTGCAACAGGAAGTGACTGAACTCAACTTATAAAGCACAATAACAGCGCCCTCTCATTCCCCTCATGTGCACTGCGGTCTGCAAATAGCACATGACTCGAACCCCCCCCCCTTCAACAAACTACCTTGGGCTCCAGGTCTTGCTCAGTTTGCCCCCATGCTGTGGATCAGGCTTTCTGAGAGCACAACACTTGCTCATTTTAAAACCAATCTTAACACATTATTATTTACACAAGCGTTTTTACTGTAACGTTGCTGTGACTCTATTATGACTTCTATTATGTTGTAAGCTTACTTTTTAATGTATTGTACTTGTTTCAAATTGTTGTGAGGTGACCTTGAGTGTCCAGAATTAATTTGAGGTGCCTAAAATAAATTGTATTATCATTATTACTGAACTGCAGTTCCCCGAACGGTCGCTAGAGGCTCACTCCAGAACTCTCATTCACTCCCATGTTAAAACTGACAAATTTTGTAGCTAAACAACAATGTTTACGCCACTGAATTCATTAAGTCTGTGGATTCAGACCACTGGACTTGACCTTCATGGACACTGTGAGACGCGTGAATTATTCGTTTGTTTAATATATATTAAGCTTTAAAGTAATGAATATGAAACCTATGTAAATGAACAGGCTTTTACGTGTGATTATATTATATCTTCCTTACCAAAGAGGGCGCTATAGGTTTGTGTGCATCAACATTGTGGCCAGAACAAGTAAATGCAAGCGTTTAATCATCTCTTTTAACCAGTCCCGTGAAAGAACGTTCCAGATCAGAAACATCGGGAGGGAAATCAGATGAAACTTTAAAAAACCAGGTAAAAAAAAAAGAGCTAAGGCTTTGGAAGGTGATTTTTTACGAGATTGTTTTTCTTTGGATGTTTGATGGTCTGATTGTTTTTCTGTTGTGCATTTTCTGATCCCATTCAAGAGTGTGTCTCAGTGTTCAAACCAATCCCGCTGAAAATCTGCGAGATTCTGAAATCAGTAGAAGTCAAACTGAGACGGACCCCTGGATATCATCGCGTCCATTTCTATTTGGCCATTGATCTTGTCTAAAACAAGCCCACTCAGAAGCAGACCTCTGTGGAAAAGCTGATGCCGCTCACGTCCAGAGAAGACGAAACAAACCGTGTAGTGTTCCCTTTCTAAAACCTGTTGTGGAACGGGTCTGTGAAGCAACGACTGATGCTGCATCACAGAGCTGTTCATCTCAAAACCTCTTGGATTGCATGTTCTCAAATATAATTTAACTCTTCAGAGTTTAAGGTGTTTTTGCCACAACTGACAATTTTTGTCTTTATTTTATTTGGATTTTTTTTTTACATCTTTAATCACATTTCGAAGGAACGATTACAAACTGAAGTTGAAGATGCACCGGAGAAAAGCATGACCTTGGAAAACCTTCCTTTGAATCGGATCTTTCCCACAAATCCAGAGTCTGAATGCTGCAAAAGTGCCATTTTATCAACCTCACTTAGAAAACAATTTAGTTCTAATTCAAAGCCATTGAATGATGAACAGCTCTGCACATATTACCTTCAACCAACATGTAGAACATCTGAACACGCTAATTAAGGCCCTCTTTGCTCGTCTGAAACTAGATTAGTGCGCATACTCGCACGGGTTGCAGCTAAAATGTGCAGCACTGTGGCCCTCTGGGACCGACTTTGATGTAAGTGCATCCATGCTTTTTTATTTTATTTTATTTTGGTAAACAAATCTTCTTAATTTCTGCTCATATTACAAGAAACTAATAACTTTATGAAGTGATGTTTGCATTATGCTAATGTCTGCATATATAATACCATAGAGCTGAACTTTAAAAATCTTATTTCACATCAAAGTCGATCAGTTCGTCTGCAGTGAAATATGAAATTTACAAGCGATAGTTCTTTTTTTGAGGATTATCAAGCGCTTGAGAGGAACGCTGCGCCTGTGTGCGGTCTGACGTTTAACCGTCAGAAGAGGGACCGTCTAATGATTGTTTATCTGCAGAACCACAACATCAAACCTGAGAGAATGAATAAATGACGGATTAGGTGATGCACGACGGTGGGAAAAGGAAAGCTTGCCATACGAGGAAATCATTTTTCAGGATTTTTAACCTTTAACAAAGTGGCTGACTATTTAACGCAGCGGGGAATCTTTAAGAAGCTTAAAGAAATCCTGGGAATAGCTTCATCATCAACAGAAGAACAAGAGGAAGAGAGAGAAGGAAGAGGAAGAATGAGAATAAAAGGAGGAAGATGGAAAGGAAGACGAGTTAAAAGACGTGGAAAAGGAAGAAGAAGATTTGGAAGAGAAAGAGAAGGATGAAGAGGATGAGAAAAAAAAGGAAAGGAAGATGACATAAAAGAAGGGAGAAAAGGAGGAAAAACAAGGAAAATTTTGAATAAAAAGAGGAAAAGAAGGAGGAAAAAAGGAGGAAGAAAACATGATCTAATTAACTTTTTATATTAATTTTCAAGAAGGTCGCTGGTTCTAGGCTCGGCTGGATCAGTTGGTATCTCTGTGTGGAGTTCTCATGTTCTCCTCGTGATCGCGTGGGTTTTCTCCGGGTGCTCCGGTTTTCTCCACAAGAATAAAGACATGCGAAATAAGAGAACAGGTGTCCACAGAGTATGAGATTGGGTGGATGTTTCCGGTTTGGGCGCTGGCTTAGCGCTCCGATCCTGTAAAAACCTACAAAACCGCTACTGAAACAACAAGAAGTTGTTGCTCTATGCACTCCGATGCGAGGATAGGACATGAGAGAGAGAGAGAGAGAGAGAGAGAGAGAGAGAGAGAGAGAGATACAAAATATCTACAGAGTTTATCATATTTTTGTACAGCTTTAGTAGTAAAAATCACAAGATGCTATTTCGAACTAGAAATCAAAATGTTTTTTTAATGTGAACCTGGCACACTATTCACTATTTATTTGTACAAATGAATTTGCATTTCTATCTTGCAGGACTGAACTAAAAATAAATATCTTGTTTATTCTGAATTTTAGCAGATCTACAGTTTTTTTTTTTTACAGTTATTCCATAATGAAATATATTAAAATTAGTTTTTCATTTAATAATCGAAAATTAAAAGAACTCATAGTTCTCAGACAAATAACAGATCTTTTTTTTTATAAAAGTAACGTATTAAACACATTTTTTTTCTATTTTATTTTTAAATATGAAATCAATCTCTTAAAAACTAAAAGGAAAACGATGACTAAATCTGTCTTTAAACTGAACACGATCCCTTAGGACACTGGTGCTGATCATTTCTCCGCTTTGCTTCGGGTGAGCCGTGCAGCTCGCGCGTGCGCTGGTACCTGCAGGATGAGGATGAAGTAGTCCACGGCTTTGCCCCGCAGGTACAGGTAGTGATGCGCAGACTTCTTCTCGTTCTCGTTGAACTTGATCTCGTGGATCACGTCCGGATGTTTAAGGATTCGCAGCAGCACCTTCTCAGAGATCTGAGACGGACTGAACAAATTCACCTCTGCGGAGACACAGGACGCGGAGACAAAGACTCCAATTAACAGCACTCAAAGCACACCTTTGACTCGATCCTCTTCGATAAAAAACGCAAAAATGTAAACGAATCACAACAACAGAGTGTACAGACACAAGCCCAATATTTTGCGCCGCTCCGAGTCTTTACTTTCGATTACCTGTTGCGAGGAAGCGGTGAGCGGCGAGCATCAGCTGAGGAGAGATCTTGACCTTCGACTCGCTCTCGTGTTTGAAAGCTGAGAAGTCTCGCTTGTTTTTGTTGGGCGCTACCTTCTTTCTGTTGCGGTTATCAGCTGCAAAATAAATAGAGACGATGCCAAAGGATTAAAAAATAATAACAAACTCCGTTAAAAAAGAGCAGAAGATGAAGAAGAGAATGAAGAAGAAAAGGTAGAAGTGGAAGAAGTGGAAGAGGAAAAAGAAGAGAATGAGAAGAGAATGAAGAAGAAAAGGTAGAAGTGGAAGAAGTGGAAGAGGAAAAAGAAGAGAATGAAGAAGAAAAGGTAGAAGTGGAAGAAGTGGAAGAGGAAAAAGAAGAGAAAGAATGAAAAGAAGAAAAGGTAGAAGTGGAAGAAGTGGAAGAGGAAAAAGAAGAGAATGAAGAAGAAAAGGTAGAAGTGGAAGAAGTGGAAGAGGAAAAGGAGAAAAGAAGAGAAAGAAGAAGAAAGGTAGAAGTGGAAGAAGTGGAAGAGGAAAAAGAAGAGAAAGAAGAAGAAAAGGTAGGAGGTGGAAGAAGTGGAAGAGGAAAAAGAAGAGAAAGAAGAAGAAAAGGTAGAAGTGGAAGAAGTGGAAGAGGAAAAAGAAGAGAATGAAGAAGAAAAGGTAGAGAAGTGGAGGGAAGAAGAGGGAAGAGGAAAAAGAAAAAGAAGAGAATGGAAGAAGAAGAAAAGAAAAGGTAGAAGTGGAAGAAGTGGAAGAGGAAAAAAAAAAAAGAAGAGAATGAAGAAGAAAGAAAAGGTTAGAAGGGGAAGAGAAGTGGAAGAGGAAAAAAGAAGAGAATGAAGAAGGAAAAGGTTAGAATGAAGAAGTGGAAGAAGTGAAGAGGAAAAAGAAGAGAGAATGAAGAAGAAAAGGTAGAAGTGGAAGAAGTGGAAGAGGAAAAAGAAGAGAAAGAAGAAGAAAAGGTAGAAGTGGAAGAAGTGGAAGAGGAAAAAGAAGAGAATGAAGAAGAAAAGGTAGAAGTGGAAGAAGTGGAAGAGGAAAAAGAAGAGAATGAAGAAGAAAAGGTAGAAGTGGAAGAAGTGGAAGAGGAAAAAGAAGAGAATGAAGAAGAAAAGGTAGAAGTGGAAGAAGTGGAAGAGGAAAAAGAAGAGAA
This sequence comes from Danionella dracula, assembly GCA_900490495.1. NCBI lineage: Eukaryota > Metazoa > Chordata > Actinopteri > Cypriniformes > Danionidae > Danionella > Danionella dracula. The sequence continues at coordinate 43,728 of UELW01000044.1, forward strand.
TGAAGAAGAAAAGGTAGAAGTGGAAGAAGTGGAAGAGGAAAAAGAAGAGAATGAAGAAGAAAAGGTAGAAGTGGAAGAGGAAGACGATGTAGAAGCAGAAACGGAAGAGACATAGGAAGAAGATGAGGAGGAGGAGGAAAAAGATGACAGATATGAAAGAAGTGGAAGAAACTAAAAAGAAGAGGAAATAGAAAACAACTTAGAAGTGGACACAAAAGTGGAAGAGGAGGAAGAAGAGGAAAAGGAAGAGAAAGAAGAAGAAAACTTAAAAGTGGAAGAAGCAGAAGAGGAAAAAGAAGACAACTTAGAGGAGTAAGATGTGAAAGAAGTCGAGGAGGGGGAAAAGATGAGGAAGACGACGACAACTTGGAAGTCGAGGAAGTGAAGGACAAGGAAGTAGAGGAAGTGAAGGACAAGGAAGTAGAGGAAGTGAAGGACAAGGAAGTAGAGGAAGCGAAAGTGGAAGAGGAGGAAAAGGAAGAGAAGGAAGAAGAAAGCGTAGACGTGGAAGAAGCAGAAGAGGAAAAAGAGGAGGAAGAAGACAACTTCGAATGGAAAGAAGCAGAAGAGAAAGTAGACGACACAGAAGTGTAAGAAGCGAATAAAAGCGGAAGAAGAGGAGGAGAAAGAAAAAGATGTAGAAGAGGAGGAAAAGGAAGATGACGATTTAGCAGTGGACATGGAAGAGGAGTTAGAAGAGGAAGAAAAAAAGGAAGAAAAAGAAATAGAAACATACTTTGACCTCTTCTTACATACTGTGTTTAGCATCCTGTCTAGTAAGGAATGAGTGGAATTGGGAGACAGGTGCGCACGCTGGTTTATACTCACTGTAGAGGTCTGACTCGTCCAGGATTTCTGATTTGATGATCTCCTCAATAACGTCTTCCAGAGTGACCAACCCCAGCACCTCATAGAAGGGGTCGCCTTCGCCCTCGTTGTTTACCTTCTGAACGATCGCCAGGTGAGATTTACCTGGGCGGGGGCGGGGGTGGGGGCGGGGGGGGGGGGGGGGAATACATCTCGTTAAAACACTCCGAAACAAATACAGATCAATCCGACAGCATGAAGAAATACATCAACTCACAAAAGTTTAAAAATATCTTCATTAAAGAGTAGATTTTCTAAATGTTTCAGAGAGAGAAAATTAGAAAAAGTTACCAAACTGGGTTACACTTGAACAATTAAAGGAAATACTTACCAAGTTTTAACAAATACTACGATTCAAAAAACATTTATTAGTACAAAACTATGAATAAGTATAAAAAAAAAAAAAAAAAAAAAAAAAAAAAAAAAAACAAGTACATAAATAACCAAATACAAACAAAACTAACAAAACAAAAATGCTCTACATAAAATCAACATCATTTAATACAAAACAACTGTAAAATTAGATAAAATACCATCAAACTACATAACAAAATAAACACTAACTACGTACGTGTGTGTGTGTGTGTGTGCGTGCGTGCGTGTTACAAATAAATATAAACATAAATACTTACATAAAATATAAGCAAAATACACACACTTTAGAAATCTACATAATAAAAATACATAAATACATGAAAACTTCATAAATACTATACACATGTTAAATACAAATAAATCAAAGTATTTGATGTAATCTACAGTCAACAAAACTAATTAAAAACGGACTTTTCTACAAAAAAAAATACTACAGAAACAACTGAACACTAAATAGAAAAATAAAAAAAATAACAATACAAACAATCAAACGATATAACTAAAACTACATCAAAACAAACATTCTAAATATGATCTAATATCTATCTAACAATAAAAAACAATAACAAACTCTATGAAAAAAATAAAGAGCATTAAAGTAATAAATACTCACCAAACAGAATATTACATAAAATATAATTACTAAATTATCACATAAATACAATCAAACAACTATACATTAAAAGAACTACATGAGTACAAACATAATAAGCACTATATAAATAATAATAGCTCGAAAGAAACTACATAACGAAATGAATATTAACGTCTCAAAAGCTAACCAACTAGTCAAATAATATTAGATTAATAAAATTAGACACGAACAATATAAATACAGACATAACTACCATCTACATAAAAGCAAATACTCAAATGAAATAAACACTACACGAACAACTCATCATACAGTTACAATGTAAATTAATTTGAAAATACTGCTTTTATTCTCTTCACTTTAACACGTTTTACAAAATAACTATTTTTTTCCCGTTATGCATTTTTCCATTTTGTAGTTAAAATACAAAGATAAAGTTTATGTAGTGTTTTTTTATGATAGATTAGCCTTAAAACAGGTAAAAAAAAATCAAATTATAAATAGTAAATATGTTTAAAATACAAATGATCGTTGTTTTTAGATCAACATAAATATAATTATAATAACCCATTAAAAGAGAAAAAACATATATATTTTGTTTCCCTTTAGTAGAAATTATATTTTTTTATATACAATTAATTACAGGACAAAAACCAGGTAATGAGCTGCCAGGACATTATTTATATCATATATTTTTGCTAAACTACTTTAACAAGTTCCTTTCTCCCCAATTACAATCTTCCAGAAATATACGGCGTCTTCAAAAAGCGTGCCTGAAACAGATTGTGCACGTCTGGCAGAATTTAGAGGTGCTGAAATGAAAGATTTTGCAGTGGTTTATCAGATATCTCTCAAACACTTGCAAAAAGAAACCGTTTCTGACACGTCAGCAGTAATCAACCTTAATTACATCTCGGCTGGATTACTGTAATCAACTTTATATAGAACCGAGGCGATCTAATGTTTCCTGATTGCACAAAAGCTCGATTTCGAACAGGTGACAAAAGGCATGCGCCTGCAATCCCAACCGGGGACCCCTCGCTCGTCCGAGTGACTTCGAGATTTTTTGCACTTCGAGATCTTTTAACAAGTTATTTTTAGTGGTTTTTGAAGCCCTCCACATCAGCCTCAGCCTGCCAGGTCACTCCGCAAAACTCTCAGTGTTAAAGGGAGGGAGGGAGGGAGGGAGGGAGGGATGGATGGATGGATGGATAGATAGATAGATAGATAGATAGATAGACACATACAGAGAGAGAGAGAGAGAGCGAGGTAGGTGGGTGGGTGGATAGACAGACAGATGTAAGAAGGTACGTAGATAGATGGAGACACACAGAGAGAGAGAGAGAGAGAGAGAGAGTGAGATGGATGAATGAATGGATAGACAGATGTAGGAAGGTACATAGACAGATGGAGACACACAGAGAGAGAGAGAGCGAGGTGGATGAATGGATGGATAGATGGACAGACAGATGTAGGTAAGTACGTAGATAGACAGAGACACAGAGAGAGAGAGAGAGAGAGCGAGGTGGATGGATGGATGAATGGATAGACAGATATCTGTAGGTACGTAGACAGATGGAGACAGACAGAGAGAGAGAGAAAGGTAGTGGGTGGATAGATGGATGGATAGATAGATAGATAGATAGATAGATGGACAGACAGATGTAGGTAAGTACGTAGATAGACAGAGACACAGAGAGAGAGAGAGAGAGAGCGAGGTGGATGGATGGATGAATGGATAGACAGATATCTGTAGGTACGTAGACAGATGGAGACAGACAGAGAGAGAGAGAGGTAGGTGGGTGGGTGGATAGACAGACAGATGTAAGAAGGTACGTAGATAGATGGAGACACACAGAGAGAGAGAGAAAGGTAGTGGGTGGATAGATGGATGGATAGATAGATAGATAGATAGATAGATGGACAGACAGATGTAGGTAAGTACGTCGATAGACAGAGACACACAGAGAGAGAGCGAGGTGGATGGATGGATGAATGGATAGACAGATATCTGTAGGTACGTAGACAGATGGAGACACAGACAGAGAGAGAGAGAGAGAGAGAGAGAGAGAGAGGTAGGTGGGTGGGTGGATAGATAGGCAGATGTAGGTAGGTACGTAGATGGAGACACACACAGAGAGAGAGCGAAGTGGAAGGATGGATGGATGGATAGACAGACAGATGTAGGTAGGTACGTAGATAGATGGAGACACAGAGAGAGAGACAGAGAAAGAGAGAGAGGTAGATGGATGGATAGACGTCGGTAGGTATGTAGATAGATGGAGAGAGAGAGAAAGAGAGAGAGAGGTAGGTGGATGGATAAATTAATCGATCGATAACCACTTCCCTAGTGCTACATGTATTTACCAAAACACCTTGTTAATTTAGCTCTGCCAAAAAATGTGAGTTTTGTCGTTTGCTCTTATAGAACAAGCATAATAAAATATTGAAGAGTAAATCTTCTCTTATCCCGAACAAACACTGATACATTAATTGTTAAATCAATATCTAGATACACACAGCAAAATGTCCGCTAGTTAAACACATCGAGTCATGCTTTAGTTCCACTTGTAAAGCGTTTGATTTCACACCGGGGCGTCCACACTAGCGGTGTTAATTTGACACTGATTTTTCCTGCGCACTCGGGTCAGCAGGCTCCACCCGAAGCACGGCTCGAGCAGACCTTTGCACTGAAGATTTGGTTTGGCGAGCCGCTCTTAATCGTCTTCTTAAAACCACTCTTTTGTTTACGGTGGCTTTAATTTCATGTATTAGTGGTATTTTAGTTGAACTTCGTTTTCAGCATCTCGTGAGTTTCTGCGGAGTTCTTCAGCGGGACAAACCTCATTTAAGCAGGCAGGAAGTCCTCCAGCGTTTACGCACCAAAATAAAAGTTGTGTGTAGACAAAACACAGCCACCAGCGGTCAAAACAGTGAAGAGAAAAAGCAGAAATCATCTAAAAATATTTCAACAAGTCCCAAACCCCACACACACTGAATACAACGTTGTTTTGGCTGGAAATGTTCAGAATCAAAAAGAAAAATATGTTTAAGATTGAAAAACAAAATTTTGAGTTTTTTTTTTTATAGAATCTGATCCTTTAGTGGTGGTTTATCTGCTAAAAATGTGTTCTTCAATCTTTAGAGAGACAGAAAATAATAGTTTGTTTTCTTCAGTAGAGACGCAGGTATTTTTATCCATTAAATTACGGCACAAAAGGCCAGGTATTGAGCTGCCAGGACTTTTTTTTATTTTTATACATTTTTGCAGCGTTACCATAAATAGGTTCACAATGTTTCTGTACTTTTTTGCAAAGTACAATCTTCCAGAAATGCACAAAATTTTCAAAAAGCGTAACTGACATAGATGATAATTGATGAATATCCGATCATTTCGTGGTGGTTTATCAACTGTAAAAAAGGTGTTCTTCAAGCTTTAGAGGCCGTGATAAACTGGGTGGTTTAATGGGTTATCGGATGTTAAACAGTACTTCGAGATTGAGTTTTTCACTCTGATTTGTTCTCACTCAGTTTGTTCATTAAACTTGTGTTTGGCCTTCTCTTGCAGGAAACTAAGATGTGTGTTGTGCTTGGAACACACTATAAACTGCAGACACTTGTTCTCTGGTGCTTCACTCAAGTACAACCAAATGAATTAAAGCTGAGGTCTCAAACTCAATAAGGGCTGAAGGCTTCTACTGATATCTCAACATGTTACAACCCACCAAATACTTAAAAAGTCTTACATTCATGTTATAGTGGCAAATCCGTGTCATAAATCGAGTGTGATTTTTGATAATCACGAGCATACGATATTAAAATTTGCGCGAGCAGAAACAGATCCGCTCTCTCACGAGCGAGGGGAATGGTTAACGCACTCGCCCCATAATTCCTCTCTCTCGAATCACTCTCAAGCTTAACCTACGCATGCGCGCAACTCATTCCTGCGCTCGTGTGAATTTCACTTTTGTCCAAAATGGGGCGGGAAGTTAGCTGTGATTGGACGCCTGTCTGTCAGTCATTTCTTTTAGTTTACCGCTCAGAGTCAAGTCTCTTCCAACAAAGACGTTAACCTACTTATAAAAATGATCAAACAACAGCGACAAGCCAAAGAGATTTACAACTATTACAACAAAAACAATAAAGGCTACAAGAACAATATAAATCTGGCTGAATATTAGGGGATAAAAGCTAATCAATAATATGCAATATACGCACATTTTCAATATCGGGTGTGGGTGATTATCAAAAAACACACTCGATTTATGGCACGGATTTGCCACTATAACATGTACTTTTGACAAAGGTGCCAAACATTTCTGTGAGTTTTTACTCAGATTTGACTCTTCTTTTCTTGTTTTGTTTTTGTTTTTTTGTGTGTGTTTGTGTGTGTGCGTGTGCGTGCGTGTGCTTTCCCAATGCAAACAAAAACAATG
>UELW01000044.1:55000-117332 GCA_900490495.1 Danionella dracula
TTCATTTTCAACACCTTCAGCATCTCAATCTTGACTTTTTTCTCACATCATCGTGGCGGTGTTTTCAAGTCAATAAATGCAGAGGCTCTCAGACAGAACGGTCAACTCTTCACAGCCTGCAAGATTCAGCCCAACATGGCAACCAGAGATGAAATTATGAGATTGGACAACTCAAGAGAGTAAATAAGTCACGTCAAAACACAAGCACAAAGGACGTGTCGTTCCCTGGATTTCTAAATGCTAACTTTCTTCGCGTATCAATACTTTTAGATATTTTGGTCCTCGAACTGAACATGATTGATTCATTTCTCTTTCCACATAATGAACATTTTCCTACCTTACCAAATACTCAGCTGAAAAATAAAGAAACCAAACATTTTCATTCTCATTCTAAACATGTTTTAGGTCAAATGTATTCAGGTATATTATTTTAAAACAAAAGTAGACAAAAATTACCAATAGTGGCAAAAATGCCCGGAGCACTAATGCCGCTTTTCAACTGGATTTTCATAACAACAGACTTGACTCATAACAGCTCCCTTCGACTCAACATCTGACCAATCACAGCTCTGTGGGGATTGCGCAATCAGCGACCAACTGGATGTCTCGCCATGCTTTTCTTTCCAATCAGAACAAAGTATCACAGCTCACTTCAGCTCGGTTTTAGAACCTCATCTCAACCTAATTGAGAACAAATCGTGAGATGAACTGCTCTTTTCTGTGTCCGGCTCTGAGTTCATTGAGAACAAATCATGAGATTGAACTGCTCTTTTCTGTGTCCGGCTCTGAGTTCATTGAGAACAAATCGTGAGATTGAACTGCTCTTTTCTGTATCCGGCTCTGAGTTCATTGAGAACAAATCATGAGATTGAACTGCTCTTTTCTGTGTCCGGCTCTGAGTTCATTGAGAACAAATCATGAGATTGAACTGCTCTTTTCTGTGTCCGGCTCTGAGTTCATTGAGAACAAATCGTGAGATTGAACTGCTCTTTTCTGTGTCCGGCTCTGAGTTAATTGAGAACAAATCATGAGATTGAACTGCTCTTTTCTGTGTCCGGCTCTGAGTTCATTGAGAACAAATCATGAGATTGAACTGCTCTTTTCTGTGTCCGGCTCTGAGTTCATTGAGAACAAATCGTGAGATTGAACTGCTCTTTTCTGTGTCCGGCTCTGAGTTCATTGAGAACAAATCGTGAGATTGAACTGCTCTTTTCTGTATCCGACTCTGAGTTCATTGAGAACAAATCATGAGATTGAACTGCTCTTTTCTGTGTCCGGCTCTGAGTTCATTGAGAACAAATCGTGAGATTGAACTGCTCTTTTCTGTATCCGACTCTGAGTTCATTGAGAAAAAAATTGTGAGATGAACTGCTCTTTTCTGTGTCCGGCTCTGAGTTCATTGAGAAAAAAATTGTGAGATGAACTGCTCTTTTCTGTGTCCGGCTCTGAGTTCATTGAGAACAAATGGTGAGATGAACTGCTCTTTTCTGTGTCCGGCTCTGAGTTCATTGAGAACAAATCATGAGATTGAACTGCTCTTTTCTGTGTCCGGCTCTGAGTTAATTGAGAACAAATCATGAGATTGAACTGCTCTTTTCTGTGTCCGGCTCTGAGTTCATTGAGAACAAATCATGAGATTGAACTGCTCTTTTCTGTGTCCGGCTCTGAGTTCATTGAGAACAAATCATGAGATTGAACTGCTCTTTTCTGTGTCCGGCTCTGAGTTCATTGAGAACAAATCATGAGATTGAACTGCTCTTTTCTGTGTCCGGCTCTGAGTTCATTGAGAACAAATCATGAGATTGAACTGCTCTTTTCTGTGTCCGGCTCTGAGTTCATTGAGAACAAATCATGAGATTGAACTGCTCTTTTCTGTGTCCGGCTCTGAGTTCATTGAGAACAAATCGTGAGATTGAACTGCTCTTTTCTGTATCCGACTCTGAGTTCATTGAGAACAAATCATGAGATTGAACTGCTCTTTTCTGTGTCCGGCTCTGAGTTCATTGAGAACAAATCATGAGATTGAACTGCTCTTTTCTGTGTCCGGCTCTAAATTCATTGAGAACAAATCATGAGATTGAACTGCTCTTTTCTGTGTCCGGCTCTGAGTTCATTGAGAACAAATCATGAGATTGAACTGCTCTTTTCTGTGTCCGGCTCTGAGTTCATTGAGAACAAATCGTGAGATTGAACTGCTCTTTTCTGTATCCGACTCTGAGTTCATTGAGAAAAAAATTGTGAGATGAACTGCTCTTTTCTGTGTCCGGCTCTGAGTTCATTGAGAACAAATCATGAGATTGAACTGCTCTTTTCTGTGTCCGGCTCTGAGTTCATTGAGAACAAATCATGAGATTGAACTGCTCTTTTCTGTGTCCGGCTCTGAGTTCATTGAGAACAAATCATGAGATTGAACTGCTCTTTTCTGTGTCCGGCTCTGAGTTCATTGAGAACAAATCATGAGATTGAACTGCTCTTTTCTGTGTCCGGCTCTGAGTTCATTGAGAACAAATCGTGAGATTGAACTGCTCTTTTCTGTATCCGACTCTGAGTTCATTGAGAACAAATCATGAGATTGAACTGCTCTTTTCTGTGTCCGGCTCTGAGTTCATTGAGAACAAATCATGAGATTGAACTGCTCTTTTCTGTATCCGGCTCTGAGTTCATTGAGAACAAATCATGAGATTGAACTGCTCTTTTCTGTGTCCGGCTCTGAGTTCATTGAGAACAAATCATGAGATTGAACTGCTCTTTTCTGTGTCCGGCTCTGAGTTCATTGAGAACAAATCGTGAGATTGAACTGCTCTTTTCTGTATCCGACTCTGAGTTCATTGAGAAAAAAATTGTGAGATGAACTGCTCTTTTCTGTGTCCGGCTCTGAGTTCATTGAGAACAAATCGTGAGATTGAACTGCTCTTTTCTGTATCCGACTCGGAGTTCATTGAGAAAAAAATTGTGAGATGAACTGCTCTTTTCTGTGTCCGGCTCTGAGTTCATTGAGAACAAATCGTGAGATTGAACTGCTCTTTTCTGTATCCGACTCGGAGTTCATTGAGAAAAAAATTGTGAGATGAACTGCTCTTTTCTGTATCCGGCTCTGAGTTAATTGAGAACAAATCGTGAGATGAACTGCAGAGCACACACTAAGGCCCTCGGTGTAAAAGTGGAATAAGTAATCTCAAAACCTATTAGAGACTGACCAACCAGCAACATCATCGCACATTAAGAAAGCTGCTGGTGGTGTGAAAATTGCTTCCAAAAAAAAAAAAAAAAAAATCACTGTCCTGAACTTTGGGTCACACTTTTTCTGAGTACTAGTGAAAAAATGTCATTCATTAAACACTTTTAAAATGAGATTCATTTTAGCACAGGAGACTATAGAAGATGGCATCAGCATTTTGATTCTCAATATGAAACCATCTCCACCCTTCTCCAGCATTTGTGTAACAAAAAGCTGTTCATGTTCTACAGCTCTCGTCTGTTGACACTAAACTTATGCAAGTGGTGATAAGATAGCAGGCTGTGCCCACCATTAAGAGCGGCTTTTGAGATGGCAACAAACCTGTGTGATTAGTCAATCAGCGCTGGTGTGTTCTGACACGCATTTAAGGCTGAATCACAGACGTCGACATGGACCTTTAGGTAACCATTAAAGGTGTCATATTATCCTGCTTTTAAATCCTTTATAATAAATATTTGACCCCTTCAGACTTTAACTGCACTCTTCAAAGGCAGTTTTTATCAAAAACAATGTCTTTGAATCACTTCAAATGGTTGTGGTTTGTCGACGTGGTTCTGCTACTCTTACACTTCCGGATCAATCAGCACGTACATTCTTCAGTGAGATGAGCTGCATTAGCAGATCATCTGATTGGTTACTGGGTGGTGCTTCGGCCAATAGGTATCACTACAGCAGTGCTTTTCAATTATTTTCTGTCATGCTCCCCTGTTATAAGTACACCTCTGCATAACACTGTATCCTTATCCATGTATAAATATGTTAAATATTTTTTCATGGTGTCACTTGAGGGTCTGCCAAACTTCGTGTCTACACTTCATACTCATACTCTGTACTGTGTGCTCAGTGCAAACAAAACCCCTACACCACTGAGTGATGCTCCCTGCGCACACTCTGCCAACGAGAGCCCCCTAATGTAGTGGAGTGGTATTGCACTTTAATATAGAACAGTAAAAAAAAAATCTAATTGGAAAAATAAAAAAAGCATGTTAATCGAGGTCAAACGCGCCTCCCTTGACGGAGCCTCGCGCCCCCCTGAAGCAGTACGCTACAGCCATCAAACCGTTTTGAGCTCCCAAACAAAAAAAGAAAACCATTTAAATGAAGAGGCACATACATTGTGGAAAACTTTCTATGACTCAGGACAAACAGAGCTTTGTGTTCATCTTTTTCTACTGTGTGTGACAGACATTATAATTGCAGTACCGTCAGCTGGACAGCGGGAGTGCTACAAGTGAAAATTGATCAGACTGCAGGTCTTAATGCACAATTCCGATTTTTTTATTTAAGAAATAAAAAAAAGTTTTAGGTGCTTCTTCACCATACACACAACTTCACCATACACGCCACTTGTATCAGTCGTGTGTACGGACCCATTCCTGCTCGCTGTGAGGCACGCTTGCACAGAATATTGCACTCGTCAAAATCAAAGTAAACAGTAAATTTAAGTCGAGTCGTCATTATTTCAACCGAATCGTATCAACAAATATTTATTAGTTCTATTACTTCACTTTCCTTGCACTGACTGCTTTAAGCTCCGTCCTCAGCCATGGTTGCTGTGAAACTTTCCACTCAAATCCAGAAATGCAACGTCTGTCCACACACAATGAAGTAAAAGTTGGATAAAAGCGACCTGGCTGTTCAGACTGAGGTCACGTTGCAAAAATCTGATGCGTATCAGATTCAGTACCACATATGACCAAGAGGACAAGTGTGAGTGCCAAGAGGCGCGCATATGGAACAAAAAAATCTGATTTGGGTCACTTAAAAAGGTGAGTGTTCGACACTCGCTCTGCAAATCAGTTAATTTTACTACTAACCTAAAAACAAATCTGGGATAAATTTGAAAAAAATAGTTATTTTCAGGTTGTCTGGGGTTTCTTCCACAAGCTGCCTTCCCATGTCACGTTAAGGTCAGCAAATGCAGCAGGACAAACCAATTAAAAGAACAAAATACTAACCTTTCTTAAACTCCTCCAGCATGGAATCCAGCTTTGTGTCATGGAACACAAAGTGAACCGGATGGTTGTAGAACTTTGTGATGGTCTTCAGCGTGGTGCAATCATCTGGATCAACGAACGCCAGGTCTTTCACAAACAGGATGTCCACGATGTTAGTCCGCTCGCCCTCGTACACTGGAATCCGAGTGTACCCGCTCTCCATGATCTCAGACATGGTGTTGAAATCTAAGACTGTGTCGCTGTTGATCATGAAGCAGTTGTTGAGCGGAGTCATGATGTCCTCCACCGTCTTAGTCCTCAGCTCCAGAGCCCCCTGGATCATGTTCAGCTCCTCTTTCACCAGATCGTTGTAGGGCTCGGTCACCTTCAGCATCCCCACCAGCTTCTCCCGGTTGTACACGGTGCCAATCTCCTGGCCCAAAACACAATCCAGAAGTTTGCTGATTGGATACGACAAAGGAAAGGTCAGGATCATGAAGAACTTGGTAACGTGGATGGTGTTGGCGCCCACAGCTAAGCCATGGCGTGAGCAGAGCGCTTGAGGAACAATCTCTCCGAAGATCACGATCCCGATGGTGGATGCCACCACAGCACCCAAGCCTGAGCCGATGAGGTCATCCAGGAGGATGGTCAGAGTGGTGTTGACCAACACGTTTCCCAGAAGAAGCGAGCATAAGAGATAGTTTCCTTTCCTCCTGATGGGTTCGATTTTTCTAGCATACTTCTTCTCTTTATCCGTTCCACAACTTTGCACGATTCTCAACTCCATCGGGTCCAAAGCCATCAGACCCAAGTTTAACCCACTGAACATACCTGAGAGCACCAGGAGGCAGGAGATCAAGATCACCTGGAACCAAATGGGAAGAAGAGACTTCTTCTCCTCCACCACACGCAACCTTCCATCATCTCCAGCCAGCATGAACCACTTCCCATATTGTCTAACACAAAGCATATAATCCCTCTGGGACTCAGTTTTCCTAAGGGGTTTAATTTTGGCCTCCAGGACACCAGATGTGCCCTGAGTGTTGGCACTCATGCTAGTCCTAATAGAGATGTCTTTGGTGAAGTCAGAGCAAGTCCTGTTGGAATCAGAGCCCTCCTCGCCCTGCTCCATGAACTTAATCTGCGCCCAGGTGTCATTGCTGATCTGCAGCCCGTAAAACCTGAGCTGGATGTCGCTCTCCTCGGTTACCTGGATGATCCCGTCCTCCGTGGTAGCGGCGGGTTTGTCGCTCCTCTCCAGCCGCATGCCGATGATGCGGCTCTCGCTGGTCCAGGATTCGGCGAGGGTCCATTGGAATCTACTCCAAAAGAGCAGCGTTAAAGTTAGCGTGAACCCTTTCCCACTCCATTCTGTCGCCATGTTTGTTTCGCTCTCTGCGGAATGAGAGCTGACGTCACCTATCACTTCGCCTAGGCGCGCCTTCTCATTACCATAGCCCCCGCGAGGAACCAATCAGCGAGCGCGTCGCACGTAATGATGAAGAGCGAGCCTCTCAGGGCGTGTCTGAGAGGAAATCTCAAACATCTCATTATAATGCGCTAGAAACTCACTTTAAACTCTATTTTATTCAATAAAGGAACAGAGTGGTTTCGTTTAGCATGGAGGTGTTTAAGGAACCCGTTATAAATATATTTGAAACTAAAATGTGTTTATTTGCTGCAAAAGTTTGCTTAAACAACCCGGAAAATACCTTACAATTCTGACTTACAAATGTTTTTCTATTCGTTTAGAATATATTTATTCATAAAAAATTTGGAATAGTATGACGCCAACATTGCAGGGAACTCCAGAAAATCCAACGTTACAAAGATACAAAAGACAAAAAAAATGATTAATTAATTAATAAAAATCAAATGTTATAATCTCACGTATTTTAATAAAGCAATACAGGGTGTGTAAATTAATATAGTTTAAAATAAAATTGCTAATAGATTTGTTTAATGTCAGGATGCCTTTTAAAGCATCCAAAAGCAACCTTACAGTAAAGCAAAGAGAAAAATACCATTACAACACAAGACAACAAATAATAAAATAAAACAAAACTCTGAAATCTGGTTTGAAATATATATTTCTAAAAGTTTTCTAGTAAGAAATCAAACATTACACTTCATAAACAAAGAATGATTTAGCATAGACTGAAATATATTCATATATTTTAATTATAGCATAATTCTATCACATGTCAAAAAATATTTCCCCCAGATTTATTTTAAGACTAAATATATGATTGAACCATCTTAAAAGTTTTGCAAAAGTGATATTTTCCCCTAAAAAGTATGAGAGTCCAATTATTTCAAAGTCAATTTTAGAAACAATGTTTTGAGACCTTCATAAAATGAATAAAAGTGTAGTATTCTCCCTGTGTTAAATTTGAAGGTGTCTTTCTAAAACCCCCAAATAAAAGAATGAAAATATTAGAACAAAGAATCTACAGATTCTAGTGTACAACAGAAGTAGTTCAGACACATAATTTTATCAAATCATAAAAATACCTGTTCGGAAAAATTACATTTGAATAAATAAGGGATTTTTGCTATGTAACGCATCCAATGAGGACGCTTTCGGAGGTTGCATTCGCAATAGCGCCACCTATTGGAAAGATGCTAAACACAACAGGGTTCCTGCACCTCTGGAGAGATCAAGGCAAGCATTTTCAGGATCCAGAGCCAGGATCTCAGAGGAAAGGAGAAATGAACTAAAAAGTGAATAAACTCACAGATGCTATTCATTTCCAAGAAACCACAAGTTGATTTTGATTGAAAAGAATCTATGTTGAGTGTCTTAAAGAGAAATGTAACTGTGTATGCACAAAAATGTCTTCTTTCTTTTTCAATATTTTGTGGTAACATCACTCCACTATTATCAAATAAGAAAATGGCTTCGAGGTAAACGTTCTATAGAGGGTTCGGTTACATAACATTTTTGGGTCCGAAGCAAACAAATTCACCCTTTTTATTAAATCACATTATGTATTTTGTTTATACATTATTTACACTTTTAGGTAAACATTGTGGTCTTTGCAAACTTCTCTCTTGAAATAGCTGACTATTCAGATTTAAAGCTTCCATTTGATTAATTTTAAGGGTAAATGAGGCCTTGAAACCTCCAGAGAATGTTGTAGATTTCGATTTTAAATGTGAATAAGTACATTTATACCAAGTAAATGAATCATGAAGTTAATATAGAACATTTCTATATTTCAAGGAATGAGTGGCGACTTTCTTTTTTAAAATTTGGGGTCAAGGCAGTTGTGAATGAATGGTAAGAGCTCCCCAACATCATATAAACAGAAAATAATGAAAAAGTAGTTTAAGTCAGTAACTTATGTAGCTCTTTTTGAATGTTGTTTCTGTTTTGCATCTTCACCTTTTGGACAAAACAGAGATGGAGCTCTATTCTCAGAAGAACTGCACACACCTGTGTCACAAAAAATACTTAAATGTGTATTAATTTACCCATTAAAATGTATTTATTATTACACAATGTAACGCTTGAATTATTAGATCTATTGATTTAATAGTAACACAAAACTGTAAAACACACATTATATGTACGTGGAATTGTTTTACACGTCTACATTTTGAGACGGCTCTCTCTGTGCCCCTGTAAGCGCTGCCTTTTTTTAGTTCTCTAAACTTCTGAGCTTTTGACACTTTTTCAGAGATTCCAGCTCAAAAGTAGACGCTGTGAATGTCCGACGATTCCATCTGGGATGCACAAGCAGAAACGGTGATTCTGCTGCTGTGATTGGCCCTTTACTGTGGCTTTATCATTGATGACTAAAAGAGTTTAAAGATGATGTGTAGCTCACCGTGAAAAACGCTATCCTTTTGAACGGTTGTTTATTAAGTGGATCATTTTAGATCCTTATAAAAGGTAAGAAAAATATATTTATAAAGCACATTTGTCACAGGGGAACTACTCAAAGTGCTGTGCTATCAACGATACAACCATAGAAATAACAACATGAAAAATAAAAGTGTTAGATATTTATAACCCATAGCAACTTTAAGTTTAGCAAGTCTTCTTAAGCCTAATTTTATTGGCCGACAGACGGAAACCTGGAGGCAGATAATTCCAGAGCCTCGGAGCAGCCACAGAGAAAGGTTCCGAGATCTCCAGCTTCTGAGGAACCCTGGTCAGAGGACCACAAGGACCTCGCGGACCGAGGCGGTGCTGAGCCTGCGCAGCGTTGTTATTGTTTATTTCTTTCTTAAAAGCATCGAATGAGACATGCCTTTCTTTTATAAAAACTGGAATGTGAGACGCTTTAAATAAATGCATGTAACATAAAAAAACACAACCAGCGTTGTTTGTTCTCATGTTTAATCAAATAAATGAATCAACAGAGAATCAACAATAAATTACATCAGATGTACAACCCAACAATAGAGATGCAAAACTTTCAGATACATCGGCTATAATTTGGTTGTGCTTGTGAAATGAAGTACGAGGAATGGAAGAAACACTGCTTGTTTTGAACATCATACTGTATTTAATACTGTACTCTACTGGCTCGTGTTCAATGTTCACATGAATCTGTTGATTTTTTGGCTCTTCATTCCAGAAATGTTAATTTTTATATCGTTTGTGGACTCTCAATAATCCACTGAGGAAGCGGAGGATTGGCAAACAAAGAAACACAACAAATAAGAACTTGAGAAAAATCTGCACTTATAATAATCATTTAAAGCTTTTGGGATTAAAAATAAATAAGCAATAAATCCAGAAGCTGGAAGATTTGACTGCTGCATTGCATATATTAACCTCATGAGCTCCTAGCGCTTATTCACAATCTATATTTATTCATGATTTAGGTGTAAACTAAATAACAATTACACCCGCTGAGAAAACAGGGCACTTAAGATCAACTCAAGGATTTCAGGAGATTCAGTCTGGTAATTATTCTTTAACACTTGTTCGCTGGACGTCTGGTTCTGGAGATGTCGAGGGCATCCCAGTCTTGGTCCAACGCTTCGATTGGTCATCAATTTCCTGAGAAGTGCTTTAACTACGCCGGACACATCGTAGAGGAAGACGTCAGCTTGTTTGGCGTACAGACAAGGGCTCAGCTCAGCGGCTGCTGTCCGTTCTAATGCTCTGATTGGTTGACTTGACTGGGCAGCAGCACCTCCACGCTGAAGCTGACCGTCTTGGACTGGAAGACGCTGTACGTGTTGTCAAACCGCAGCACATCTAAGAAAGTAAGAAGGTTGAATGAGTATTTTTGATTGAAAATTTTTTATTTGGTTTGTAGTGAGTTTCTCAATAAAGAATTCAGAATTTAAACCAGTTCATCATGTCCCAAATTAACCATGTTTACATTCTTTCATGGAACGAAGACGCAAAGTAATTTGTTAAACCTGAAACAAACCATTGTGTTTAGTTCAGAAGAGACACTAATAAAAATATAACTGCAAGCAGCAATCCGAGGCCGAGCATTCATTACCATCAATTTCAGGGCATAAAGCAAATGAAACCGGAAGAAGGAGATTTAAATTAATTTTTCATGTTTTCAACAAAAGACTGACATTGCAGATGTCTAACACCAGCTCGACCGATTCGAACACGCAACCTTTTGCTCTGCAGAACAACGTCTCTCTTTCATTGAAACTGAGCGACTGAAACACTGTTTTAAATAATAGACTTTATGTAGATTATTGTGTTTTTGTCAATCATCAATTTAAAACTTTTTGTTATATCTTTTAGCCAGAAGGTGGCGCAGTACCAAAACTCTGCAGGTGAGCAGATCTCTGGCGTATGAGGTCACATACCAAGTTTGGTTTTAATATCTTAAAGCATCACTCAGATATGCCGCATGTTCCCTAATTCAATCGCAAGGCTATGTTTGATCACAAACTGTTTGAAAACTGACCGATTCAGTTTCTTTTATAACTTGTATTCAGCAGGAGCTGAAGATAGATTAATTTTTGTGAAAATTAGACAAACTGTCTAGATCAGGGTTCCCCAAACCTGGTCCTGGAGGGCCGCAGCGCTGCACATTTTAGTTGCAACCCTGCTCTAGTATGCATACTACTTTATCTTCAGCCAATCAGAGGACCCTAATTAGTGCCACAGGTGTGTTTCATGATGATCGAACGAAAAATGTGCAGAGCTCCGGCCCTCCAGGACCTTTAGGAGGACTTTTTAAAAAGTAGTTTTTTTACTTAATTAAGGACAGTAGACAGGAAGTAAGGTTGAATATGGAAAATGTGGTTTTAATAAAGTCGAGAGCATAGGCTAAAACTAGCAGGAGTTATTATCAAAATCTCAATTGTTGTTATATACTTGGACTACGAGGCGGTGCCGCAACAATTTTTTTTACAGAGCACAGAGACAAACATGCTTTTCAAGTTTCAGAATTCAAGCTAAACAAAATAAATAATTTATTCTATTCTTTTCAATATCACGCCCTCCAAAATGGCTGATCTGGTAAATCCAGATAATAACTAAGATGTTTGTAATGTATTGACATAAATTTTATACATTTTTGTGTAACTTCTATGGAGTAATGGCCAAAAATGAGTAATTTAGATATCTCTGGACCACTAGGGGGTGCTGTGGTTAACCGCGCAGGCAACCTCAGATTCAGGTTAGGACCTCATGTACAGAGTTTGGTGTTAATATCTCAAACGGTTGTCAAGGTATCCAGAGGAAAATTTAATCTTGTTTCTACAACATACAATTGGAATGTTGTTAGCACAAGCAGGCGTACACGTTTGGACCAGTGGTGGCACTAGAGAGTTTGGTCAAGGATATCAGTCTGGTAATTACTCTAACACTTGTTCGCTGGACATCTGGTTCAGGAGATGTCCGATTGGTCATCAATTTCCTGAGAAGTGCTTTAACTACACCGGACACATCGTAGACATCAGCTTGTTTGGCGTACAGACAAGGGCTCAGTTTGGACTAGTGGTGGCACTGCTTTAGGGGCCCCAAAGTTGGTGTGTTTGCAAGTCAGACTAAGGTCTACAAGTGCCATCTAGTGCTTGCCATTCATTTCAGTGGCAGAAGAGGAAGAATAATAATAGGAAGAAGACTTAGACACTATTGGTGCCTTTACACCATATGTTTATCCCTGTATGGTAAAACTCGTACCCCATGAAACTGCTACTTCGGCATAAGGTTGGATGTTTCAACGAATGTTTTCAATCAACACATCCTACCACGTGCAAGAATAGCAATTATAAAGAGTGAAACTTTTCATTGGAACATCCTACCATCTCACAAAATCATCTCAAGACAAACCTTCACCGTGGAAGAACTTGAGCTGTGCGTAGGGTTGCTGATATGTTTTTGAAGATCTGTCTAAATATTTCCCTCTGGGAGTTACTTACAGACTCCTGGCTCCGGACAGGTGAGGGATCCGTCTTCAGGAACCAGATGAGCATTGTAACGTTGATTTGGAACGATTTCCTTCATTTCTCCAGCCTTCCTCCTCTCACCCATCTTCTTCTTCAGGTACACACCGAAGCCGATATCTCCTCCATCACAGAAGAACTGCCATCTGAGGAAGAGACCATGGAATAAGGCTTTCACAAGCACTCAGACACTCTAATGAGGTGATGCATCACACAGTTTTGTATTTCTGTTTGGTCTCCAAACTTAAAAGCGCACATTTGATTTGATTTGTGATAGTTTTGTTAGTACCATAATCACACTGGGGTAGACCTTTTCCTCCAGGCTCTGAAAACCCATCAGAACACCCTTGAGATCCCTCACCTCAGCGCACAGTTTGGTGCCAGCAGTTCATAATCCATCTGATGAGAAGATCCACGGCCAATGCTCACGCTCTGATCGTAGGCCACCTTAATAGAGTCTCGAACATAGAACGTCTTAGGAATGTCCGATCCGACCGTTATCTGAGAGAAAACAGATCCATAATCTCAACGAGAGCTTCGGCGAGAAGAGCCGTGGATATGAGATGAGAGCAAACAAAGAGGATGAAACTTACAGTAGCGTCGTGAGAGCAAAAGGTAGGTGTGAGATTTTGAGGTTAGCGAAACAGAATGAAAAACAGACAAAGGAAAAGCAGGCAAAGAAGGCTTTTAATGAAGAATTTGAATCACATGCATGATATCGTCCGCAGGTTGTTTCCAAACAAAAAACAAAACAATACAATACAAAAAATTTCCCAGCGATGGGTTGCGGCAGGGAAGGGCATCCGCTGTGTAAAACATATGCCAGTGAGTTGGCGGTTCATTCCGCTGTGGCGACCCCGAAAGGGAATAAAGCCGACATGAAGATGGATGGACAATACAAAAAACAAATGTCTAGGCCATCAGTCATTATAGTAGGGTGATGACAAAAAGCTGTAGTGAACAGAAAAAGATTCTCAAATAGTTAAGGTCACCTTGTTTCGAGTCACAGATCCAAAGACGATGAATTTACAAAGCTATCAAGCTACTTTCATCGTGTGAAACAAACAAAATTACCACATCCCAAGCAAGTCCATCTCACACCACAGAACATCGATCGCAATCTCAAGGACATACATTTTGCATACAAAAAAAAAAAAATACAAAGAATTGATAAACATTTCTCAGTTTCAAAATGTTACATGTCAGCAACGCCTCATATTGTATTTCCACCACACACAAAAAGTATGTTAATGAATTTAGGTCAATTAAAATGTCACTTATGTTGTTATTATTAATGCTGAGTATTCAAAGCAATAAATCATCACAAGTTCCTTAATGTTACAGACAGCTATCAGGATCAAATCTAGTTATCAGACACTGTTAATTTACAAGAGAGAGTTTCAGTGCGGAAGGTGCAGCTACTAACACTCAACATTAACCTTCAAAAATAATAAAAAAAATCTTCATTGTAAAGTGTTAATATAATTGACAACATTCGAACGACAATTTCAAGCTCCTCATTTCGTGTTAATGTGGAATTAAACAGGAAAGATGGACAGTACACACAACATGCTCTCCTTTTCCTCATCGAAGCAGCAGCTAACGTTAGCTCTAGTTCTCCGTCTCTGCGTTAAGACTCAATCAGATTTCGCTCTGATCTAGTTCAGCAGAGCTCCACAAATGATGTTTGGCATAAAAAATTGACCGTAAAACTTAAATAATAGTCGCTAGACAATCCAAGTTGAGCAAATCTGTAAACTGTGGGCTAGCGCTCGTATTGAGTGATCGGCTAATGTTTGTTACTACGGTTACAAAAATCGCGCAAAGGATACATAGAGTAAACAAACCGACCAGGACTACGTGTGCAGATATTCAGAATTAAACAGCACCTGCCAGCGAATCAGAATCGAGTATTCAGACAGCATAATAAACTTTATTCTCTGTCAGGAGTGAGAAACGGTGAAACAGACACAATTAGCCACTAACTTATATATATATATATATATATATATATATATACAATATATATATATATTAGTTAACGGTAATAGTTAATGGTTTATAAATACATTTTTCACCATTTAAAATCCAGTTATCTATTATTTGTTAGATATTCAGATTATTTAGAAAATGTTGATAAATTATTTTTAACTATTTACAAGCACATATATATATATGGCTGGGCTCCTCCTTGGGGGTGCATCCTTACAGTGTTATAACCCAATGTAACACATCGCTTGGTTAGAATTTTTGGAAGACTGCAGCGTTCAACATTAAAGCTTGTGATACCCCAAAGACCTCCTGGCCTTCAATTGTGAGTTTCCTATAAGCTGTAATTATTTTTGTGCACTTAAAGAGGAGTCCAAACGCAGAAGTGAAACAAAATGCAGTGCTTGGCTTAAAATTGTTAAAAAATAATAATAATTAAATTGTAATTTGTCTTTAAACAAAGTCTCTGAATCTTGGGCTAGCAACTAACAGAGAGCTTCTCTATTTTGGGTGAGCTATCCCTTTATGATAAAATAGACACAACTACAGAAAACACAAACTTGTGCGATGTTACGGTGTAACACACCTCAATGTAACAAAAGACACTATATCTAAACTAAACTAAAGTCACTAAACTAAGGTACAGTCACTAAATCCTCTGAGGTGTCTTCCCGTCCTGAAGGTGGCAGCAGAGCTTTACTTGTGTATCTACAGAAGGAACATAATACTGTGGTTAAAGCTGTTCAATTAATTTAGGAAAATTCTGTTTTAGCTATGGTTTTTCAACGTAAACTTTTTTCCTTCAATTACATTTTTTCAATGCTAAAACTTCATTTCTTCAATTAATTTTTAAGGCAATTTTTTCTTCAATTATTTTGTTTACGTCAAAACGTTTTTTTCTTCCATTGTTGTTTTGTAAAGCCATAACTTTTTCTTTAATATGTTTTATGGCAAAAAGTTCTTCAATTAAATCTTTTCAATGCAACTACTTATTTTTCATTGAATAATTCAAAAAAACTTTTTATAAAATTTTTGTCAAATCTTTTTTTCTTCAATTCATTTTTTTAGACGCCAAAACTTTTTTCCGTCAATGAAATAGTTTTTAAAACAAAACATTTTTATTCAATGCATTTTGTCTTTTTTTTGCGCATAAGCCAACTTCTGTCAATAACTGATATGAATGCAAGTTAAACAAATAAACAAATGTTGACCTGTGTGTTTTTGTGGATGGGAGAATATAAGAGACCTTATTTTGAAAAAGCAGTACAATAAAAATCATCGAGTGCAAGTGTCTCGCTTGAGGTGTGAAAATGTTTGTGCATGATAAAATAATGAACAAATGTGCTATAAAACTAGCAAAACATGAAGACATATATCGATTTAGTAGTTTAGAACTAAACAAGCAAAATGAACACGTATTTATGATTTAGTAGTTTAGAACCAAACAAGCAAAATGAACACGTATTTATGATTTAGTACTTTAGAACTAAACAAGCAAAATGAACACGTATTTATGATTTAGTAGTTTAGAACCAAACAAGCAAAATGAACACGTATTTATGATTTAGTAGTTTAGAACCAAATAAGCAAAATGAACACGTATTTATGATTTAGTACTTTAGAACCAAACAAGCAAAATGAACACGTATTTATGATTTAGTACTTTAGAACCAAACAAGCAAAATGAACACGTATTTATGATTTAGTACTTTAGAACCAAACAAGCAAAATGAACACGTATTTATGATTTAGTAGTTTAGAACTAAACAAGCAAAGTGAACACGTATTTATGATTTAGTACTTTAGAACCAAACAAGCAAAATGAACACGTATTTATGATTTAGTACTTTAGAACCAAACAAGCAAAATGAACACGTATTTATGATTTAGTACTTTAGAACCAAACAAGCAAAATGAACACGTATTTATGATTTAGTACTTTAGAACCAAACAAGCAAAATGAACACGTATTTATGATTTAGTAGTTTAGAACTAAACAAGCAAAAGTGAACACGTATTTATGATTTAGTAGTTTAGAACTAAACAAGCAAAATGAACACGTATTTATGATTTAGTAGTTTAGAACTAAACAAGCAAAATGAACACGTATTTATGATTTAGTAGTTTAGAACTAAACAAGCAAAATGAACACGTATATATGATTTAGTAGTTTAGAACTAAACAAGCAAAATGAACACGTATTTATGATTTAGTACTTTAGAACCAAACAAGCAAAATGAACACGTATTTATGATTTAGTAGTTTAGAACCAAACAAGCAAAATGAACACGTATTTATGATTTAGTACTTTAGAACCAAACAAGCAAAATGAACACGTATTTATGATTTAGTACTTTAGAACCAAACAAGCAAAATGAACACGTATTTATGATTTAGTAGTTTAGAACTAAACAAGCAAAAGTGAACACGTATTTATGATTTAGTAGTTTAGAACTAAACAAGCAAAATGAACACGTATTTATGATTTAGTACTTTAGAACTAAACAAGCAAAATGAACACGTATTTATGATTTAGTACTTTAGAACCAAACAAGCAAAATGAACACGTATTTATGATTTAGTACTTTAGAACCAAACAAGCAAAGTGAACACGTATTTATGATTTAGTACTTTAGAACCAAACAAGCAAAATGAACACGTATTTATGATTTAGTACTTTAGAACCAAACAAGCAAAATGAACACGTATTTATGATTTAGTACTTTAGAACCAAACAAGCAAAATGAACACGTATTTATGATTTAGTACTTTAGAACCAAACAAGCAAAATGAACACGTATTTATGATTTAGTACTTTAGAACCAAACAAGCAAAATGAACACGTATTTATGATTTAGTAGTTTAGAACTAAACAAGCAAAAGTGAACACGTATTTATGATTTAGTAGTTTAGAACTAAACAAGCAAAATGAACACGTATTTATGATTTAGTAGTTTAGAACTAAACAAGCAAAAGTGAACACGTATTTATGATTTAGTAGTTTAGAACTAAACAAGCAAAATGAACACGTATTTATGATTTAGTACTTTAGAACCAAACAAGCAAAATGAACACGTATTTATGATTTAGTAGTTTAGAACCAAACAAGCAAAATGAACACGTATTTATGATTTAGTACTTTAGAACCAAACAAGCAAAATGAACACGTATTTATGATTTAGTACTTTAGAACCAAACAAGCAAAATGAACACGTATTTATGATTTAGTAGTTTAGAACTAAACAAGCAAAAGTGAACACGTATTTATGATTTAGTAGTTTAGAACTAAACAAGCAAAATGAACACGTATTTATGATTTAGTACTTTAGAACTAAACAAGCAAAATGAACACGTATTTATGATTTAGTACTTTAGAACCAAACAAGCAAAATGAACACGTATTTATGATTTAGTACTTTAGAACCAAACAAGCAAAGTGAACACGTATTTATGATTTAGTACTTTAGAACTAAACAAGCAAAATGAACACGTATTTATGATTTAGTACTTTAGAACTAAACAAGCAAAATGAACACGTATTTATGATTTAGTAGTTTAGAACTAAACAAGCAAAATGAACACGTATTTATGATTTAGTACTTTAGAACTAAACAAGCAAAGTGAACACGTATTTATGATTTAGTACTTTAGAACCAAACAAGCAAAATGAACACGTATTTATGATTTAGTACTTTAGAACCAAACAAGCAAAATGAACACGTATTTATGATTTAGTACTTTAGAACCAAACAAGCAAAATGAACACGTATTTATGATTTAGTACTTTAGAACTAAACAAGCAAAAGTGAACACGTATTTATGATTTAGTAGTTTAGAACTAAACAAGCAAAATGAACACGTATATATGATTTAGTAGTTTAGAACCAAACAAGCAAAATGAACACGTATTTATGATTTAGTAGTTTAGAACCAAACAAGCAAAAGTGAACACGTATTTATGATTTAGTAGTTTAGAACTAAACAAGCAAAATGAACACGTATTTATGATTTAGTAGTTTAGAACTAAACAAGCAAAATGAACACGTATTTATGATTTAGTAGTTTAGAACTAAACAAGCAAAAGTGAACACGTATATATGATTTAGTAGTTTAGAACTAAACAAGCAAAAGTGAACACGTATATATGATTTAGTAGTTTAGAACCAAACAAGCAAAAGTGAACACGTATTTATGATTTAGTAGTTTAGAACTAAACAAGCAAAAGTGAACACGTATATATGATTTAGTAGTTTAGAACCAAACAAGCAAAATGAACACGTATTTATGATTTAGTACTTTAGAACCAAACAAGCAAAATGAACACGTATTTATGATTTAGTACTTTAGAACTAAACAAGCAAAATGAACACGTATTTATGATTTAGTAGTTTAGAACTAAACAAGCAAAATGAACACGTATTTATGATTTAGTACTTTAGAACTAAACAAGCAAAGTGAACACGTATTTATGATTTAGTACTTTAGAACCAAACAAGCAAAATGAACACGTATTTATGATTTAGTACTTTAGAACCAAACAAGCAAAATGAACACGTATTTATGATTTAGTACTTTAGAACCAAACAAGCAAAATGAACACGTATTTATGATTTAGTACTTTAGAACTAAACAAGCAAAAGTGAACACGTATTTATGATTTAGTAGTTTAGAACTAAACAAGCAAAATGAACACGTATATATGATTTAGTAGTTTAGAACCAAACAAGCAAAATGAACACGTATTTATGATTTAGTAGTTTAGAACCAAACAAGCAAAAGTGAACACGTATTTATGATTTAGTAGTTTAGAACTAAACAAGCAAAATGAACACGTATTTATGATTTAGTAGTTTAGAACTAAACAAGCAAAATGAACACGTATTTATGATTTAGTAGTTTAGAACTAAACAAGCAAAAGTGAACACGTATATATGATTTAGTAGTTTAGAACTAAACAAGCAAAAGTGAACACGTATATATGATTTAGTAGTTTAGAACCAAACAAGCAAAAGTGAACACGTATTTATGATTTAGTAGTTTAGAACTAAACAAGCAAAAGTGAACACGTATATATGATTTAGTAGTTTAGAACCAAACAAGCAAAATGAACACGTATTTATGATTTAGTACTTTAGAACCAAACAAGCAAAATGAACACGTATTTATGATTTAGTACTTTAGAACTAAACAAGCAAAAGTGAACACGTATATATGATTTAGTAGTTTAGAACTAAACAAGCAAAAGTGAACACGTATTTATGATTTAGTACTTTAGAACCAAACAAGCAAAATGAACACGTATTTATGATTTAGTAGTTTAGAACTAAACAAGCAAAAGTGAACACGTATTTATGATTTAGTACTTTAGAACCAAACAAGCAAAATGAACACGTATTTATGATTTAGTAGTTTAGAACTAAACAAGCAAAAGTGAACACGTATTTATGATTTAGTAGTTTAGAACTAAACAAGCAAAAGTGAACACGTATTTATGATTTAGTACTTTAGAACCAAACAAGCAAAATGAACACGTATTTATGATTTAGTAGTTTAGAACTAAACAAGCAAAAGTGAACACGTATTTATGATTTAGTACTTTAGAACCAAACAAGCAAAATGAACACGTATTTATGATTTAGTACTTTAGAACCAAACAAGCAAAATGAACACGTATTTATGATTTAGTACTTTAGAACCAAACAAGCAAAATGAACACGTATTTATGATTTAGTAGTTTAGAACTAAACAAGCAAAAGTGAACACGTATTTATGATTTAGTAGTTTAGAACTAAACAAGCAAAAGTGAACACGTATTTATGATTTAGTAGTTTAGAACTAAACAAGCAAAAGTGAACACGTATTTATGATTTAGTAGTTTAGAACTAAACAAGCAAAAGTGAACACGTATTTATGATTTAGTAGTTTAGAACTAAACAAGCAAAATGAACACGTATATATGATTTAGTACTTTAGAACTTAACAAGCAAAAATGAACACGTATATATGATTTAGTACTTTAGAACTAAACAAGCAAAAATGAACACATATATATGATTTAGTTGTTTAGAAGCTGTGGAAACGCTCTCAAATCTTTGGCTCTGGTTTATAAGACAGAAAAGAAAATCAGGTACAAGCGGTAACAGATCACAAAAAAATTTAAGTCTGTATCTATAAAAGTAAATAAATTTCTCCCCTTTCTACCACAGAGTATCTCAAAAGGGACTTCTCTATCTGCGGAGAAACCTTTGCTCTTTACACTCCAGGTTTATCTCAGGATCATAATCATAACCCCAGCGCTGAAGACAGATCTCAGCAGAAGATTACTCATGTGTTCGGCTGAGTAATCAGTCGATGCAGTGACTGTCAGACGCTGATCAGGAGGCACACAACAACATTAAAAGAAGACGCACAACCGGGAGACTGTATCTCACTCCTGATCGCCGCTATGATTTTCACTTGAGTGCAGTTTGATCTCTGCTTCTGTGAGGTTTCAACGAATGTGAGCTTTTACACAGATGTTCTGAACGAGAGTAACTTCCTTTCCTGTTTAAAGAAGAAGTGACTCCGCGAGGACAACAGCTGAGCTTGATAGGAAGTGAGAGAGAGAGAGAGAGGGAGAGAGAGAGGGAGAGAGAGAGGGAGAGACATAAGATGGGGAGAGGAGAGTTAGAGAGAGAGAGAGAGAAACAGAAGATAGAGAGAATAGAAAATAGAGAGAGAATTAAAAGATAGAAAGAGAGATAAAGAGAATGGAGTGAACGAAAGAGATAGAGAGAGATAACTGAGAAAGAGAGAGAGGAGAAAGAGTGAGGGATATAGAGAGAAAGAGGGGTGAGAGACAGAGAAGAGAGAGACAGAGAGAGAGAGAGAAAGAAAGAGGGACAGAGGGAGAGAAGAGAAAAAGAGGCAGAGAATAGAGAGGAAATAGAGGAGAGAGAAAGAGAGACTGACAGAAGAGAGAAAGAAGGGTAGGACAGAAAGAAAGAGGGAGAAGAGAGAATGATATAGAGAGGAGAGAGAAATAAAGAGTTAGAGAAAGATATAGAGGGAGACGAGAGAGAGAGGAGATACAGAGAGCACGAGAGAGAGGGAGAGGGGGAGAGGGAGAGACTGAGAGACATAGAGAGAGAGAGAGAGAGATAGAGAGTGAGATTGAGAGAGAGACAGAGAAAAAGAAAGAGAAAAAGAGATAGAGAAAGATATAGGAGAGGGAGATTGAGAGATGTTGGACTCACTCTGGTTCTGCATCTGGGGTCTCCATCGGGGTCGGTCAGTTTGCCTCCATAGTAGGCGGGTAGCTCTTCCGGGTCGATGTATTTCTGTAGGACCTCCTGCCAGTTCGCTAAAGAATCACACGGCAACACAGAGATCACCACGACGAACACAGAGATCACCGCGGCCAACACAGAGATCACCGTGAAGAACACAGAGATCACCGCGACCAACAGAGATCACCGCGACCAACAGAGAGATCACCATGACCAACACAGAGATCACCGCGGCCAACACAGAGATCACCGTGAAGAACACAGAGATCACCGCGACCAACAGAGAGATCACCGCGACCAACAGAGAGATCACCGTGACCAACACAGAGATCACCGTGACCAACACAGAGATCACCGTGACCAACACAGAGATCACCGTGACCAACACAGAGATCACCGTGACCAACACAGAGATCACCGCGGCAAACACAGAGATCACCGCGGCCAACACAGAGATCACCGCGGCCAACACAGAGATCACCGCGGCCAACACAGAGATCACCGCGGCCAACACAGAGATCACCGTGAAGAACACAGAGATCACCCCGGCCAACACAGAGATTACCATGGCCAACACAGAGATCACCGCGGCCAACACAGAGATCACCCTGGCCAACACAGAGATTACCGTGGCCAACACAGAGATCACCGCGGCCAACACACAGTTCACCACGGCCAACACACAGATCACCGCGGCCAACACAGAGACAACCGCGGCCAACACAGAGATCACCGTGATGAACACAGAGATCACCCCGGCCAACACAGAGATCACCGTGGCCAACACAGAGATCACCGCGACCAACACAGAGATCACCGTGAAGAACACAGAGATCACCGTGAAGAACACAGAGATCACCGTGAAGAACACAGAGATCACCGTGAAGAACACAGAGATCACCGTGAAGAACACAGAGATCACCGTGAAGAACACAGAGATCACCCCGGCCAACACAGAGATCACCCCGGCCAACACAGAGATCACCCCGGCCAACACAGAGATCACCGCGGCCAACACAGAGATCACCGTGAAGAACACAGAGATCACCCCGGCCAACACAGAGATCACCCCGGCCAACACAGAGATCACCCCGGCCAACACAGAGATTACCATGGCCAACACAGAGATCACCGCGGCCAACACACAGTTCACCGCGGCCAACACAGAGATCACCGTGAAGAACACAGAGATCACCGCGGCCAACACAGAGATCACCGTGAAGAACACAGAGATCACCGTGAAGAACACAGAGATCACCGCGACCAACACAGAGATCACCGTGAAGAACACAGAGATCACCGTGAAGAACACAGAGATCACCCCGGCCAACACAGTGATCACCCCGGCCAACACAGAGATTACCGCGGCCAACACAGAGATCACCGCGGCCAACACAGAGATCACCGTGAAGAACACAGAGATCACTCCGGCCAACACAGAGATCACCGCGGCCAACACAGAGATCACCGTGAAGAACACAGAGATCACCGCCGCCAACACAGAGATCACCGCGGCCAACACACAGTTCACCGCGGCCAACACAGAGATCACCGTGAAGAACACAGAGATCACCGCGGCCAACACAGAGATCACCGCAGCCAACACAGAGATCACCGCGGCCAACACAGAGATCACTACGGCCAACACAGAGATCACCGTGATGAACACAGAGATCACCGCGGCCAACACAGAGATCACCGCCGCCAACACAGAGATCACCGCCGCCAACACAGAGATCACCCCGGCCAACACAGAGATCACCCCTGCCAACACAGAGATCACCCCGGCCAACACAAAGATCACCGCGGCCAACACAGAGATCTCCAAGGCCAACACAGAGATCACCACGGCGAACACGCACATGCTCATGTTTTCATCCTGAGCCACTTTCAAGTGAGGGTGAACGACAATAATCACAGGTGCGTAAACTGTTACATCCAACAGCAGCGGCTTTATAATGAAGCTCTTCATTACAAGCTTTGACTCCCATTCAAGAAATCAATGTCACTTCAAGAAACAATAAATAGATACAAAAATTACTTAAGCTAATACTAAATTAAGGTACTGTAGGAGGCATACACTGATCATGGCCACTAGGGGCAGTAAGGCACACTCCATTAGAGTAAGCAGATTGGTAGAAGAAGCCAACAGCACCCATGGCTTTTTGGTTTTGATATTTTGGATCATATCTACTAAAGCTCATTACATTCACCAAATATTTTTTTAGACAGCGTATCTCATAACTATGACTTGCTAAGTCATAATTATGAGATACTAAGTCATAATTACAGGGCCAGTGGTGCAATGGTTATCGTTTATGTTTAGGGTATCACGGTGGCGCAGTGGGTAGCACACAGCAAGAAGGTCGCTGGTTCGAGCCTCGGCTGGGTCAGTTGGCATTTGGCATATATATAATTATGAGATACGCCTGCTAGAAAATTTTTTTGGTGAATGTAATGAGCTTCCGTACATATTAAATAAACATTTTAAAAATATCGTAATGATTGGCTGCTGTAGATCCAGCGCATCAAAGCAGCAACTGGAAATGTAAGAATTGATGCTCACATCCCAGAACGATGATCTTACGACGCGTGTCCTCGCTCAGCAGGTGCTTCACCAGATTATACGCCACAGGAAACAGTTTGGGAGCTGGAACACAAACGCTACTGTGAGGCGCTTTTAATTGAGAGTGAAGGAGCTCGCTGATCACCGATTACCTTTTACATTTATTTAATCTAGCCTACGTATATTCCAAAAACATTTTTTTCTTTGACTGCAACATCTCACACGTCTGCCATTTTTCCTCACCACTGTGATCCATAAACACTTCTATTTTTGTTACGTTACCAACGGGGTTCCTACAAGTTTCTTCACGTTAAATTGAAGACCTTTTAAAACCAAGTTTTCAATAATTAAAACATTTCTCACAGACAAAGAAAACGAAATCCTTGAATTTCAGAACAATCCTTTACTAAGCAAACAAACCAAGACAACTGATTTTTCTTCTGTTCGAGGTTTTTTCTTTTCCCTCTATCGAGTGTTTTTGAGTTTCGCATAGAAGAGACCCAGGAGGACCGTTTTTGTGCCTTTTCCTCATTGTTGTATTTGTTTTTTAACTACTTCTTGTATAATTTGTAATAAGTTTATATCAGCTTTATTTCCTTTTTCCATTGTTTATTGTGACTGTTTTACTATACATTTGTATGTTCTGTGTTTATAAAAATATTTAGTTTGCACAATAAATATAATTGAAATAACATGTTTCTTTGTTTTTCTGTTTGACAAAGATCCCATAAAAAATTAAACAATATTAGTTTTTTTTACTATTAAAATGCAATGAAAAGGTTTTAAATAGTCAATACGTACAATAAAAATCAGCTTACATTACACCTCTAACTATAGCTAAATCTTTTTCTCCTCGGGTTCTCATGAGAAATAACTTTTATTTTTTATTGCGTGTTTTTAGCCAATTTCTGATGTTTCTGCTCTGAACTAAACATACTTGCTTATTTTCCATTTTTATTTTATTTGGTGTATTCAAAAGAGAAATGTATTTATTATTATTATTTATTTATCATTTATCATGAACACTGGAGAATTGTTTAATTCTTTTAAGGCGTGCCATCACCGCTACGCAGGGTCTTAAAGGGTTAAACAGTAACTCCTTAATGCTCGACTGACCTTTGATGACCAAAAGCCTCTTGAGTCCCTCCGGATAGTTATCTTCGAACATCGTGAGGATCTGTGGAGGAAACGTGTTAAAAGGACTGAAGAGGTCCGCCTTGGAGAGCAGAGCGCTGCAGAAGCTCACCTCTCCATACGTCTCGATCGCAGGCTTGTAGAGATGCTTCATACCCAGGCCGTCGCAGTCGTAGACCATCGTGATGGACTCTATGTTTCGCCCCAGCTGAGAGAACGAGAGCAGAACCGAGGGACTGAACACTAATAATAATAATAATAATAATAATAATGCCTTCAATCTATATAGTGCTTTTCTAGACACTTAAAGACGCTTTACAATTATCAGAGCATTATTCATTCACTTCACATTCACTCTCTGCTGGTGATAAGCTACCTCGGTAGCCCTCAGCTGCTCTGGGGCAGTCTGACAGAACGTGGCTGCCATTCTGTACCTACGGCCTCCTGCCCACCACCAAACACCCCCCACCAGTCACACACCTCCACCAAACACCCCCACCAGTCACACGCATCCCACCAAACACATCCCACCCAGTCACACTGCTCATCCACTCAAACACCCCCCACCAGTCACACACATCCACCAAACACCCCCCCACCAGGTCACTCACATCCACCAAAACCCCCCACCAGTCACACACATGCCACCAACCACATCCCCCACTTCAGTCACACTCATCCCCAAACACCCCACCCCACCAGTCACACACCATCCACCAAACACCCCCCCCAACCCAGTCCACTCACTATCAACCCAACCCCCCCCACCAGTCACACTCATCCACCAACCCCCCCCACCAGTCACACTCATCCCAAACACCCCCCACCAGTCCACACATCCACCAAAACCCCCCCACCAGTCACACACATCCACCAAACACCCCCCACCAGTCACCTCAATCCACCACCAACACACCCCACCAGTCACACTCATCCACCAAACACACCCCACCAGTCACACACATCCACCAAACACACTCCACCATCACACTCATCCACCCAACACACCCCACCAGTCACACTCATCCACCAAACACACCCACCAGTCACACCATCCACCAAACACACCCCACCAGTCACACTCATCAACCAAACACGCACCCACCAGTCACTCACATCCACCACAAAACACATCCCACCAGTCACACTCATCCACCAAACCCCCCCCACCAGTCACACACACCACCAAACACCCCCACCAGTCACAACCCTCCACCAAACACCCCCCCACCAGTCACACGCATCCACCAAACACATCCCACACAGTCACACTCATCCACCAAACACCCCCACCAGTCACACACATCCACCAAACACCCCCCACCAGTCACTCACATCCACCAAAAACCCCCCACCAGTCACACACATCCACCAAACACATCCCACCAGTCACACTCATCCACCAAACACCCCCCACCAGTCACACACATCCACCAAACACACCCCCACCAGTCACTCACATCCACCAACACCCCCCACCAGTCACACTCATCCACCCAAACACCCCCCACCAGTCACACTCATCCACCAACACCCCCCACCAGTCACACACATCCACCAAACACCCCCCCACCAGTCACACACAATCCACCAAACACCCCCCACCAGTCACACTCATCCACCAAACACACCCCACCAGTCACACTCATCCACCAAACACACCCCACCAGTCACACACATCCACCAAACACACTCCACCAGTCACACTCATCCACCAAACACATCCCACCAGTCACACTCATCCACCAAACACACCCCACCAGTCACACACATCCACCAAACACACCCCACCAGTCACACTCATCCACCAAACACACCCCACCAGTCACTCACATCCACCAAACACATCCCACCAGTCACACTCATCCACCAAACACCCCCCACCAGTCACACACATCCACCAAACACCCCCCCACCAGTCACTCACATCCACCAACACCCCCCCCACCAGTCACTCACATCCACCAAACACCCCCCCACCAGTCACACTCATCCACCAAACACACCCCACCAGTCACACACATCCACCAAACACATACCACCAGTTACACTCTTCACCAAACACATCCCACCAGTCACACTCATCCCACCAAACACCCTCCACCAGTCACACACATCCACCAAACACCCCCCACCAGTCACACACATCCACCAAACACATCCCACCAGTCACACTCATCCACCAAACACATCCCACCAGTCACACTCATCCACCAAACACCCTCCACCAGTCACACACATCCACCAAACACCCACCCCACCAGTCCCACATCCACCAAAACAATCCCAAGCCAGTCACACACATCCACCAAACACATCCCACCAGTCACACTCATCCACCAAACACATCCCACCAGTCACACTCATCCACCAAACACCCTCCACCAGTCACACTCATCCACCAAACACACCCCACCAGTCACACACATCCACCAAACACACCCCCACCAGTCACACACATCCACTAAACACATCCCACCAGTCACACTCATCCACCAAACACCCTCCACCAGTCACACACATCCACCAAACACCCCCCCACCAGTCACTCACATCCACCAAACACCCCCCACCAGTCACACTCATCCACCAAACACACCCCACCAGTCACACACATCCACCAAACACATCCCACCAGTCACACTCATCCACCAAACACACCCCACCAGTCACACTCATCCACCAAACACATCCCACCAGTTACACTCTTCACCAAACACACCCCACCAGTCACACACATCCACCAAACACCCCCCACCAGTCACTCGCATCCACCAAACACACCCCACCAGTCACACACATCCACCAAACACATCCCACCAGTTACACTCTTCACCAAACACACCCCACCAGTCACACACATCCACCAAACACCCCCCACCAGTCACACTCATCCACCAAACACACCCCACCAGTCACACACATCCACCAAACACATCCCACCAGTTACACTCTTCACCAAACACACCCCACCAGTCACACACATCCACCAAACACCCCCCACCAGTCACACTCATCCACCAAACACACCCCACCAGTCACACACATCCACCAAACACATCCCACCAGTTACACTCTTCACCAAACACACCCCACCAGTCACACACATCCACCAAACACCCCCCACCAGTCACACTCATCCACCAAACACACCCCACCAGTCACACTCATCCACCAAACACACCCCACCAGTCACTCACATCCACCAAACACACTCCACCAGTCACACTCATCCACCAAACACACCCCACCAGTCACTCACATCCACCAAACACACCCCACCAGTCACACACATCCATACAGGGCAATGTGGGTCAAGTGGCTTGCCCAAGGCCACAATGCCAGAATGACCCTAGTGGG
Organism: Danionella dracula; assembly: GCA_900490495.1. Lineage (NCBI taxonomy): Eukaryota > Metazoa > Chordata > Actinopteri > Cypriniformes > Danionidae > Danionella > Danionella dracula. The sequence goes on from UELW01000044.1 coordinate 83,879, forward strand.
ATCGAACCACCAACCTTCCAGTGTTAGAGAACCACCAACTCCACCACTGCACCATCTTTCTGCCGAACACTGGCCAGATGTTCACTGTATTGATCGCAATATTACATGGACTGTTACATTTACACGTCTGCCATTTCACCCTCGACTTGAACCTCTGGAGGTTTCTTTCTTTGTCGACAAAATGTGTTTTTTAAAACGAGGACAACTGGAAACAGCAAAATAGAAACAAACACAAACTAAAATAAAACTAATATAATAAACAGATTAAAGTAGAAGAAAGAGACAAAAACTGCAAAATGTAATAAAATGTAATAAAAATCCTTCAGTAAAATACATTTGAAATAATAATAATACTACTAATAATAATAATTCAATTATTTGAAAGCAAATGTATAAGAATACATGAAAACAGCAAACAATATGTTTACATGTGCCTTGTTTACAGTGACTACTAATTTATCTGACAAATAAATTTATTTCCTGCACTATTACAAAACAAAACAACTAATAACACTTTTTTAGGATCACTACTTTTGGACTGCTCTAATAAATTGTAAAACCAACAGTGGTTTTTTTTATTTATTTATTCACAATTTAAAAACAAAATGAAAAATTGTGTTTAAAAATGGACTAATTTTCTAAAAATATCTACAAAAAAAAGATGTCAATTGTTAAAAAAAGTTAAGAAAAAAAGGCTCAAACAAAAAATTATGTTTTATTGTTCAATAAAAAAGATAATTAAATAAAAAAAGTTTTTTTTTACAAAAAACAGAAAACATTAGAGTTCTAATCAAAGCATAAAATATTATAATCAAGCTGGAATAAACTGGGTTTTTTTTCTTCCCAGTAAAAAATTACAATTAAATGATAAACTGAAAAGTAAATGCTAAACAAACTGGGTTGACATACTGGGTGATACACCCCTCCCCCTCACCCACTTCTCTCCTGTCTACATCTACACGGCCCCATCCTAATAAAGGCCACTAACGCTAATCTAAAAAAGGAAATCATACAGAAGAATGAAACTATACCCTCTCGCTCTGCAGATCACAATCCTTCTGCAGCATCTCGCAGTCTCTGACTTTAGACTTGATCAAGTCCTGCTTCGACGCCGAATGCATCAGACCTTTCGCGTCCAGGGGCCCGACCACGTCATACCACACCGGACTCCCCTCACGGTCATGGCCACACATTCCTCCAGATAGATACTTACTGATCACCTGCGAGAAAACCCAACACGACACATCAAAACTGAGCATTTCACAAAAAACTGAGCATTTCACAAAAAAACTGAGCATTTCACAAAAAAACTCGAGCGTTTCACAAAAAAACTGAGCATTTCACAAAAAACTAGAGCGTTTCACAAAAAACTGAGCATTTTACAAAAAACATAATGGTCACTTTCGTAACCCCCGGTCCCCGAATAGGGAACGGAGACTTATGTCGGTGACGACTATGGGAAGCTTCGCTAGGGGCGCTCTACTAATTCCACACTGCCAACGCGCTGATGGTCACGTGATGACGGCGTCCCGCATAAACCGGATGTGAACGTGTCATTCTCCCTGTTGTGACACTGGAGCCATACTCACCCCCTAGGCAACCAGACTTACTCATGACCTTACGGTTGTGGCTGGGGGACATAAGTCTCCATTCCTTATTCGGGGAACAGGGGTTACGAAAGTAACCATTACATTCCCCATCAGTCGGTCACTACGACTTATGTCGGTGACGACTATGGGAACACCCTGCAAAACGCCACAACCAAGGTCCTTTCGCATCGGCCGACAGCCAGCAAGCAGGGCACATCAGTAGTCCGGCAGCGAACGGGCCATCCTCCGCCCTGGCCTTAAGTAAAGACTTAATTTTTAATGGGCAATCAGCTATTTTCTCTCATACCGACTCATACCAGAGGAGGGAGCATCAATCCCAGAGCTGAAGGGAGACGCGCAGAGGCCGTACTCGCCACCTCGAAGGCTGGACTTAGAACTTCCGGCAGTTTAATATACGCAAGGTTTCATTGAGGGACCGACAGAAACACACCTTGAACCACTGGGGAAAGGTCTTTCAGAGGGAAGATAACATAGACGGAGCTAGCTAGAGCAATAGTTTTCGAGAGTTAACCTTTCGAGGAACTGCTCGGCCCTCCCATGCCCGGGGTCATAAAAGATTCAGCCGGTAGTCCCCCATAGAGGGCAAACATGTCGACAGAACGTAGGAATATTCCGCTTACTCTACTACGCCTGTTGGGGCGAGAGGAGCCAAAAAGCTGGAGGTTATCTCCAGGGGCAAAAATAGTACACATATCACTAAGAATGGCGCAACCCAAGCTGGACACCCCTTCGTACATCTCAGACAATGCTACCACCACTTAGCACGGCTGAAGAGACGGATTCAACGCTCAGGTTATAGTACCTGGTGAAGGTGTTGGGTGTCGACCAACCCGCAGCCTTGCAGATGTCTGCCAGCGGAGTCCCCCTTGCCAACCCCCAGGAGGCTGCGACACCCCTGATAGAGTGGGCTCTCAACTCCAGGGGGCAAGGGACATCGGACACTTTGTTAGCAGTAGAAATAGCTTCCACTAGCCAGTGGGCCAACCTCTGTTTGGCGACAGCCTTCCTTATCGTCTGCTGTCCTCCAAAGCATACAAAAAGCTGATCAGAACTTCTAAGGTTCCGGGTCCTTTCTACATAGATCCTCAGTGCTCAAACTGGGCAATTAAGACCAGGGGCTGATGCTGCCTCCTCTCCGGGCAGAGCTTGGAGGTTCACTACCTGAGTTTTAAAGGGGATAGTAGGAACCTTGGGCACATATCCAGGCCTGGGCTTCAGAATAACAAGACGTCCGAAATTTAAGCAGGTCTCAACGACAGAGAGTGCCTGCAGATCCACCACCCTCTTGATCGAGGCTAATGTGACCAGGAGCGCTGTCTTAATTGACAGAAGTTTAATATCTACTGATTCAAGCGGCTCAAATGGAGGACCTTGAAGTCCTCTAAGGACAATGGAAAGGTCCCAGGAGGGAACTAAGGACGACCTAGAGGGTCTATCCCTTCTGGCCCCTCTGAGGAATCTGACCGTTAACTCGTCTCGTCCAAACATATTGCCTTCAACCGGAAGGTGATAGGCAGAAATCGCGGCGATGTAAACCTTCAGGGTGGATGGAGACAGTCCTCGATCCAGACCCTTTTGCAGGAAGGTTAGCACGAGTTCAACGAGGCAGCTACTCGGGTCTACTTGGCGAGAGTGTCACCAGTCGACGAACCGACCCCACTTGCCGGCATGACAGGCCCTAGTAGAGGGAGCTCTGGCAAGACACAGAGTTTGAACCACGGACTGTGGCATTACGCGGGGTCCTCCGTGGCATGATGTGCCAGACATGGAGATTCCAGAGGTCTGGAAGCGGGTGCTTGTGCCCACATCCCTGGGTCAGAAGGTCTGACCGCAGGGGAACTGGCCAGGGAGGGACTGTCACGAGGCAGAAGAGTTCTACGAACCAAGGTCGGTTGGGCCAATAAGGTGCCACCACTAGGACCTCTGCCTCGTCCTCCCTGATCTTGCACAGGAGGGTTGCAAGGAGGCTCACTGGGGGAAACGCATATAGGCATTTCTTCCTGGGCCAGCAATGCGCCAGCGCATCTATCTCGAGAGGAGCCTGGGACAGAGCGTAGAACAGCCGGCACTGAGCATTCTCTGGGGCGGCAAACAGGTCTTCCTCCGCTATACCAAAGCGTTCCCAGATCTGCTGGACTGCCAGGGAATGGAGTCACCATTCTCTTGACCGGGGTTTCCACCGAGACAGTGCAGTTTGGAACACGCTTCAAACAGTCGACCGGCAAAACAAGTGCTCTACTTAGAAAAGAAGTCTTACTTGTTGGTGGAAGGCGGTTGCAGCGGTTTCAACCTTCCGGCTGGCCGAAAAACCTTGCCGGTTACCATTCAATCACCAGATCCCAAAAATCCACACAGGGTAATCCAAATTGTTTTAAGTGTCTTTCACTTAGCCGCTTGCGTGTCGAGAGTATGGCTCCAGAGGAAAAACAGGAAGAGTGACACGCTCGCGTCCTGTTTATGCATGACGGCGTGATCACGTGACCATCAGCGCGTTCGCTGATTGGCATTTTGAAACAGTGTGGAATGAGTAGAGCGCCCCTAGCGGAGCTTCCCCATAGTCATCACAGACATAAGTCGTAGTGACCGACTGATGGGGAACTGAGCATTTCACAAAAAAACTGAGCATTTCACAAAAACCTGAGCATTTTCCATTTAGTTACCTTTTTTACATTCCATCATCATCATTTGAACGGATTTCTTTAATGTATTTACATTTGAGCACAATGAGTACCAATACAAGAACTTAATAAAAAGAAGCAAAAGAAGATCAACGTTGTTCGGGATCATTAGGATGAGACATAACAGGGGACGGTTTTGATAGCAAGAGAGACAAAAACACAAAACCGAGCAGAACAAAATGTCGTACCTCTGGCACCTGCCACTCTGTTGTGATGGTGTCGACCTTCATGTGCTTCCGAAATTCCACATGCTACACACAAACAATACTCTGTTTACAAATGGTCACATGACAAGAAACAAAGAAGCAAACATGTACACAAAACCTGCTAAAGTTAGGTTTTCTGCTGAAACCAGGTCACAATCACAAAGCTGCTATCAGTTCTCTCTGCACGAGAAACCCCTAATCTTAGATTTTGTGTAGACACAAGTTTTAACCTATTTAACCAAAACTAAATCAAGTTTTAAAAAAAAATGTACCTTTCGCAGCATGGCTTCGGATTTCTGTAAATTGAAATTTCTGGCTGGAAACAGAAAAAGAGGCTAAAATTAGTACAAATCGTTAAACAAAGGTTTTAAGTCTCACAAATTGTTGCTTTTTTCCGTCTTCTATGTCAAAAATTTAAGGTAAGCAAAAAGTTATCTACAGAGTAACTCTGATCAAATATATCAATTTTCACCCAAAATAAAAGCAGATGAATAACATACTTAATCTAAAGAGCAACACCGCAGATCATAAATCAATGGTGAAGAAAGGACTCATTGAGTTGTTTCACTGTGATAAAGTACATTTAAGAGTCTTGTCCAATTTAAATGAAAAGGAAAAAAATGAACAAATCTAGTTGATCAAGATATGCGGAGAAATTTTGATTTAAAGGGGTCATGAACAGGAAATTCATGCTTGATATTCTGACATACAAGTGCTGTATGTAAAGCTGCATTGTTTGTATAATCATACCCTCATGAATATGTAAAGTAGTACAAAAACTTAAATAAAACCGTTCCTGACTCTTTTGATAAATTACATCGAAACAGAACATGTTCTGGTGGCTTTAAACCTCGTCTTAACCCGTAATATAATTGTTACTCAGGCAGTGTTTGCAGGTCTGGTGGATCTATTGATTTTTAATCCCAATCAAGACGTTTTACGTAAAAATACTTAAAATATATTTACTTTAGCCAGGAAACAAGTGATTTAAACAGCAAATATACTTTATGTATTGTTTTTTAACCTTATTTCTCATTATTGTTACTTTGGCAGGGTTGGTGGCTCTGTTAGACCCGTTGCATTTTGGGGCTTTTAATTCACACAATCATAGAATGTTATACTAAAATCCAAAATGGTATGTTTATGTGTGATTTATGTTTGTGTGGGAAGACAGAATAAAGGTCAAAATCTACCATTTTTACTCTTTTACATGCCCCGACTCCACAGGAGATATAGTGTGGGGTCATAAAAAATGTGTTCTGATGTTTTTCACAGAAAATGAGCCACGTCCAGTAAATCTCAGCTTCAAATAATAATGGCTTGTATAATTTTACTTTTGATGAAAACTGAAAACGGGTCCCACAGACCCGAACACCACACAGGTCTTAAACCACACGGCTGAAGCACAAGCACAATCCAACAATAGCCAGGCGTGCTCGCCGTAGAGAGAGCATTGTGACCTGCACACGACTAACATCAACCTCCTGAATCTGGAACGTTTAACCGCTATCTTAAAGTCAAGACCGCAAAGCCACTCTCCATGATAGACTAACAGAGAAAAAAGGAACAATTCTGGAGAACTAGAAACTGGGTGTTTTCACAATCTGCTGACCTTCACATTATTCCCTTCCAAACAGCAGATAGAGCTTTAGTTTGACGTAAAAGCACAGAAATATTTCACACACTGAAAAGCACAGCTCTGGATTAGCTCGCTGTGACACTTGTCTGTTTTTGACAGGCCTGGAGACGCTGATCCAGACATGAAGTCATACGTAAGGGTTTAATACTCATAAAGAAGATTATGAGACAAAGCTGGCTCAGAGATTCTGTGGAGCGAACGCATCGAGGCTTCTCTTTCTGTATGTAGTGGTGGATTTATGCAAGATGATACGACCCAATGTCAACCAGACACTAACACGCTGCTGTCTCACAGTGATGTTACTATCAAAATTCAATGCACATAGAAATTGATCATCCATCCATTTTCTTGTCGGCTTTCTTCCCTTTCGGGGTCTCCACAGTGGAATGAACTCTTCTGGCATATGTTTTATTCGGCGGATGCCCTTCCAGCCGTAACCCATCGCTGGGAAACATCCACACACACTCATTCACTCTCAAACACTACGAACAATCGTTTTTACCCAATTCTTTTATTCCGCGTGTCTTTGTTCTTGTGGGGGAAACCGGAGCACCCGGAGAAAACCCACGCGATCACGAGAGAACATGAGAACTCCACACACTGACCCAACCGAGGCTTGAACCAGCGACCTTCTTGCTGTGAGACGACCGTGCTACCCACTGTGCCACCATTTTTTATTGCACTTTAATCGCACCCAAAGTGCTTCACAATGTAGAGCATTAAATTACATGCAGAGCACAAATTCCATGTATGAGTCCCTCCATATCTGGCCGACTGCTCACATTATGTTTTAATGCTATTCCTAAGAACAACTAGTTTCAACTTCGATTCAGGCCATAATGCTTTACTTTTAGTCCACATTTAGTCCAACTTGTATGTTGATTGAACTCTATGTACTAATTGATCACTAAACAACGATGTTAAAACCATGTTTAGACTCTCTTCGGTCCTTCTTCATTTACTGAACCACTTTTAAGTGTTATATATATATTATATTTTGTATTAATATATTTTTATATTAATATAAAATATCATTAAACATAACATTATCATTCATAACTAACAATCTAATTTATTGAGACCAAGAATAATGTTAAAGGTGAAAACCTTTCTCAAAACAGTTATAGAGTCAGATATATACAGATTTATGTGAATTAATTTTGGAACTGTTTTAACATTCGGGTAACATTGACCCGTTTATAATTTTTACAAGAATAAAAATTTTACAAGTGAATATTCTTTTCTAGTAGGGACTGGTTGCAAAAATTCCAGATATGTTCTCTATATTGTTTGAATTTGAGATAAGTCATATATGTTAATGTGTTATGGAGTAAAGTGTAGATTTTTAATTGCTTTTAAAATGGGAATACCCCACAAAGGTTAAGACAGAACACGTTCGTTCCCCGTAGCGGGACCTTACAGCGTCTTGAACAACAATCATAAACCTTTAGTAATATCAGCTGCTTCGACGGCTCCTCACCCCTGCTCTCCCTCGATATCTTTATAACACGCTCCATGACATCTTTAACAGCTTCTACACGGACGATAAACCAGGCCTGTCCAGAGCCACCCTGCCGTCTGAGCAGAGCTGCTGTATTTCACAACCGTGTTATCTTATCAGCCCTCTCAGATGCCCCAGCCTTGTTCACCACGAGTGCAAACATGGACCTTTTCTTCTGCTTCACCAAGACTAGCTTACAGCACAACTCATGGACCTCTGACAGCATTTATTACTGCTTGCATTACCCTGAATAGCCTCCGCATGCCGAAACGGTTCGTTTGCATTTGCTAATTAATTAACTGCATGGAAGATCTCTGTATCTGGAGCCTAGAAATCCTAACGGAAGCCTAGCAGCCTTCAAACGCGGTCATGAACGCAACGCCGTCTTTGTGAGCGCCAAACTTGAAAGGAGATTTGCTTTCACACATTTCATTCCTAGCAACCCGCGGCTTTTTATTGCCGCCCTAGTGGCTCCCTGGAGCTTGTTTGAAAATGGAAAAAGGGGGAGGTAAATGTATTTTTTGTTTAAAATGGTTTCTATAGGAGGACAAACCTTAACGTTTTCCCATACTTTAAAAGTGTGTAGAATAATTTCAAAATTTCCGTCAACAAAGATTTGAGTCATAGCCTGCGACACACGCTTCTACCAGCAGGGGGCGGGATGCCAGGCGGGGGGCTGTCGTAAACACACCGGTGGCTGTGTGAAGGGCCCTGGACCCCAAAGAAAAACATAACTGAGAGAACAGAAGATTCAACAGCTTCTTGGACCGAATCATCGTTTTATGGCACTGTTTGTTGCGCAGATAAGCGGCGCGTTACGCACATTCCATTTTTATGTTTTTTGGAATCCTCAAAATAAAAATGACATCATAAATCTGATTTCTTTATTGAATTTCTTTCATTTCCATCAAAGCAATTAAACATAATTCATTAATATTGTAATGAAGTTAAACTTGAGGCGGCATCGTACAACAGAGTAGTCTCGTGCTGCTTCGTTCTCTACAGCAGTGTTTCCTCAATTATTTTCTGTCGCGTCCCCCCTAGGAAAAAAAAAACATCTCGCGCCCCCCACGCAACTATAAATAGTATTATTTGTCTTTAAATGTGTTATAAGTACACCTCTGCATAACTCAGTCTCCTTATTAACGTATAAGAGAAAAAAGAAAGAAATATGGACCAAATTACAACAAAGAATAGCTTTATTAACTGTAGCAGAAAAGATTTAAGGTGCATCTGAAATATAAAAAAACATTAAATCTTAATAAAACTATAAACATTGTTTGGCTGATCGTGATTGCTGGCAATATTCGACACGTTTTCGCTGAAAAAACTCAAGCCGCTTTTCAGCGTGATTGGGGTGTAACGTCTTTAAGTGACGCCTTCATTTATTCGGCTTCATGCTGTCCGCTGCCAACATTTTTAGACTCAGTAAGCACACCTGTCTCTCCTCGTCTCCCACCGCAGTCACAGTGAAGCCAAGCGCTACATACGCATCATATTTCCTCGTCTTAGCTTTCAGAGACTCGTTTGTCTCTTTATCTCTCCACCTGTCTTCTACACCTCGTGTCTACACTTCATACTCTGCCAATGAGAGCGCCACTGCCCCCTAATGTAGTGGAGTGATATTGCACATTATTCAAGAACGGTAAAAAAAAATATATATATATATATAGAAAACAAAAAAGCATGTTCCCCGAGGTCTGCACTGCAGGGAAAATAAACATTTAATCATGAAGGCTCATTATGTATTTGTAGCCAACTTAGTCATTTTTTAGTAGGCTAATATAGATACATACAGCATGTGTTGCCTTCATTATAAAGCTTATATAAGGCTTTTTCTTTTTTGGGGCTCCAGACATATTTGTTTTTTTTTATATGGCTCTTTCAACATTCGGGTTGCAGACCCCTGACATTTCTGGAGCGTTTTACCTAAGGTCTCGTGCTTTCCACGTTTCTCGAACTGTCCCTACCGATCCCTCTCCGACCAGAGTTTTGATCCGATTCAACATCTCCAAACATCTCTCGAGTCACGCCAGGAGCATCGCTGAAGGTCCCAGACTTCTGATATCTGAGCCTTCGGCGTCCGTTATCGTTCCTTGACACGAATGCAATCAGAAACGTTGTGTTTTTCTGCCAGTGAACGCGACTTCGAGACTCATTTTCTGAAATACAATCCCTCAGAACTTAGGATCCTCACAGAACTTCAACTCTACACTGCATTGTGTATTTATTTTAATCATAAAAGGATTTATATAGCTTATAACATCTAATCAAATACGTGACAATTATCTCTTACTTTTTGCAACTCAAGCAAGTTTAAATGTACTCTTAATCGCACGCCGCATGAGTTTTACCCTCTTGAATGAAAGCTGTGTGTTACCTCTGAGCCATCGAAGCAGAAAGTGGTCGCTCTGTGAAGGACACTGAGGAAGAACATCCTGGACGGCTTCCCGAAACTGTCCAACAGAAGAGAAACACAGTGTTTGTGTTTAGCAGGGCGCTAAAGTGCACTTTGATGCTTTTGCAGGTTCACAGTGAGATTCAGGGATTTAAAAAGTCTAAATTCTGAGAATAAATAAAGTCACAATTACGAGAAATGGGTATCTCAGACCTTTGACTTTAAATCTCAGAATTCTGAGTTCTTCACATGGAATTCTGCGATAACAAGTCAGAATTCAGAGATAAAAAGTCTATATTCTGAGATATATTTTGAGTTACAAAGTCAGAATTCTGAGATCAAAAAGTCTAAATTCTGAGATAAAAAAGTCAGAGTTCTGAGATAAAAAAGTCTAAATTCTGAGATAAAAAAGTCAGAGTTCTGAGATAAAAAAGTCTAAATTCTGAAATATATTCTGAGATAGAAAGTCCGAATTCTGAGATTATAAAAAATCTAAATTCTGAGATAAAAAAAAGTCACAATTACGAGAAATGTGTATCTCAGACCTTTGACTTTAAATCTCAGAATTCTGAGTTCTTCACATGGAATTCTGCGATAACAAGTCAGAATTCAGAGATAAAAAGTCTATATTCTGAGATATATTTTGAGTTACAAAGTCAGAATTCTGAGATCAAAAAGTCTAAATTCTGAGATAAAAAAGTCAGAGTTCTGAGATAAAAAAGTCTAAATTCTGAGATAAAAAAGTCAGAGTTCTGAGATAAAAAAGTCTAAATTCTGAAATATATTCTGAGATAGAAAGTCCGAATTCTGAGATTATAAAAAATCTAAATTCTGAGATAAAAAAAAGTCACAATTACGAGAAATGTGTATCTCAGAATGCTGACTTTAAATATCAGAATTCTGAGTTCTTCTCATGGAATTCTGAGATTTAAATTTTTTTTATTTTCTCTTCAGTGTTGTTGCAGCCCTATTTCATCCAAAGTCAAGACCAGCACTGGAAACTCTTTCTCAGCCGCATCACACCTCACCGCTGTGCCACGCAACATCGAGCGCTTGCATACCGCGCGGCGCTCAGCGACAACGCGATGAAGTAACGAACTCCATTCTCCCGCATCCGGTCTGTGGCCTCTCAGGTGAGGCTCCGGAGTTTAATTCCTCCCTCGGCAGCTCACGAGGACAGGCAAACAGGCCAACGTGCTTCTTTTAGCGGTGCATCCCCAAACTAACCCGCGGAGGGACACTAAACTCACCTTAGCCAAAGCTTCGGCTTGCTTGGCGCTCAGGTCTCCAACTCTCCCGCTCATAGCGCCACAAGTCCCGCAGAAAATAACCGAATGAGCGGAGAGAGAGATAGGGAAAGGGAGGGAGGGGGAGAGAGGTGGGGGGGGGGGGGGAGAAGGAGGGAGAGAGAGAGGAAGAGGGAGAGATAGAGAGAGAGAGAGGCGCAGGGATGTGTCCCCGCCCACCAATCGTTCTGAGTCTGGGCCGGCAGGGGCGCTGCGGAGTAAAGACATGTAGTTTAACCCAGAGTGGTACGTATATATATATATATATATATATATATATTTTTTTTTTTTTTTTTTATAACAGAACAAGAAGATCAAAGGAAACGAAAATAAAATAAAGAATGGTGAGAGTAGCAGAGTGGTGTCAGCCGCGTATGAAAAATGGCGGCGATTTTTCTCTACTTCCGGGTAATGGAGGCGCGATTAGTTCCAAACGTTGCGCAGCTGAGCGCTGCATCCATTCTTTTCTATGGAGCCTGAGTGAATTTGTTAACGCAAAGCTGTTTTAATTGGTTAGCTTTACGATTTATCAGCTGAGTAACCCGTAATCCCTCACACGGAAGATGCTGTTATAAATAAACAAATACACATTTAACTTCACTTTTTTAGAGGAAGATGGCGCTGCGCTCATGGAACGTAGCTCTGTGTAAATAGCTAACGTTAGCCAGACTGAATAAAAGACTATAAATACCTTACTATTTGCAGTTACATTAGATATTACATATTTTATATGATTGACAAAGCACTTAAAACCTATAATATATGATGTGAAGTGTGACATTTAGAACATGAGTTTGAAATGTCTAATAAGGTTTATGTTTTGGTAAGATCAAGTAATTGAAGTTCAGATTCAATTATTTAGATCAGATAAAAATTCTTACGAAGTGTGTTACAGTTGTTTATACAAACGGTGAAATATACTGAATTATGTTCAAAACAGTTTGCCTTTGTGACAAAAACTGTTTTTATTGATATTCAACATTATTGAAGGAACATAGAGTGTGCTCTAAAAGCTTTCTTAAAATAATGTCCTCAAAATAAGAAATGTTTATATATGTCACTGGACTTATACACAAAACACACATTATTATATTACTATTATATTGTGCTGTGAAAATTGGTATTGGGCAACCGTTTTCACAGATTTAAAATATATGTATATATATGTTTATATATAATTCCTTTATTTCCATTTATGTTTCTTCTGTACGGCAAGGAAGATTGTTTCTGTAATTGTCTTTATTTTATTATTTTCAGGCTAAGTCTACTTTTACGTTGCTGTGTGGAGGTTGGGGCTGGTTTTATGTGAAGTTTGGGATGGAAAACTGTCACTCAGATCTGGCAACCCTTGTATCCCACCAGCTTTCACATAAACTCAGATTCTCAGAAACAAACTAGATAAGACACTCTTAATACATAAACTGTAAGTAAAAAAAAAAAACATGAAATGTAAAAAAAAATATTTTTATTCAACATTCGAATCCTCATTAAAAAGGGTACAAAACCGATGTTAAAGAAACAAAATAAATAACACTGACAATAATTATATATAAGAATTCTGTGCAGTTTGCTGTATGCTTCAGCAGAAGTGTCTGTGTTGGTTCAAGCCCAAGCGCTGCGGACGGCCTGTCGGATCTGTCTGCACGGTCTCCCCAAAACTGAAGCAGCGATGATAAAAAAGATGAGAATCAGCCCTTTGGCCAGAGCCTGCGAGAACGGCTCACCTGCGGAAAAAACATTTCATATTTTAAAGAGAGATTCACTGGAAAGATCATCTCGGTTTCACCCTCAGAGTCCTCCCAAATGCACAAAATATCTGCTTGCGTGAAGGACGTAAAAGATGGGCTCAATTCAAATGTTCTGAAACTCAACATGGACGAAATGAAACTCATTTTTTATTGGAACCCCTTCACTTACCAGTTATATTTCCACTAATTCATCATATGAGGTTGTTGGTTCTCACCTCAAAATGTCTAATTCTGTCAGAAACTTTGGAGTAATCTTTGACCCTTACCAGGGTTTCTGCAGGTTTCATAAAGTAAAAAATAAGACTTTTTTTAAGACTGTTGAAAATCTAATTTAAGACTGTTACGACCCCAAAATGGTGGTGGTGTCTAGGGTCGGGGTGTAACAAAAAGGTGGAGGAACAGAAATGAAAACGGGAACAACAGGACACAAACAATAACTTGACAAATCAAATGTGCTTTAATGAACAGAACTGGTGTTGCCAATGGTAAAATAAATCAAATACAAATACACACACTCCAGGGGCAGAGACTAAGGGACGCCAGGTAAAACAAAACATAAACTAACTAGAAAGTGCAGACAATTCTAAGCTAACTAATTCACATACACAAAGCTAGAACTAATCTACACTAACTAGAAAGTTATACAATAAACAAACCTGGCGCACACTGCTAAACTAGTGTGTATAACAGAAATAATCCTACGTGCAGAATGTATGTCACGTGACATTCTAAGCTGTCTCTGAGACCCTGGAAGTCAGTAGACAACGAACGTGACACACCGGGTAGGTAACAGAAGTGAACTCAAATGGCAACAAACGGAAGCAAGCAAACAAACAGGGAGCAAGGACAAACAAAACGGGCGGCAACCGAGTGGAGCCACTCTCTCCACGCCGCATGAGTCAAGGACTCCGCAGAGCCCTCGCTCCTGTACAGGTGTCGGCGCGTTCCTTTTCAACTCCAGCTGCCACCGCTGATTCGCAAACGAGCTGAAGTGGTCCGCCTCCTCGCTGATGATCGTCGTCCCAACTGGCGAATCAGGGGACAGCTGGAGTCACCTGCAGAAATAAGCAAAAGCGCGCACGGGCGCGCACAAGCAGGCGACAGAAAATAAAAGGGAACGCTGCAAAACGGCCAGGGCCGTAACAAAGACATATATCATAACATCAAAAAAAAGTTTTTTTTTAACATAATAAACAGTATGCTACAAATACAGCTTGAAATCCTTACCATCACTTTTAAGTTTTTGAGCATTTAAGACGGTTTTCTCAAACTCTGGCAACCCTAACCATGCCTTTAACAAATTTGGACTTTTATGAGCATTTTCTCAAACGCTGGCAACCGTAACAATATTTTAAAAGTTGTTTAACAATTATGAGTCTTACGCTAATGTCTTGTGTCAAACTTTTAACATTTGTGACTGTTCACAAACGTTTTCTTAAAATCTGGCAACCTTAATCATCCCCTTTAAGAATTTGAGTGTATACGAGCCTTTTCTCAAACGTCACTTTTATGTTTTTAAGGATATTCAAAGGTTTTCTCAAACTCTGGCAACCCTAATCAAGAAAAAAACTGACCCACTCATTACGAAGCACCTCCCTTCTCATGGGGTTGCTTTGAATTAGGACAGGACAGGTTAAAAAATAAAAGAATAAAAAAAGAAGAGAGTTCTGAAGTAAAGAGAGATGGGAGCTCACCGCTGTAGGATCTGGTGAGAGGGAAGAGCAGCTCGGGCCAGCAAACATCATTCCTCTCACAATCCAGCTCTGTGAAGTTAATGCTGAACCTGAGGAGACAGAAGAGGCCTACCTTCACCATTGTTTTACTTCTTTCTATAACTAAACTGTTAATGCGACGACATCATCAAACCTTGTTCCTCCAAAAATACACTTGTTTTTGCCACAATGTCTTTATTTTATTTAGTTGAATAAGTGTGATATAACTAATTGTACAAATTTTATAAACGAAAGAGTTGCTACAATCTATCTAATATATTAAACACATTTTATGAGAACAAAAAAAAACAAAAACAACTTTAAACAGAATTTCAGCAAATACCTTGAAAATTATTTTAAAATGAATATATCAAATCTCTTTTTGATTTATTGTAAATAACAAAAGCTTAGTGCGAAACTGCTCGTTTGCAAACATTAAATTAGCTGAAAAACAATAGGGCTGATAATGATCATATGATACTTATACCAAAAATGGTTGAAGCCAGACATTTATATTTAATTAATGATTACTGGTCAGTTTAAATAAACATCCTCTTTACAACCCCTGAGATTATAGTATATGGTAGTTTTATTTCTACCCTATAGAATTATCCAATAGGAATTCTTATCTAAAGGCCGCTACACATATATCCGAATATACAAGCCAAAGTTTCATGCGTGAACAAACCTCGATAGGAAAGCACACATCACACATCTGTCTGAGCGAACAAGAGATCAGCTCTGCGGTATCGCATCGCTTTTCACAAGAGAACAACCAATCAAAGCTGGATGGTGCTCAAAAGACACTCTCACTTCAAACTTATGGCAAAAAACCATTCTGAAGAACATCGTGCAAAGGAAGAGACTGCTAAAGAGGAGAATACAAACATCCAGAAGCTTGTATTGCTGGTGTCCGATCATCCAGAGATTTATTTCTTGCGTGTGAGCAAGTTTCATTTCGACTTGGTGCTTCATTCTTTTGACTCTTGTTCGTATAAAAGAATGATTCATTTGAACAATTCATTTGAATCATTCATATCAGGAAAAAAACTGATGTAATTGCAAACGGTTTTGAAAAAGACCCAAAAACGGAGCAAAATACACAAATCTGAGCAAACAAAATCATTATTAACAGTGTAATACGCTCGCACCAAGAGTTTATTACTAACGAATCAGATTCGTTGTTTTCATGAACCAGTGGCAAGGATGCAGGGAAGCCATCCAAGGATTTGAGCCAATCTCAGTTACAGAAAGACGTGTAGCAGCCTTAACTCTTAATACACACTAGGCCTTTCTGAAGTTGCTTTGAAGCAACTGCTAAAAACTATATAAAATGTTTTGATTGATTGAGTGTTCAGGACCCACCTGGATCGAGATGTTTGTGTGTACAGAGAATTATCAGTAAAGGTCACCGACGAGGTCACAGGGAAATTTAGCTTGAGCTCCAGGTTCAAGCAGGGGTCTACCGCACCCACACCACACTCAATCCTCCAAGATGTTTCTATGACACTGAAAATGAGAAAAACTTAAAAAAATCTCCCCAAAAAAAACGAAAGAGAATTTGAGAAGAACACAAGGATGAATGAAGCAGGTCACCTGATCTCCAGCGCCTGGATGAGGACCTGTGGCACCCCCTGAACTCTTCCCATGATGCCGGTTTTCACGTGGATGTGGAGGTGGGTTGGCACAGCTGAACACTCCGCACCGGCGCTCTCTGCTGCCCGACTGGAGTTCTGCTGCCACGCTGAGAGACACCAGAGCACGTCTCTGTAAAATCTCATTACGGTAGTTGAATAGCCTTTAAATTGGATTCCAAAAATATTTAACATTTACAATGAGAGTTTCATAAATCTGAGCGTAAATATATCTGAAATTGTATTTTAGTATTCTCTGTTACAAATGGTAAATATGACGTTGTTCAGTATTTTAATTGAGTACATAAATTGAATACTTTTTTTTTCAATTAATGCATAACAAACAAAAATACCTTTTAATTGAGAATTTAAAAATTTAGTTTATTAGGAAACTTTATCCTTTTAACCTACATCCATCCATCTTCATGTCGGCTTTCTTCCCTTTCAGGGTCTCCACAACGGAATGAACCCCCAACTCTTCTTCTGGCATATGTTTTATGCGGCGGATGCCTCTCCAGTCACAACCCATCGCTGGGAAACATCCACTCACACACTCCACACAGAAACGCCAAATGACAAACTTAATGAACTCAGTCAGCGAGGCTCCCAGGGGCCTCACAGAGGGAATTCCTATTTCCTCTACCTGATCCTCACTAGGACTTTGTGAAGCTGCTTTGAAAGCATCTGCTAAAAAAAGTGCTTGTAAAAACCTGATTGAATGATTGATTGATTATTACTCAGTTAATATTGTTTCATAATTTTCCAATTTTTCAACCAATTTAAAAGATGGGTTTTGTGAAACCCATGGGTGTCTACAGTCACAAGCTCCTTCAGCCCTACATGACCTCCAGAAGCCTGTGCTCAGAGAGAGAACAGCGCCTCGCGGTTTCGTCCCAGAACCTTCTCTCTCACTGTCCCTGGCTGGTGGAACAAGCTCTCTGAGCCGGTCAGGAGAGCAGCAACACTAACAGCTTTCAAAAAACAACTAAAAACCCTTCTCTTTAAGGATCACTAACAATATTAATTAAAAACCAACAACAACCAGGTATATTCTTCTAAAATAATACATAAAATGCTTCAGTGTTGCATATGATTGGTACAGTGCTCACTGGTAACATTGATCCAGTCGCCTGTGTTGGTAAAGTCAGGCTTTCCGGTGGTGGAGACGAGGGCAGCCGGGACCAATCCAGCCAGCAGCGAGCGCGCCGCCTCTCTGTGAATCCAGGGCCGGAGAATGAGGAGGCATTCAGCGATGGACTCTACTTTGGATCTGAAGGCTGCACTGACCTCAGCTGGCTGCACTGACTCATATCCTGCAGACTGACGGGAATCAGACAGCCAGAGGTGGAGTTGATCCCAAACAGAGCTGGTCTGAGGCCAGCGGAGGAGCACAGTCCATCTCCAACTGTTGGAATAATTATTAAACGTCATTACTGATTTATTATTATAAAAATGACATCGTTTAATGTAAATACTGCCACAAACCTCTCATTCTGAAGCCTGGCTGTTCTTCAGATTCCTCTCTGAACATTGTGACCTTTATCTTATACATATCGGTTGTACAAATTAATGTATTTATATGATATTTATATTTTTCTTGTACTTTGATGGCCTTTTCTTGTTTTGGTTCACTTTTCTCTCGTACTCTGATAGCTTGTTTTCAAGCACTTGGATCATGTTAGGGGCATATAGGTCAAACTTACCTCATTAATCGCTACAACTTTACGCATTTTCTTTCTTTTTTTTTTAATCAAGGACATGTTTATAGAACATGCGAATCTGAGCTTTTCTGGTTTAAAATTAGCAGGAAAAACATCCAAATGTTTCCAAACTTTTTATTATGAGTTTTGACAAGAATTTGGTCTACTTTAAAAACTTGAATTTGTAAAAATCCTACAAAAAAACATTTTGATGTCTCAGTAAAATTGTGCAAAATACTTTTTGTCAAATGGGATCTAAAAAAAACGATGTTGTCCCTCAATCGACTTTGCATAACACTATTGGAATTACTCTAAAAATTTAACTTATTTCTACATAGTTCAAAAGGTGTGTAAACTATTACTTTCATTCTGTTTTAGTACCTTTATCAAGGTAGGCTTCTTTTTTTATCTTTATGTTGCAAACCATGTGACCTGTGATTATTTTTGCTGAATTACTCATTTAATTATATAATTATTGATATGGTTGCAGCTAATTTATTTTACTTGGGATAATAAAAAATTAAAAAGAGTAAAAGTCAGCTTTTTTTCCTGTGAACTCCAGATTTTTTTCTTGGTACCAGTAAAATTTCTCTTGCAACATTTCTGAAAAACTCTCTTCAGTGCGTCACGTTTTTCAGTCAGTACAGTGAATTTCAGGTTGCTTTTCAATGCTTTAGCTTGTGTTAGATTAGCTTTTTCATTTCATTAAGAGATTTTCTAACGCTTTCCTGAAGACAAAGCTTGTCTAAATAATCCAGAATGGGGAAAGTACTGAAACATTATGTCCATTGTAAAGGAGGCATGATCTAAGAGTTAATATTCTGTTGTATTGAGTTTCACTCTTACCTCTATGGATAAATTAAAAAGCTATGTTTATTATTCTTTTATACGCAAAATGTATACTATTAATTTGACTGACATTTTGAGTACAGAAGTTTCCTCTGCGACAGCTGAATGCAAAATTAGGCACCTTTTGGACACCTGGTGGTTAAATTAGGCACAGCAGCTAAAAAAAGGTCCTTTACCTATTTTTAATGACTATTTATGAACTTTTCATTTACATTTATTTATATAGGAATATAGGGACATATTGACCCCACATGTTGTAATTTTAGCACCCCTATCCAAAATTAAAAATGGCCACCAGAAAGTAGAAGGTAGCTCCAACAGTGCTATTTTTATTTTTTTTTTTAAATGTTTACAGAGACACTTTGATAGTGGGACAGATTTTTGGTGTAGAGAAAATAAAATATTAAGTATTAACTCAGGGCTATTGCAAAGCTTAATTTAATTTTGTCATTAAAGTATTTTTTGTGTTCCCAGAAAAACCCTTATAAGGCACAAACCCATCCCAGACTGAACTCTAACTTTAATGAAGAATTAATAACCGTAAAGGTGTTTTTTTTTTGTTCACCTGGCTGCCACAGATTGATCCCAGCCCTCTGAATCATTCCTGTACCAGCATCCATAACCCCACCGATCACCGGCCTGCTCACCTGGTAACCTGCGACATTCGAAATCTGTGTTTTCAGCCTACACTCGAGTTGAGTAAAAGTCCTTTCAAGCAAAGCAAACCTGGATTTCCAGAGAAGGACGCAGAAGTTTCATTTCCATTCACAAACACGGCTGAAAAGCGCCTCGTTAGAGACACTAGAGAGAGAGACAGAGGAAGAAAGAAACAATGAGAGGTGGCTGACAAGAGAGAGTAGTTCACAGAGAGCTGTGGCTCACCAGGAACTGTGATGTTTGCAGTGATCCGCGTGACAGTGATGGCAGTCAGGCCGTTCTCCATCCAGTTCAGGGAGTAACGCAGGGCTACGATGACGTTATCACATTGCTGAGGATCTGAACAGGTACACATGATGCAGAGGTTTATTCATATTCAGTTTGAAGAATTATTTAATGGGAGGCACTGTTAAAATATCATTCACCTTATTATCATGTCAATCTAATATGTTTATATCCTGTGCTTTTTGTTGTTTATGTGTTTATGCTTTGTTGTTTTCTTTTTGGATTCCCTTGTCTTTGTTTCTACCGCTCATGTGAGCTTTATCAGGTCACATGACTGGTAGTAGACTCTGTTTTTGCTTTGTCATAATAAAAGGCTGTATTGTTTGCTCACCTGTTGCCCCGCATGTCTGTTTAATATATTTTCATTTGATTACATTCCCTTCATGTTTCCAAAGTTTCATTTAGAATCTAATTTTATTGTGGGAAATTTAATAATAAAAAAAAATCTGTTGTGCACTTGGGTTCTGTTCAATTTCAGAAGACTAACATAAAAGTGCTGGCTGTTAAAGAAAATATTGATTTGGAAAAACAACTGGCATATCTCTTGACAGCATTATGCTTTCAGTTGCAAATTGCATGACATAATGAATCCTTCCTTAGCAGTCAAACAGATTACCCTAGTAGCCACATCCGCCAGTTCTATATCTTGGCTTAAGAAAACCTAGAGAGAAGAGGTTTTGTTAATATCTTTCACAATGGCTAGGAGGATAGTGAATGACATAATGAATCCTTCCTTAGCAATCAAACAGATTACCCTAGCAACCACATCCGCCAGTTCTATATCTCAGCTTAAGAAAACCTAGAGACATAAGGTTTGGTTTATATTATATTATAGCTATAATATAATATACTATATTAAAGCTGCAAGTTCCGGACGCCTCCTGCTTGTGACTGAATCTATCTCCTACGATGCGATGTTATGTCTATGTGAACATGTGTTGAATGTGCTTGTTGCTATGGCTTTTTTCTCCCCTGATCTGACACTGCTCTGACTGAAGTACAGAGTGAGAAGGGCATGTTTTTTTCAGCCACCTTTCCAGCTGTTTATTTCCTATTTCATTTGTTACCTCACTGACTTGTCTTCCCCCATGTGTTGTCTACATCTTGGTCGGAGGGGTTCAATTTCGCTGCATGTAACAGTGTAGTAACAAATAAAGGTCAATCAATCAATCAATCTTCCGTAATGAATAGGAGAATAGTGAATGACATAAGGGATCCTTCCATAGCAACCAAATAGAATCCCCTAGCAACCATTAAGGAATTAAGGAATAGTAGTCCATTAAGGACACCTATTGTTTGGCTTTTTAACTATCTAAACATAAAAACTGTTTTCCTCTTTTCCTTCTCTTTCTCAAACCATTTTAAAAAATATTGTTGTTATTTGTACATGAATGTGGGGATTCAGAGAGATGTGCAGATTTAGACATTTCCACATTCAGAGATATGGGAAACTTCTTTTTCTATTTTTGTTGCTTTTCATGACAGGAATCTGCTTACTGAGCAGAACTGTGTTACCAATGTGCATGTAAATGGTTAGACAAGCTTAAAAACTATTAGTGTCCTTCTGGAGTGTTGCATCACTATTAAGAGTTAGTTAATAAGAAAAATCCCAGACTCCAATATTAATAACCACACCTTTCAATATTTTTGGATATATTTTACTTTTGAAACCAACCTGAAAGTGGCTCTGACAAATTTGCCAGAAACACCCCGAGGTCCTCAGCTGCTTCATCCACAACACTGACTCGGACCAACTCTGGAGGGTAAGAGTCATACAAAAACTAGAACATGTTTACAGAAAAGTACGGAAAATAAGATCAGTAGATTTGCAATAAATTAAAAAATATCATTTCCAATACTTCTGACATTATGTCAATATATTTTTAACAAAATGTTGTCTACAGTGGACTCAAATGCTTATCTTATGGAACTACATCAGACACATTGCTTATTTGTGTTTGGGCTCACATTGTAAGCAACTAAAAGCAAATGCTAAAACATTTGCAGTGAAAACCCTTTTAATGTTGTTACAGAAAATCATCTACTGAAAATAAAACTTTTAAAAATAAAACAATGAATAAAAACCACGATGGCGAAGGTGTTTGAGACTGGGAAAAACCTCCTGGACCACACTCACACTTTTTTCCTATTGTGTAAATACTAGTTTAAGCAATGTCTTCTTTTACTGCAGGCATTGAGCGCTCACCACCCCATCCATCTTTGACGTCCACTCTCGGGTCCTCTGGAGGGGACGGACAGGACTGCAGACTCACAACACACTGAGACTCAAAGTTTCCTAAAAATGCCACAGGAGCCTTTTCCACACACTGACCCGCTCCAGAGTTCTGTAAAGATGACAACAAGTACATTTAAAAAAAACTGTTCAAACTGGTCTGACTCGAGTTGCTATAAATTCTCATGTGGGCGCCACTAAAGGATTCTGGGAAATCACTGGGAATACTTTTTACATTGATTTAACATAGGGTCAAATTTTGTCAGGCTCTGGCTCAAACTTGGAATCTCATAGAAACTTAAAACTTGTGAACGGCACTTAAGGAACTTAAGTTTAAGCAATAACATGCTGACCAAGGTGCAAAAATATTTGACCCCTCGTCTCTAGAAGGGGTCAAAGGTTACCATTGACTTAGCATTACCTTGAAAATGAATGGGAATGAGTGCCACAATAATTTAAAGACAAAACAAACAAAAGACACAGGGGTTGAGTTGTGTTGCTCATAGTGGCAAGATAGAATTTTTAATTATGTCACCAACCCTACATAACAACCATAATATTTACCTTAGCAACCATTTTCAATGTTCTATATCCAGCATAAGAAAATAGGTAAGATGTGAGGGTTGGTTTATATGACTCATATTGACAAGGGGCGCATTATAGGATGTCACTGACTCCTCCATTGCAACGAGACAGTTTCCCTTAGCAGCCATCTTCACAGAACTCCATCTCGTGCTAAAAGAGAGTCTTATTTAATCATCAAACTGTTTACAATATTATAATATTTTTTTATGCTGATTAAAACGTTAAACTTTTTTTTTTACTTTTCCCAGTTGTTGGCAAAAGCTTTATCAAACATTTTAATTAATTAATTTTTTATGTGGAGTATTCTTTTTTCAGTGTTTAAATTAAAGCAAGTTTTTTAAAAACAATTGGGGTCAGTTGTGAAGTTCGTGTTTCACGTATAATCTCTCAATTTAGGTTTTGCAAAACGAAATCAGAATATGTTGAAGTCTGCAAGAACTTTCTCTTACCTGCGGGACGGTAAAATATCGGTCCTCCTTTGTGAATATCGGGTCCCCCTGACGATAGTTTATGGGAGGGACAGGAGCCATCATCTGTGGTCCCTGGAACGATGGTCTTTGTTTTGGAGAGCTGCAAAAAAAAAAACGTTTTAATTAATTTTGTTTTAATTCATATTGGCTTTTAACATAGTTTGAGTTGCTGATTTGATTCTGTTCAAGTGGTCGTAGAGATTAAATGTGCTTTTGTAGCTTATGATGCTTTAAGTAAATGCATAAAACAAGTGCTCTGACTTGAAATTCAGCTTCTGTGCTCAAGGAGGAGCTCTCAGCTCAACAAACTAAAGCACTTCTCTGTATATCTGATGCAATGTCTGAGCTTCCAATCATTTCAAGGCTGACGACTGAACTCTTTCAGATATCTGATTTTTACTGAATGGTTTACGCTCTGTCTGCTTCGATGCTACTTCTGCTTGTATCAAGCATGCAATATCAATCACGTTGAATTTTCAATTGGGTCTTGAAATGTAGCCACTTCTAACCATTTTTCTTCTCAATAACCTTTCAAATAAGAAGTGATTCTAGCACAGTGTTTGATAGAAACAAAACTGAAAGCATTCAGAAAACCCTCTTACGTTGTACCACCGCTGTAAAAAAGCCCCAGATAAGGGTTGTTGTCTGAGGGCGAGGTGACACAGAGAAAGGGAAACCAGTCGGGATGGTTTTCAGAGGCCTGAGCCGAGCACTGATAGTCTGCCACGGGACTGAAACTTCCCCCGAAAGGTCCAGGAAGACATCGCTCTGCAAAGAGTCCCAGAACTTCTTTGCTACAATCCTGAAACAGAAAAAAACATTTGTAGCTTCCTCAGATGTTTACCGAGCGTTCTAGAGAGTTGAATCGTACATGCTTAAATAGTGAAAATCAAAAGGAAGAGGGACTTTGTGTCCCAGTGATATAGAAACAAAGTGAATACTTTGTATAAGTGAAGTCACTAATATATGTGAATGGGACATAATACTACATTTGATTGTCTTTGGTTATTTAAGAAATTATTGAGCTGGTTAATTTCTTGAGCTTAAATGAGCCCATGGACATTTTTCTCTCTGTTTTCCAAGCTCATCACAGCAGAGCGGCTGCCCTCCCAAAGATAATAGGAACGTTAAGCAACAGAACGAGTAGCTAAAACAAGTCTGCAGGTAGAACAAGCTTTACCCTAGTGACATCACGAAACACACCTGTTGCACTTATTAAGGTTCTCTCTGATTTTCAAAACAGGAAGTGTAAAACAACTCGAAAAGCATTACAAAAAATAAAATTTTGTTGTAGTGTTTTGTGGCACTTTTACGTCTCTTTTAGGGCAGAGGTGGAAAAGGATTGTTTGCAGCAAACTTTAGCTTCGATCTTCATGCAACACACCTGATTCTACTAATTAAGCTCTCCTTGGTTGGTTTGAAGCTACTGGGGTGTCTAATGAAACAGGGTTGGAACAGAAAGCCTCCAGGCTTGACTGGATTGTTACCTGATCACAGCAGCAGAGTACGTCACATTGTTCTGGGGACACATCACATGGACAACGGCCCAGAGCTTGATATACTTGGTTTGGAATCACGGTTTTATTTTCTGTGAAAAAAGCAAAAACAAGCAGGATGTGGAAACTATTAACATACAGTGGTGTGAAAAACTATTTGCCCCCTTCCTGACTTTTTATTCTTTTGCATGTTTGTCACACAAAATGTTTCTGATCATCGAACACATTTTAATATTAGTCAAAGATAACACAAGTAAACACAAAATGCAGTTTTTAAAAGAATGTTTTTTATTATTTAGGGAGAAAAAAAAATCCAAACCCACATAGCCCTGTGTGAAAAAGTAATTGCCCCTGCACCTAATAACTGGTTGGGCCACCCTTAGCAGCAATAACTGCAATCAAACGTTTGCGATAACTTGCAACAAGTCTTTTACAGCGCTCTGGAGGAATTTTGGCCCACTCACCTTTGCAGAATTGTTGTAATTCAACTTTATTTGAGGGTTTTCTAGCATGAACCGCCTTCTTAAGGTCATGCCACAGCATCTCAATGGGATTAAGGTCAGGACTTTGACTAGGCCACTCCAAAGTCTTCATTTTGTTTTTTTTCAGCCATTCAGAGGTGGATTTGCTGGTGTGTTTTGGGTCATTGTCCTGCTGCAGCAACCAAGATCGCTTTAGCTTGAGTTGACGAACAGATGGCCGGACATTCTCCTTCAGCATTTTTTGGTAGACAGTAGAATTCATGCTTCCATCTATCACAGCAAGCCTTCCAGGTCCTGAAGCAGCAACAACCCCAGACCATCACACTACCACCACCATATTTTACTGTTGGTATGATGTTCTTTTTATGAAATGCTGTGTTACTTTTACGCCAGATGTAACGGGACACGCACCTTCCAAAAAGTTAAACTTTTGTCTCGTCAGTCCACAAGATATTTTTTAGCAAAATTAAGACGAGCCTTAATGTTCTTTTTGCTTAATAGTGGTTTGCGTCTTGGAACTCTGCCATGCAGGCCGTTTTTGCCAAGTCTGTTTCTTATGGTGGAGTCGTGAACACTGACCTTAATTGAGGTAAGTGAGGCCTGCAGTTCTTTGGATGTTGCCCTGGGATCTTTTGTGACCTCACGGATGAGTTGTCTCTGCGCTCTTGGGGTAATTTTGGACGGCCGGCCACTCCTGGGAAGGTTCACTACTGTTCCATGTTTTTGTTATTTGTGTATAATGCCTCTCACTGTGGTTCGCTGGAGTCCCAAAGCTTTAGAAATGGCTTTATAACCTTTACCAGACTAATAGATCTCAATTACTTTTGTTCTCATTTCTTCCTGAATTTCTTTGGATCTTAGGATGATGTCTAGCTTTTGAGGTGCTTTTGGTCTACCTCTCTGTGTCAGGTAGCTTCTGTTTAAGTGATTTCTTGATTGAAACAGGTGTGGCAGTAATCAGGCCTGAGGGTGGCTACAGAAATTGAACTCAGGTGTGTTAAACCACAGTTAAGTTTTTTTTAACAAGGGGGGCAATCACTTTTTCACACAGGGCTATGTGGGTTAGGATTTTTTTTTTCTCATTAAATAATAAACACATTCATTTAAAAACTGCATTTTGTGTTTACTTGTGTTATCTTTGACTAATATTAAAATGTGTTCGATGATTAGAAACATTTTGTGTGACAAATATGCAAAAGAATAAAAAGTCAGGAAGGGGGCAAATAGTTTTTCACACCACTGTACATACTATTATTATACATTTTATTAACAAGCACAATTTTAGAATATGTGCAGTGTTTCTCATTAAAGGTAGTACATCGACCCTTTTTCAGTGCATTTAGAAGAAATGGATTTGGATTTGGACCCCTCTAGACTAATACTGCACTTTTTATAACTGTTGTAACACAATATTTATCATAAACATCGGCTTTGAATCAGCTCACATTATCAGCCTCCACCAAACCTGCTGTTTACCCCTGTTCCACCCACCGCTATGCTTTCCCCACGCCTCCTTCTGAGCAAGGGTGGTCAGAACTTGATGAAACATCTGCATGGAGCATCTCTTTTAAAGCTGTACTCACACGATCAAGTGAATATATTTTAAAAAGGCTATACATGGTGTAGTAGTGTTTTACATATACGCTCCAGAGTCAGACCCGGATTTAGAGTCCACTGACGAACCCCAAACACTCCTTCAGGACGTTTCAATTTTGTAATTAAGATGCTGTCTCTATCAACATACTGTGCTATATGCTATAATATATATTATTGTCTGAAATTGCTAAATCCTCGAAGGTGTGCATGTGGAAATTGCTGCAAAATAAGAAGTAATGAGGAAAACATTTGCTGCCAGGAGGCCCTGCATGTCATTAACACAGTATTATCAGAGTACACATTGTTTGGAAATAGCTGTTCATAGACGCCTTGATGCTGCATTTAAAATTCTTAAATATTCCTGAATATTTGAAACAAATTCTTATACGATCACTCTTCTAGTGTTCTAGTGTTCTAGTGGTGCTCACAAATAAATCTGAGCTTTAGTCCTGGTACATCTACTCACTTCTGTCAAATTAACTGGGTTTTTTTTCTTTTGGTAAACTAAAAAATATGTTTGCTTACAGACAACCGAACACACGGTCGCAGGGTCTTACACGGAACACGAAGACAGCATGCTTGTTGCACACTCATTTTCGGTTGCTTTTTTAACCCTATAAAGCCCAGGGGATCGTATTCCATCATTGAGATTGTGTGCATCTTCAGTGTGAATTTGTATTTCTTGAAAAACCCATTTTATGCAATCTGATTAAAAATTGTGATACAAGACATTTGATACAACGGATAAATAAGGTACACAAAATCAAGCCACATATAGAGATGTTGTGTTTAAAATCATAGTGAATTTTTTTTATTGTATAAATGTGTACATTTGGAGTAAAGATTTAGCACACGTAACTGGATGCTGCTTTGATTTCTGTGCTACTTTTGCTGTAATATTGCTAGCTTCAATCATATGTGTGGTCCTGTAACCTGATGTATTAAAATAGCATGCAAATATAAACTCATGTTCTAAAATTTGATATTTGAGTTTCAAAGAATTTGAATTTTCTGTCGAGTTTTAATAGGTTGGCCTTTACAGGCTTACAAATTATTTCTATCAGATGAGACCTGAAAAGACCTCATGACTCTTTGGACATGTTTCGAATTTACATTTACTTTTTTTTATATACATTTAACACCTTTTGTGTGACTGATTGTTTTGTGTGTACACAAAACAACATTTGATTGTCTTTGGTTATTTAAGAAATTATTGAGCTGGTTAATTTCTTGAGCTTAAATGAGCCCATGGACATTTTTCTCTCTGTTTTCCAAGCTCATCACAGCAGAGCGGCTGCCCTCCCAAAGATAATAGGAACGTTAAGCAACAGAACGAGTAGCTAAAACAAGTCTGCAGGTAGAACAAGCTTTACCCTAGTGACATCACGAAACACACCTGTTGCACTTATTAAGGTTCTCTCTGATTTTCTGAAGTTAACCGAATATGGACACTAGAGCAGGGTTGCAGGGCTCTGGCCCTTCAGGACCGGATTTGGTTTTGTGCGTCACAGAAAAGGATTTTCCTATTTTATGCATCTTGTGCAGAATCAGATAAAAACTGCACCACAGCTTTACCTCAAACAGAGACTGGTACAGCATTATTAATCCACAAAAAAAGAAACCTATAGATCTTTGTCAAGCAATAAACTGACCAGAAGGTGGTTGATCTGGGACGATCTGGGAGTAGATTTGGCTCTGTATAACCAGGGAGGCTTTGGGGGTCCCTTCCATGCATGCAGAGATGAGGAGGGTCTCCTGGACACACAGCGGCTCCAGACAGCAGTCCTGGAGCGAGCTGTTGTTCACACAGAGCCGCAGACTCCGCCTCAGGTTCACCCGCAGCAGCAAGGCATTCTGACAGAATGAGATTCAACAGAGAACGCATCAGCTTCTGTTCGATCGAGGATTAGATTTGGGCTTGGTCCCCAAAAGCAACACTGGCAACACTGGAACTTCTTTAGGGTTGCATTGTGGGTACCCCTGAACCCTGGTACATTGTTGAACCTTCTTTAATAGGTAAAATATTTAATATTTGACCCCCAGATGAGCAGCTGTGCATGCGTGTTTTATTGGTGAATAAAATTTCAATTCAATGAAATTGTGCAATGAGGTTTCAATCATCAGATGTAGTTCCATAAAATGAAAGTAAAAACAGACAAAGAGGGTTAAGAAATAAATACAAAATAGTAATTCACTAAAAACAGGTTCATAAGAACTTACAGTTGGGAAAGCTTTGGCATTCTCAGAAAAAAAAGAAGGAATGCCAAAGAATGCCTGTGTCCTTGGAAAAGATATAAAATAAAGGAGATATTTATCTAAGCTGGCTTTGTAAATAACTAAAAACATTTCACATTTTAAATAATACAGTTAAAAGCCTATTTTGTTTTACATTTTCAGGGCATCAGCCAATGACTGAAGATATACAGACGGTGGCAGAGATTTTATTCATTTTAACCTGAAAATGTAACTTTAAAAAAATTCAATAACTGCATGAGAGCAAGTACATTTTTGTGTTTTAATTTAAAAGATTAACTTAAATTCTTTTCCCAGCGATGGGTTGCAGCAGGGAAGGGCATCCGCTGCGTAAAACATATGCCAGAGAGTTGGCGGTTCATTCCGCTGTGGAGACCCCGAAAGGGAATAAAGCCGACATGAAGATGAATGAATGAATGAACTTAAATTCTGCCCCTTTATTAACTTTATGATTTGCGTGTGAATGAGAGTGAGTTATCCTTTTCCTCATTTCTTAGTTTTTTTTTAAGTTTGCAGTTATTAAATTAAGATGTTGCACACCAAACTAAAAATAACGAGGCCCTGTTAAAAAAAAAAAAAACGTGTTTCACTCTTAGACCTGCCTGTGCTTAATGTAAACAACTGATATTAATTGATTTCAATAAGTACTTGCATTACTTCTGTTACAACTCTATGGAGGTATTTTCACCCTCTCATCTTTGTTTAGCTCTACCACAACTTTTCTTTCAGATTCTAATCAAAAGTTCAGATGGGATTTCACCCAAGTCTTCAGTTTGATTTGTAGACGAGATGGACTAGCTTGTGAGTTTTGGAAATTGAGTCCTGCAGTTCACTTCATCTTGAGGTCACAAACAGATTCTTTTGAAGCACTGAAGCCCCAAACCATCACACTACCACCACCGTATTTCACTCTTGCGTAGTTTTTTTGCTTAATCAATCAATTACAGTTTATTTATAACAGCGTACACACCACAATCAATTGATTTCATAAAAAAAATCACTCAGAAAGCATACATACAGCACTAAAAAACTAATTTAGCCAACTAAGGCAAGCACAGAGAGCAAATATTTGATCAGCAAACATCACTTTTATTCAAATGCTAACCTAAAAAGATTTTTTTTCTATCTTGATTTAAAAGCGCTAAATTCTCAGTAGAAGACCACAAGAAGCAGACGTGACCTCCCCAACGCTTGGAGTGCTCTCAGGGGAACCTGAAGAGGAGCTATTTGGCTGAGCGCAACGCCAAACGGGTTCGCCAGACATGAAGCGACACACTCCATCTCATAGAATATTTCTATAGCTTCTCCACTCTTGCATACTTTCTCCATTAGTAGTTAATGCCTCTCACTTTGATTCCTGCGAACATTATCAATCAAAACCTTTACGACACATGGGGCACGTTCCTTAATCACTTGGACAAGCATTCCACTGAATAATATATAGCTATATAGTACTCAGCTTGTTATCCTTCCTCTATATTGTCTATTTGTTTACCCTTTTTAGTACTTCTCTGTCCAGGAATTTCTAACATTGCACTTGCCATGTTGTCAGAGCCAGTGTTTGTTTGTTATTCATTTGTTATTGATGTATAATTCTGTAAAAACATTAAAATAAAGTATTACAGTATCACTGGAATTCACTGCAGTTCCAAAATGGTTTTATAAGCTTTTACAGATGGACAGATCTCTTTTTTTTATCTGTTTCTTTGGCTTCACAATGTAAAACAGGTCCTACAGAAGTGATTTCCTGATTGTGAACAGGTGCGGCAGAGTTGCAAAAGTGTAAAAAATGTAAGAAAATCGTATCTGTAAGAGAGGCTTAACGTCAAGTACATTTTTTCTTTTCTTTTCTGTGTTTCCTCCCCTTTTATTTATTTTTTATTATATATATATATATATATATATATATATATATATATATATCTTATCTGTTACGTTTCTGTTTTCTAACTGTGAGTAATGTCCTGTTATCATAACTGTCTAAATCGTCTTAAATCTGTCTTAAATCGTGCAAGTAAATAAATAAAAATGTTTTTTGGTGTGGCCCAAATGAGGTCTGACTGCGGCTAGAGAAACTGAACACAGGTGTGATAAAAGCACGCAAGCAATAGTTTAGAGGGAAATTCTTTTTCTCTCAGTGAGTCAGCGCATTCAGTCACATAATTAACCTAAACACTCATAAAGAAAACATTCCGTTAATCTGGGGAACTTTTACAGTGAAAAGCATCAGCGTTCGAGCTCCTCTCCTGCTAAACAGGAAACTGTGAGGGGAATTTTCAGAGGAATCCAGAGAGATCACTCCCAGCTGGAGTACCGATAGTGTGAACAGTTAGATTTCACATCATCTGCAGGGAAATGATTTCCTGTAAACCTGCTCTACTCACCTTCCCAATAGCTTCATGTGTGAGGTTCCACTGCGCCTGAGAGAGAGGCGTACAGGACGATGATGGGACGCTCCCTAAAAGATCCACAAAGGGGCATTTTTTATTATCAGAGGATTAAAACAAGTATGTGACATGGTATCATCTGTGTGATCAATAACGTTTTAGGTCAATTAATGTGAAATATGCCCAGGACACAAATCCCTGCTCTTTCTTTCTTCACGGTGGCGCAGTGGGTAGCACGGTCGTCTCACAGCAAGAAGGTTGCTGGTTCGAGCCTCGGCTGGGTCAGTTGGTATTTCTTTGTGGAGTTCTCATGTTCTCTCATGATCGCGTGGGTTTTCTCCGGGTGCTCCGGTTTCCCCCACAAGAACAAAAACATGCGGAATAAAACAGAATTGGATAAAAACGATTATCCGTAGTGTTTGAGTGAGAATGAGTGTGTGTGGATGTTTCCCAGCGATGGGTTGCGGTTGGAAGGGCATCCGCCGCGTAAAACATGTTCCAGAAGAAGAGTTGGTGGTTCATTCTGCTGAGGCGACCCCGAAAGGGAAGAAAGCCGACATGAAGATGGATGGACCACGGACGCCCTTGAAAATAAACGAGTGCCGCCCATTGTTAGGATTGGAAATGGTGTTGTGAGAATAATAAGAAATTCTCATATTATACTCCGTATTCTTGTGAGACTCTCTGTGTGCTGAGTGTGACTAGATTATCCTGTGTTTTTATTTCTGTGACTGATTTACCTGGTTCTTTCTGCAAACTGCCACATTCCACCTTCTCCTGGAAATCTCATGCAAACCATATGCTCTGGGCAGGTGGATGAAACTCTGACTATGCTTGTGTGTCCTAATAGCCCCTCCCTTGTGTGTCTTGAAGTCTTTGTCTGAATAAACTCACACTCACAGCAGTTGACTTGTTCATTCAAAGCTTCCAAAGGGCTGCGGGGATCCACTAGCGACTCGGCTAAAATAAACTTTCTTTCTCCCTTACTTCCCTCCTTTCCTCCCTCCCTCCCTCTCCTCCCTCCCTCGCTCCCTCCTTTCCTCTTTCCTTCCTTCTTCTTTTCTGTCTTCTTTTCTTTCCTTCTTTCCGTCCCTCCCTCCCTCGCTCCCTCCCTCCTTCCTCTTTCCTCTTTCCTTCCTTCTTTTTTTCTTTCTTCCTCCTTCTCTTTCTTTCTCCCTTACTTCCCTCCTTTCCTCCCTCCCTCGCTCCCTCCTTTCCTCTTTCCTTCCTTCTTCTTTTCTGTCTTCTTTTCTTCCTTCTTTCCCATCCCTCCCTCCCTCCTTTCCTCTTTCCTTCCTTCTTCTTTTCTGTCTTCTTTTCTTCCTTCTTTCCGTCCCTCCCTCCCTCCCTCCTTTCCTCTTTCCTTCCTTCTTCTTTTCTTTTCTTCTTTTCTTCCTTCTTTCCATCCCTCCCTCCCTCGCTCCCTCCCTCCCTCCTTTCCTCTTTCCTTCCTTCTTCTTTTCTTTCTTCCTTCCTTTCTTTCTCCCTTACTTCCCTCCTTTCCTCCCTCCCTCCCTCTCCTCCCTCCCTCTCTCCGCCTCCTTTCCTCTTTCCTTCCTTCTTCTTTTCTTGTCTTCTTTTCTCCTTCTTCTTTCCGTCCCTCCCTCCCTCCCTCCTTTCCTCTTTCCTTCCTTCTTCTTTTCTTTCTTCCTTCCTTCTTTTCTCCTTTCCTTCCCTCCCTCCCTCCTTTCCCCTTTCCTTCATCTTTTTCTTTCTTCATCCAACTCTCCTTCAGCATCACAATCTTTGTTTCTTTCCAATAACTTGCTTTCTTTCTTTTTTTCTTTCTTTCTTTCTTTCTTTCCATTAGGAGGAATAATCCAATCCAATTCATAGCAAGCTCATCTCTTTTAGTATAAATCCTTCCCTGAAGATGGAGAATGCGAGATGTGTTTTGGTATATCTTCACATTCCATCGGGTCAGTCTAACTAACACAGGAGTACAATCACATTTGATGTGAGCTTTTTTGGTCCATTGAAATAACATATTATAATAACTAATTCCAACTCCAACTACACAGACACGAAGCTATTTATATATAACATCTC